>CM060249.1:24289472-24346972 GCA_030684275.1 Acipenser oxyrinchus oxyrinchus | reverse complement strand
GCCTTTTTTGCCCCCACAAACCTGACAGACATATTTTCCTTCCCAATAAAAGACAAACAAGTAATTAAACTGAGAGCTGAAGTAAGGGCCACAAAATTCGATTACTTTTACACTGGTGGGTGAACGCATCCATTTTTCAAAATAAGTGCTGAGGCCACCCCATTCTTCAGGCATAAGGTGAAATTGTTTTCATTCAGAACAGAAAGGTGTAACTTGGAGGAACACAGTCAGCAACACCAAGTCAAGGATGTTCAAACTGATATGATTTGTAGAAATTGTAAAATAAAGGTGTTAATGTTACATTTGTGAAGTAATGAAATAAATATTAAATCCATGTTACTGCAATCTATTTTAATACTTCTTCAATACTTCTTGTGATACATTCATAATTAGTTTTTTGTATAAATTAAACAAAAGATAAAACATTTTACAAAATAAATAGTATGAAATGTGTGTTTTTTTCTTTTTTTTCTACTGGGCTTGTTTACTCGTCCTATTATTGATATGACCGAATGGTAATAGTGCAGTAGTGATATTAAATGGTTAAGCCAATGTTAACAGGCTCAAATAAAGCCTAAATACACATGCGGTTGTCTTAATTGATAATACTAATAAAAAAGATAAAAAGCAAACAAGTATGAATAGAAATTTTGGTTTATCTGTTGTTTTCAACATACACCATGACAAATATTCAACTTGCTTATAATTGTCTGTATGCTCCTTTGCATTAAATAAGCTTTCACCTCAGCTCTAAGCTCTCCTCAGACAAAGACACTTTAATAATATGAATCTTGCTCCTCCTGGTTAAGTTCCAATAAGAATATATATATATATATATATATATATATATATATATATATATATATATATATATATATATATATATATAAACACTCAAAGCTTAGGGCACTCAATGTCAACAAGAAATTGGAAATCTTGTAATAACCTTGCTGAGTACATGTGATTAAAATTATGTCCAGAATTTCTAAATGACCTATTATTTATTGGTGCATGAAAGACATCAGAGTGCCTCTTATTCCTAATAATCAAAACACTTAAAGAGCACTATGTATGGTAATGAAAAAGCTGTCAATATCTCCCTTTTAAATTGGCTGATTTACTAAAACTTTTATGAAGACAGTAAATTCCATGTCTTATTTCTTGATCCTAAGATGTAGGACAAAAAGAAATCAATATCCTTCCAACCTGAGCCTGAATTTTGTCAACCTCCAATTATTATCTTGCTTGTGGGGAAGATCAAAGAGTAATTGAGGCTCCTGGTCCTGGTGTCACAGAACGGACAGACAATTCCAATTGCAAAGAGACATAATTCTCAAAATAATGTGCTTAACCAGGCTGCACATAATACACAGTTGGGGACTACGTGCAACAATTGTTTCTCTTCAACTATATACAGTATATCACTTTCATTATTTATACAACTGAATGTACATTGACCTGTCAAACAATACTTTGTTAAACCTGAGTTTTCTAACTGTGCAGTTACACATTAAATGAGATGGATTAGTTTAGAGTTATGAAAGAGAAAACTAGAATAACTAGAATAATATACTGTACATGAATACATTACTGTATAAAGAAAGATGCATGCACACACACATACACAAAATCCACCACTGCTGCTCTACAGAGCACCAAGACTGGTAGGTGTTCAAGTAGTGTATGTGGCATCCCATGTTGGAGCACAGCAGCATTTAATCATTATGTAATGTTAACAACAGTTAACTTATTCACTAGAAACATTCAATAAAGTATCCATTATACAGACGTCCCACACAGCTTTCTTCAATGTTAAATACTATACCGGTTCCTATTTTACAAAGATTTTTACAAGTAAATAGTGAAAATCTTATTGCAAAATGAGAAACAGTAAAAATGTTTATAAATATAAATGGGGTATTTTTCAGAAAAGTACTTTCTGAATTAGATTTTCAGTTTTTGTTAACCTTTTTAAAAAAAAACATTTTGCACTGAAACAAAAGCTTAGTAATTTGGACCTAACATGTTCCTTCTAAATTAAATTGTGACCAGTAGCATTTTATTTGGACATTACATTAATAAACAAAGTTTGACATCAGTTTAAAGTGTCCTATGTGGGGATCCTCTACACATTATATAAGATAGTAAGACATATATAAATTATCATACTACAACTGCAATGTAATGATGTCTTTGCTTCATGACACATACATAACTGACATCCATATTAAGGGTTTTTATTGAAATAGACAAGCAGATTTCAGTATTCATTTGCTGACATTATACATTTAATTTTCCTTGGCAGGCCTGAAGCCCTTTTGCATGTTTCAAACTATTATTTACATTTGTTTTTTTAGTTACATTACGCAGTGATTCCAACACACAGGCCGGGAAAGCAGCAGTGTCCCCCACCTGGGATTGAACCCACGACCCTCTGGTCAAGAGTCCAGAGCCCTAACCACTACTCCACACTGCTGCCCCAAGAGGACAAAGGCTGGCCCTCCAGGTGTCTGCTTGAGCTCACCAGGCACCTGGCCTGTAGGGGCCATTGTAGCACGGTGTGGAGTGATTTGGTGAAGTCTTCACTTGACTTTTTTTTTTTTTACTAATTAAATGTAGTTTTCCTGTGCCCTAACCCACCCCCGCCCAAAAAAAATGTTGAAGTTAAATTTAAAAAATACTGAAGTTTAAAATAAACATGTTTGATTTATTTATTTTAAAACCCTGTTGTCCAATGTTGTCCTTAACACTGCTAGTTCTACAATTTCTGTCTGTTATATCACCATGTATTACAACAAATGTTATATACCAAAATAAGGCTGAATTACAGCCTTATTATTCACATTTTATTATTATTATTAGTCTTTGTTATTATCACCAATGTTATCCATATTTGTATAGTAACTTGTATTCTGAATGTGTGCTCTCTTGTCCTGTCGACATCACAAAACAGTTAAAGTTCATTCAACATGGTTCTAGCTTTCAATTGTCTGACAATTGTCGCACCCATAACAACCCGGTTTATGTAGCCTGTGCTACTGCCAGGGACAAGGTAGAGAAATGTCAACAAACTGCCTCTACTCATATGGATTTTCTGATTCAACACAAATCTTCTTTGTATCTGGGTGTTGACAACAGCCAAACAGGCACATTAAAATCAGGAAACAAAAACTATTGGGTCTGAATGCAGTTGTGTCCTGCTGTAGTATGGCTTGCAATTGTAAGGATTATAATGTACCTAATACCATTTCTGAAGGTTGGGTTGTTCAGTGGTATCACCTTAATACATTTCACACAAATCATTGCGCCGAAATAACATAAATGTGTACACATTGCATTATGTAAAAATATCATTATGTACAGTAGGCCTATAGTTTTACAGTAGTAAAATCAAATGAATACCTAGCGCACTTTTTTACTTTAGCCCATAGTCTACCATTAACACAAAATAAATCATGGTCTTGCATTGTACACATTACTGTACAATGTGAAAATAATCATAATTTTAAATTGAAACTAAATTATTTTGGTGCATTTTCGTTGTTTTTACCATAGCCTATTTCATACACAGTTAACACAAAATAGATCATGGTGCTGCATTGTGCTGCATGTTATGATACTATACAGTACTTTACATATACTGCACACAAATTCAGAATCTTCACACCTTGCCTTTTTAACCACTGGAGTCCATCAGTACAGTATTTCTGAAAGCTTCTCAGTTTCTGATCGATCACAGTTAGTTTAAACTGTAGAGTTTATATGTCCTCTTTTAGTCATGTCCTTCATTTTAGCGATTTGGTAGGTTACCTGAATCGTAATTTTCGTTGCTCATTCCACGTGTAGCCTACATGTCTGCTCCTGTGCCACTCAGTTGGTGTTAACCCATCAAAATATACTTAAACTGGTAGAAGCACATGGTATGCACAAGGTAGACCAGAGCAGCAAAAAACCAATATTCCTGTTAAAATAGTTTCATCAGCCCAGCCAGCGCCCAGGAAGAAAATTTGATACTGGAGAAAAAAAATCATGATTTCTGAAAATGCTTCGGGACACCCTTCCTGAAACTGGTACTGCCCCGACCAAACCGGGATGTTTGATAGCTTTATTTATATTAAATTATCAATATATATATATATAATTTAAAAAACAAACAATGATATGCATTGTTATGAGTGGATTGTCTCTATTGCATCTCAAATTGAAATATTTTAAAAATATCATCAATAATTCAATTCATTCACTGCACTACTGTGGTTTGAAAATGAATACATCAGAAACCCCTTTTGTTGAAAGTGGTGCTAGAGGTGGTGGTAAAAAAAAAAAAAAATACCATCCCGTAATATTGATATTTGACTGGCCATAACATAAAACTCAATAATCTTCCCTGACTGAGGATTAAGTGATGGAATTAATTTAGCTGCCCCAGAAGTAATCATCCACAAAGAATACATTATTCCTCTTTTATGAATTTTCAAAGCTCATACTGATGGGTGGCATGCAATTAAAGCTGATCAATATGTAATTTAGGTATGCTGACATGTTTTTAAATTCTCTAAATATAGCCTTTTTTCAATAAAGGGGGAATTAAGCAAAATATGCTGATTTCCTTCAATAGTCTTTTACAGTTGAAGCTTTACTCAATAATGATCTTTATAGCGGATTATATATATATATATATATATATATATATATATATATATATATATATATATATATATATATATACAGTACTGTGCAAAAGTTTTAGGCAGGTGTGAAAAAATGCTGTAAAGTAAGAATGCTTTCAAAATAAACATGTTAATAGATGATATTTATCAATTAACTAAATGCAAAGTGAGTGAACAGAAGAAAAATCTAAATCAAATCCATATTTGGTGTGACAACCCTTTGCCTTCAAAACAGCATCAATTCTTCTAGGTACACTTGCACAGTCAGGGATTTTGTAGGCATATAGTCAGGTGTATGATTAAACAATTATACCAAACAGGTGCTAATGATCATCAATTCAATATGTAGGTTGAAACACAATCATTAACTGAAACAGAAACAGCTGTGTAGGAGGAATAAAACTGGGTGAGGAACAGCCAAACTCAGCTAACAAGGTGAGGTTGCTGAAGACAGTTTACTGTCAAAAGTCATACGCCATGGCAAGACTGAGCACAGCAACAAGACACAAGGTAGTTATACTGCATCAGCAAGGTCTCTCCCAGGCAGAAATTTCAAGGCAGACAGGGGTTTCCAGATGTGCTGTCCAAGCTCTTTTGAAGAAGCACAAAGAAACGGGCAACGTTGAGGACCGTGAGACGAGTGGTCGGCCAAGGAAACTTACTGCAGCAGATGAAAGACCCATCATGCTTACTTCCCTTCGCAATCGGAAGATGTCCAGCAGTGCCATCAGCTCAGAACTGGCAGAAAACAGTGGGACCCTGGTACACCCATCTACTGTCCGGAGAAGTCTGGTCAGAAGTGGCCTTCATGGAAGACTTGCGGCCAAAAGCCATACCTCCGACGTGGAAACAAGGCCAAGCTTGACTCAACTATGCACGAAAACACAGGAACTGGGGTGCAGAAAAATGGCAGCAGGTGCTCTGGACTGATGAGTCAAAATTTGAAATATTTGGCTGTAGCAGAAGGCAGTTTGTTCGCCGAAGGGCTGGACAGCGTACACGAATGAGTGTCTGCAGGCAACAGTGAAGCATGGTGGAGGTTCCTTGCAAGTTTGGGGATGCATTTCTGCAAATGGAGTTGGGGATTTGGTCAGAATTAATGGTCTCCTCAATGCTAAGAAGTACAGGCAGATACTTATCCATCATGCAATACCATCAGGGAGGCATCTGATTGGCCCCAAATTTATTCTGCAGCATGACAACGACCCCAAACATACAGCAAAAGTCATTAAGAACTATCTTCAGTGTAAAGAAGAACAAGGAGTCCTGGAAGTGATGGTATGGCCCCCACAGAGCCCTGATCTCAACATCATCGAGTCTGTCTGGGATTACATGAAGAGAGAGAAGCAACTGAGGCTGCCTAAATCCACAGAAGAACTGTGGTTAGTTCTCCAAGATGTTTGGGCCAACCTACCTGCCGAGTTCCTTCAAAAACTGTGTGCAAGTGTACCTAGAAGAATTGATGCTTGATGCTGTTTTGAAGGCAAAGGGTGGTCACACCAAATATGGATTTGATTTAGATTTTTCTTCTGTTCACTCACTTTGCATTTAGTTAATTGATAAATATAATCTATTAACATGTCTATTTTTGAAAGCATTCTTACTTTACAGCATTTTTTCACACCTAAAACTTTTGCACAGTACTGTATATATATATATATATATATACAGTATATATATATATGTAAATGTACTAGTACAAACAGTGGATTCAGTAACAGAAATGTGCCTTATGGCCACATTATTTCCCTGTTCCTTGCGTATGAAGGTGGAAGGACACTCACCAAAAACCTCCCTGCAGCAGCAAAAAAAGTGAGTAGAGATGAGGCTGGACATAGGTGGTCTCTAGACTAGTGAAGGAGTCCCACACCCAAGGACAGACAACCAATGAAGATGAGTGTAGCAACAGAAGGGTACAGTTTAAATTAAATTTTGGATAAAATAATGTAATGATAATTTGCATCTAGTTATGTTCTGTGAGTACATATTAAAGAGCAAAGAGTAAATAGAATAAAGTGAAAGACACAGCAGTCAGCCCTGAACTGAACTGAAGTGATCAACATATCTCAGAAACACTTTCGATTCTTATTCTTCTGTATGGCTTTTGATAAGCAAGAGCTACAGTTGTAATTTTAAATTTGTAAGCTGTTCCACAGTATCTGGGGTAGCTGACTGGGGTCCACTTGTTCTGTTAGAATTCACGTGTATTGGGCAATCCTCAATGATATGCCTGATGGTTTGCACCCCACCGCATTCACAGCTTGGTGAGTCCTTGATCTTCGGTTACAGATATACACACCTCCCATGCGTTGTTGGGACACGGTTGAGAGCGGTCCACTGTTGTCGGGGCAAGGAGAAACCAGGCTGTTCCTTTGTCGGATCTTCAATAAGGTCCTTGTTTGGGACAACACCGTTTTCCCACATCCCGTACCATTGGGTGGCAGGGTCTCTCTCCGGCCGACAGAAGAGTCGAGGCATGTGTTCAGAATGACTGTCTCAACTTCAGATGGGACGGTGGCAGGGATTTGATGTCGGTGTGCAGAGGCAGGTCTGGATTTTCCAAGATCTTCTTATTCTCCCTGTGTTGCAGCGTCCCATCGGATATTTGATGGCAGGATGGTCGCAAGCACTGACAGCCACAGCAAAGGTGTGGGTATCAACAAGCCTGGTGTGAGAGCTGTTACACCAAACAAACGCGCAGTACTCTGCTGTAGAATCGACCAGGGCCTGCATTGATGTCCGAAGGGTCCCAGCGTCACATCCCCAGAAAATATTTATTACAGCAATAACACGGTTTTTAAAGTTGTTGTTTGTTTGTTTTTTAATTTTATTTATTTCCCTGGAGATTAATTCAATCTCACTTTTACATGTAGTGATGGAAACACTTTGGGTAAAGACAATCTTCTGCACCTCGATGGGATCATTCGCAAGACAACCCCAAGCTGAACATGACATGATTTCAGCTATCTAAAAAAGTAATTTAACCCCAAGCCAATGGGGTCGTATTTCAGCTTGGGATCCTAACATACACTGACCCTTTTGCACATACCATGTGGTTTAAGATTTTTTAAATTGTAAGCTTTGTGAAATTTGCAGTTCATATACAAGCACACAATGGCTTTCGCTGTTGTAACAAAACTCTTGCTGTGCAAATTGGATATTATTGATTATTTTGTTAACTTTAATTATACATCGCGATTTCATAGCTTGCACAATATTGTTGGAGCATTGCAAAAGCTGCATCGTTTATAGATCATATCTTGTATGTACAGTGTCAAATAGTTTTCCTTTGCAAAACATCTTTTGGAGCGGGTGTGGGAATGGTGCTAGAGGCTTTTCGCGCTCACACTCATGCACTTTACCCACTCCACTCCACGCGCCTAGCAAAATGGTCCTGCTCCACTCCTCACTCCCTTCCGCTCACATGCTCTGTAACATATTCATTAACGCTAAAGTGTGACATTTTCTATGAGGTATTTAAAATGCCCACTTCAAAAACTGCAATTGCAAAGCCCACTTTAATCATTCTGTCCTGACATATGGAGCCTTCACACAGCATTAAGCTATATATGTAATAGAAAACCCTTTGTGATATTTTCTGCTCTATAATGACCAAACCAAAGGGCAGTATGGCAGATGAGATGACTTGTCTTATTTTCTTCTAACACCAACAGCCATTTAAGGCAGATTGTATTTCTACCCAGTAGCACAATTGAGACAAAGAATCTGAAACACCCCTGTCACTAGTTTCTAGAGAAGACTAACACTGACCCTGTGGACATGGTGTGAGGCTGAACCTCACGCACCCCTGCAATACGATATTACCTCTTCCCCAGGAACCACTTTAATAAAGTCTATTTGAGAGCATGAAAAAGAGAAAACTAGTTTATCTCATCACTGGTTATTTCAGTAAGGATCATGACATAACCAACAAGATCTAGCCAAAGTAAGGCTCAGACCATTTCAAAGAAAGAGTTTTGCACAAAATGATATACATGATCTGTCTGATAAATGTTGCCTTCCTGTATATTATCATTCAGAATTGTATCTGCTGACATAACTGACAATAGTCATTATATTTAGATTTAATTCTGCTGTTCTATTTTCCAATTTTTGTCCTGCTAAAAATTCCAGCAGCTGCTGATCAAATAAGAATTAGGACTAGCCTATTACTGGGTATGAATATTATTTTGAACCTGCAAGAGGAGATAATTGTCCCCTCATCATGCCATCTCACAACTACAGTAGCACCCAAAACTAAAATGTTAGCTACTTTATAAGTATCCGTCTGTCATAGCAATTCTTACATTTCTGCCCATATTAAGTTTTAGTTTATAGACTAAATATACTACAGAAAAGGACGATTTTAACAAATATTAAACTTAAACAAAGCCCTAAGTAGACCGTCAGTATCTCGATGTTAATAAAACATACAAACAAAATACCCGTAGATGTGTTACAGGCATTTGCTCACATAGACTATGCTCTCATAAATGCTGAATCGGTATCTAGCATTTGATAATAAAAATGGCCTAAAGGGGAATGGGTTAACAAAGCCTATTTTCTGGTCACTGGGACAGAAATGACAAAGCATTCTGTCTATCAGTTTTTCAATAAAGTGTTCAATAGCAGTAGGAAATTGATGGTGTAACTGGCTGTATTACATTTGAGAAACCTGTGATGCAGACAATAGCCGTTTCAATAAAAGGTCCTTTGATTTTTTGGTGTGTCAAACTAGTTTAATATTGGGGCATTTCTAGGTCAACAAAGGGTTAATGTGGCCACATAAATCATATCTAAACAAGAGCTGTAAGCTGTCTCTGTATAAATACATCTGACGGGATAAAAATAAAGAAAGATTTTAAAAGAAGCTTAGCTGAACACAGAAGCTTTTCCCAACCAAAATCTATTTCACTTTCCTGAACTGACATTGACATAACAGAGTAGTGAGTGAATAATTAATGATTCCTCTAGTATGTAAATGGTAATTAAAGGACATACAGTGCTGCAGGCTGTGTCCTCAAACTCTTCTCCATTTGTTTGGATATAAATTCATTTAGATGCATATCTAAAACTAGCAATGAAGTCCGACATACATTTATCAAAAATCCAGAATTCTTTAGACCAGATGTAATGAATTCTGCGTAATGGTAAATCTGATCATTACTTTGGGGGGAAGAGAAATTCAGTGGTCCATTAGATGCTACTCTTAGTTTGTAAAACAGATACTTTAAAAAAATATTGTCAATTCAGATTTGAAACTAAATACATTGTAATGAATAGTGGTAGATTGAATCAGCATTTGGCCACATTCAAATTTTATTAACTTTAAGGATTACTGTTGTTTTTTTGTTTGTTTTTTTGTTTGTTTTTTTTACCGTAAACGTCTATCATTTCCGAACTTTGTTTTAATATTCAAAGAAAGAAATTACCCTTATTCTCAAAAATGTTTCAAATGCAATTGAAGGAAGCAAATGGTGTTTTTTTTTTTCCTTTGTGATGTTATTACCAGTTTGGAAAGCTGCCAATGAAAAGCAGAATATCTCTGGACGAAATACATTTTAAAATAAATGCATTTTGGCTACACATGATGCTACTGTATAATGCTACTTGAAAATATAAAAAAATACCCACTCTTGAGGGAAAAAAAATGTTTGTCTTTCATATATATATCTAGTTTGATTATACAATTTGAAATATTTAATGTAGATTGGATTCACATCCAGTTATATCCATTTTTTTATTCCTGTCTTTTAAAACCTGAATGTTTGTCATAATTTGAAACATTTCTAAAATAAATGTGTCTGAGATTACAATCTCTTCTAAGAAAAATGGCTTTGGGCAGTTGTTTTAACTCTTATCATACAGCACATTTAAATACATACATACATAAATAGCACTCATATTATGTGTTTGTACAAGCTATTTCGGTATTTGGAAAAACAGAACTGCAAGAATGTTTTAAATCAAATTCTGAGAAATGTGTGGCAATATGACGTTACTTTCTACTAGACTGCTCCACTTCCTGATACTTTTTATTTATAGAAACATGTATAAAAAAAAAAAAAGTAGTACCATACCCCACATCAAATCTATAGTATGCACATGCGGTAGATATACTTAGATTTTTTAATTTTATTTTTGATGCCAACATACAGTATGATGTTTAGTTGGTTCATCTTGAAGCATAACACGTGACCCTTGCTTCATTAGATAAGGTATTCCATAATGTATAAGTATTTAAGTGCTGTTATTATTATTATACAGTATTATTATTATCTACAGTATTTATTTATTATAAACGATGCAAGATCTAGGTAAAAAAGATGCTCCAAACAGAATTCTGGCCTAGGGTACCCAAGCTCAGCCACCAGCACCTGATTTTCTTGGGAGGCCTACTGAGCAGGCCCATCCAGCTTCTGAGAACCAGTAGCATGGTATGACTGCATCCCACATTTGCATGTAATGCAGCTGACTCAAAAAGCAGTGCAAAAAAGCATGAACGAAAACATAGACTACATATTAGAAATTTAGAACCAACAACAACAACTTCGATTTATATTGCGCCTTATCATGTGCAGACATCTCAAGGCACTTTACACAATTTAAAAAATACAATCGCTAAAAGAAAAATAAACAAACCAAGCATAAAATCAGGACATAAACACGAAAAGCAAATTTGGCTATAAAAGCAAACAAATAGCAGAGGACAACGAGAGACTCTCTTCTCAAGGGCCTTAACCAAATGTGAGACAGATAAGTCAAAACCTTTTTTAAACCGATCAACTGACTGGCAGTTCCTGATGTTAGCAGGGATGACATTGCATAGCACAGGAGCTAGGTGGCTAAAGGAACAACCACAGAGACCAACCCATTTCACATCAGGAACAACCAGCAGGCCAGCCTGGGAGGATCCAAGGGTATGAACCGGCTGACAAGGACAAAGTAATTCAGTGAGGTAAGCAGGACCAGTACCATTGAGTGAGTGAGAAGTCAGGAGAAGTAGTTTAAAAGAAATTCGATACGTGATAGGAAGCCAATGAAGTTTAGCCAGAACTGGTGTAATGTAGTGGTACTTTTCTGTACCATTCAAGATTCTGGCAGTTGCATTCTGAACTATTTGTAATCTATGAATTGCTTTAGATAGGGAGTTACAATAGTCACGCTTAGAAATTACAAATGCATTAGTGAGAGAGAAAACATCAAACTGTGGCAAGAGGTCATTTAAGACACAAAAGCTGTCTCAGCGCTGTGATCAGGCCTAAAGTGACCGCTCCTCAGAAAGGGCAAGAACATAGTAGTGTGTATGTTCTATCAACATCGCTTTATGGACCAAAAGACCAGTAGATGGCCATTGCATTCGTGTCTGTATCTAGAATGTTACCTAGTTTGCCCACAGTGTTTTAGTGGGATAGTTGCATTGCTGTGCCAGCTGTCATGTTGCCTTGGATTACCATCAGCTGGCCAATGTGGTTGTAGGCTAATACTGTAGCTGTCAATATTATCAAACTGCCACCACTGAATCTGTGAAGCGCTGTCACACAACAACCTTCATAATGTTGTAATATCAATGTTGGCCATGTATTCTTATATTCAAGTTATGACATGCTTAAAAGTATAACTGAAACAAACATACATTGCACAAATCACTCTGAAACGTATTTTTCATAAAAGTATTATTCCCAATTTAGTATTTTGTTTAATTTTTACAAGTTAAAAGGTAAATTCACTTCTTTCAGCAACGACTCTTGTGCATGCATAAAGTCATATTTGGCTGAAATAGAAAAACTGAAATAAACACAAATAAGCAAACAAACAAATAGCAGAAATATATTGTGCTATTGACAGAGCTGACATGTTAAAATACCAGTTCTGATGACCAAGGTGCACTATAATGTTTGTAAAAAGCCAATTATAGCATGAGGTAAATTTAGACACGTTTATCATGTAAAATCTGCAAATTCCTGCAATATTCTGTGCTCGCATGTGAAACAAATGGGCTTCACGGAGGGAATGCTGCATTGACAAACTCAGCAAAGAGCAATTTTCTGTCATTTAATGAAGGATGAAGAGAGGTTCTGATGAAGTGCCTGTTCGGTTTGTTTTCATGTGCTGATGTAAACTGTTATCTTCAAACCTAATTCTTGTTGCTCTTTTAACCTATACTTTTTTTTTTTTTTTTTTTTTTACAGACCACAGTTTAGAAAATTCAAAGATTCATTTTGGATTTCTCCAATTTGAGATTTACTTCATCTAACCTAACAATGTGTTTTTGTTTTTAAAATGAAGGTTTGTTTTAGAGACATTTATTAATAATGATTATTTATTTTTGTTTGTAATATTACTTGAATAGTTGGCCATCTACAAATAAAATATTACAACCTGTGTCCCTTTATGTTTAAAATAACAGTAAATATCCACTGAGCGCAAAAACAGTATTTTGAGTATGAAGTTGAATTAAAAGTAGATTATAATCATAGAAACACCATCTTTTTATTATTTGTATAACATCAAGATATAGTAACTGTTGGTCAGTAGTTTCATATATGTCTAACTATACATTAGACATATATGTTGATCAATGAAAACCCAAAGAAAAACTGTTTAAATTAAGTACAGTGTTAGAATATTTGATATGGAACAAGATCAACCAATAGGTTTTGTAAATAATGTTAACGAGGACTTGACCTTACAAAAGAGATTGTAAGTGCTACAGTTAAAACTGAATGTGAATTATTCAATCTTGGTTCTTAATGTAAATTCACAAATAATTAGGTTTTAAACAGTTCTGAAAATAATTGCATATAATTAAACCATCATTCAAGCATGTAATGGGACTGTAAGCTGTATTAACAGATTTTATATGACTGATAGCACAAACACAATAATAATAATGTGATTAATATGAATTACTGTTACTGTTAATTAAGTACTGCTCTGTCAGGTATTTGCAGTTTAATCCCACTATGTAATTTATGTATGTTAATAAAGGAGCATGTTTACTCATTTTATCATCTGAAGGAATATTTTCATTTTTAAGGACATTTTTCAATCTGTCATTTTTCATGACCTAATTTTTTGTAATTTCTTATAACTTCATAGAGTGGTTTAAAAAAAAAAAAACATTACATGGACAAATTTCAAGGAGTTCTATTATATATACCTTATATATATATCACAGAAAGGCTAAACCTAATGGATGGGCAGAGTAAATAAAAAGGCACCATATAATTATATTATAGATCATCTATAATGTCAAACATTCAAACCATTTTGATGAATAACTAAAAAAAAGGGAAAAAAAGTTTCGACTATTGCCTTTATGAGTAGTTTAAATTATACTGTAAAACTGAACATAGTTGTTGAATACTGCAGCTTTCAAAGGCAAATTATGGTGCATAACTTTACCTTACAAGTCTTGACCTAACATATTCACAGCTGGCTTCACAGACCCTGGTTAGCACCAATGATACCTTGTTAAGGTACTGTACTCCAATCTGTGTTTAATCCAGGTATGTTTGCCTGGAACAGGATTACGTTAATAGTCAACATTATACTGCAGCATCTGAAATAATAACAGTAATTCTCTTCCTAACTAATAAATGTACAAAAATATAATAACCGTGCAATACAGGTTGTTACTGGTGTGTGAAGCACTTTAGCAATGTCCTCTACAGGGTCATGCTGACAGTATATTATATGCCATTCACTTACAAATTAATGGTTATTACCTTGAAACATCTGGCTGTCTGGAGAGGTATCTTAATTGGACCCAGTGTTAGCTTTCAGCTTTAGGCAAATATAGTGCAGAATATTGTTTTCCAAATATTTGAAGACTTGGAAAAAGATCCAAGAGTTCCAAATGCTATCTTATAATACTTTAACTATTTGATAAGTTTGCAGAGGGTTAGCAAAACAATTTGAACTCCACTATATAAAAAGTAGTCACTGAAGTTTTTTTTTTTTTTTTATGTGCTAAAGTGCTTCATTCTAGGATTGAACATTCAAATAGCCTTTTTTTCTTTGACTGCTTACTGCTTGCTTTTTTGACACACAAACACAAATATACAATACAGGGTGGTGTGAGGGTGCAAATCTATTTCAAAGCACTAAGTGGGAGCATTGGACATCATTTAAACTACTTTTTTGGTCTTTTTCTTTAGACATGCAATTATATTTGGGATGTACTGTAAAATCATGTAAAATCCAATTAATTATTCTGAATTGATTAATCTGTTTGTATCTGTTCTCAAACCAGTTTCATTCATGTTTCAGATTTGTTCTGTCTTCAGATTGAAAGCTAAGAGGTTGGTAAACAAAATATTTTGCAAATATTGTACTTGAATGATTTACAATAAATATATAGCATAATGCACATGCTGTCACATATTGTATTTTGACTTAACACATATCAGGGGTTGCCAAGGAAACTGTGTCAAGGGATTGAGGTCAGAGGTCAAACTGACCAATACTGAGTAAATTACACTTCTTTGAATGATTCCCCTTGAGCTACTATTGATGTGGAGTACACATTGTTTTCCCTACTGATGGGTACATGTTGTCATTTACAGTTAGAAGGTAAAATAAAATGCATAAATGATAGTGTGCAGCTTCAGAGGCAATTTAAAAATACACTGCATTGCACACTGTATCTTCTCTAGAGACACAGGTTTAAGACGTATAATTTGAAATACGTTTGAATTTAACTGTATAGCTAAAAGTGTTTAGCATACAAAAAAAACATGTATATTCTGCACTAATCCGTGTAAAAAATACCCCTGTTTAGTGGTCTATCAGAAGAGAAAGCACAGCAACCCTTTATTTTAAGTTGCATAAGTAATATATTTAAACTACCTGATTATTTACTATTGAATTGTTTAATTTATATTTAATTCATACAAACTAAGCATCAATTGATGGTACATTTAACAGTTATTCATAAAAATAAAAAAATTAAAAAACCCTGAGCAAAATTTTATTTTATTAGCATGCTTTTTAGCTAAAACAAAAACACCAATCACAGTACAATACAATTCTGAAACTAATAATAAACCTACACCTCCCTAAATTAAACATTATTCTAATGTGGAGGTAAACAAATCACCATAATTGTAAAAAAGAAAAAAAACACATCATAAATCAATATTTACATCAGATAAAATAACATTTAATTACAGAGATCCTACAAAAACTAGGAAATATTCTAATAAAGCAAATACAATAAAGTGTTCAACAAGTTTTCTGTGAAATTGCATTTCACATTGATCCTATTACTAATATCTAAACATACCAATACAAGGTTGTAAAAAGGGATTTTGCCACACTGCTTTACTGAACAGCAAAACATTTAGGGTATGGAAATGTCCTTAGCAAACGGGTTTAAAAAAGAAGGGGGGGACTTGTGATGCTGTGTTGTGAAACAGACCACTATGTAAGAATAGTGATAAGTCGTCGACTTATTATGAGGGCTTTTTATTTATTTATGTTATTATTTCTATATTATGTTTAAACTGGTTAAATAATTAAGCAATGCAGATCACAGGATGTGCATTTATTTGAAATTAAACGTAATAATGAGACTAAAAATATCCAACCAGTGCGCTGTTTATCTAACAACAGCACATCCGTAGATGCTGGGCTGGCAGGTAATCGTCTCTGGGTGTTCTGGGGGTAGTTACCTGCTTTCAGTCGAGGAAGATCTAAAGAAGAATTGTAATTCTTCCTTTCAGTTTGGGTTTGGTTTGGTTTGGTTTGGTTTGGTTTGGTTTGGTGGTGGTGGTGGTGGTGGTGGCTGCGGCTGCAGCTGCTGCTGCTTGCCCTGGGTTCGTCAACCCCACAAGTGAAGAGACTGCTCCTTTTATACACCTGTGGCTGGGCTTAATTGACTGTTAATTAATCAATTAAGTCGTAGCCACAGTCGGCATGTGTATTTGGCAGGGATAGTATTAACCCTATCCCTGCCAAACTGGTAGTACAACAATATAACATGGACTTGCACCCTGTCGCAGGTCCTTAAAAGTGTCACCTAGATAGATTTATCAATTCTGAAAAAAAGCATTCCATGTCATTTTATAATCAAATCGATTAATTGCCAGTCCCATATTGGCCACATGAAAAGTCACCATGTCATTTCTCCCTCTTGTTTTAAATCAGGGGTGTGGAACTCAGTTCCTGGAGGGCCACAGTGTCTTCTGGCTTTTGTTCCACTCAAACTCTCAATTACTTAATTGCTCTAATTATTTGATTAACTGGACACATTTTACACTTCTCTTCAGGTCTCAAAATGTTTCATAGGTAGTGTAGACCTGTTATACTCAATACCACTTGTATTGGCAAAATAACGTGACTTAAAATAGCAGACTAGTAAGATATTGTGAAATATGCTATTATGGTCATTGGAAATATATAGGGTAAGTGAAGAGTAAAAGGAGAGTCTTACTAACCCTATAGATAATCTAGACTGTAGTTTCCACAATACCTGTAGAAAACTACTTTTTTTTTACCTGGTTGAAAACTACATTTTTCTCCATCTGCATTCCAATGCTGGGAAGGTTTCTGAGAGTTGGTGTTCTATACTGTTCTGAATTAAACTTCTATTTTCACCTTGCAGTATTGGGGAATATTAATACTCTTGTGTGGGTAACTTGGCCTAACCCCAGTGGGAATACACTATATTACAAAGTTACTGAGGCCAAAATACAGTAGTAATAGTAACAGTCATACTAGTGTGTGGGAATAGTAAAATGTTTGAATATAAAGGTTTTTTCTTTTTTTCTTGCACGCTATGTTAACAGAAGATAATAAAACAAAAGCATCAAGTACTGTATGCGGCAGGCTGAAAAAAAGTTGTCTTCAACAAAGAAAATAAAGTAGCAGCTGTCATCAGTGGCCTCAAGGTCACCTAGATGTCAGAAACAAGCAGGTGGCAATCATTCAGGAGGAGTTCAAGCACAGATATTTACCCTCTGTGGTCTTTCTCTGATCTCTCTGGAACTGACTTGAACTTCTGACAACAGATGTTCATCTCTAATAATTACATATTGTGATTTATTACGTATTGTGTTGACAAAAAAAAAAATCTATTGCAGATTAAACCATCTTTGTTCAAATCGCAACTCCATATGTATCACAGCATCGTAATTGACATTGGACTAATAATCTACAGTAGTCTTTCTGAGTCACTGATAAGGCATCACTAAGGGGCGATCAATACTTACTATTCATTTCTGAAATTATCTACACATTGATCCATGAACAAGTGCCAGCGATGCAGAAGCACAGTGGCTTTAATACAATAATTATGTAAAGGTTTACAGGATTGTCCTCCCAACCAATAAAAGCTGCCAGCAAGCAGAGACAGTAACAATCCCATAATCCATCAAAGCATTGCTCTTTGACCTGTGGGCTTTCAAGAGACCTCCATGAAGTTGCTTACAAAAGGACACAATCGCCGGATATACTTGCAAAAAAGAAAATCTGATCTTCATTACTGATATAAATCATACATGCTGTTGTGCGGTTTGGGAAAACTTAATTGTTCTCACTGCAGTCGAGGAAAGAGAAACAGTGTTTTATTGCTCGTTTTTCAGAAAGGTAGATGGGAGGAGAACATTATGACATTGTGGTCTTTGCCTCTTCTTTTATCAAAAACTGCATTTCATTTAATTTGTAAGTTATAAAGTATTAAACTTATCATACTCTGACCTTTGTTCTATATTGAAAATGAGGAAGGTCTGTCATGCTTTTTGAGGAAGGCTTTTTTTTTTTTTGACCAAGTAAAGGGCTGTATGTGTTAGGTTGTTTGTATAACAGTCTTTATAGATATCTATCTAATTGTGATGAAAATTGCTAAGAACATTATTTAGCACAAGTTAAAGGTGATTCAGCGGGATTATGGAGTCGCTTTGTTTATCTGTCCACGTTACACTTACATTTGTACATATCTACATTATTATAGAACTGAATGAGAAACATGGTCAGGAATATAGAAGATGTATTCTTAGTGTTCCCATATTTATTGGTTCATTAAAAACGGTGTCTATCACTAACAAAGAACCTTAACCATTAGTATAAGAAAACGGCTGATCTCTGGAAAGATGAAGAACAGAAGAACCTTAACCATTAGTATAAGAAAACGGTTGATCTCTGGAAAGATGAAGAACAGATGTTGAAAAAAATATTTTAAGTAATCTGGAGTATTATCAAAGAAACTAATATTATGTACCACCTGTCTATAGTAATCTATAATTCCAGATACAAAAAAAATGATGTTTTCTTTTTCTTTTAATAACAACAAAGATCATAAGGCCATCTGCAACTGAACCAAAATCTTCAGTCTTTAAGAGCAATTATAGGTAGGTTTTATTTGTACTTGGTTTAATGTCATCAGGCTCTTACTCATTTAATAATACAGTATTTAAAAAGCAGCACTATCATGGAGGTACATTTTATGTCAAAGAGAAAATACACACTGAAGCAAAGTTTAAAATGTTTAATGTTATTTTCAATGTTTATTATAGTGACAGATTTAGAAGTACAATCCTGTTGCTAATTTCCATAATGTTATGTTGCAAATTACAGGGTGTTCCCACCAATCCCTTTCACCATCAGCAGCACAGGCGTGCAAATAAAACAGGGGTCGGGGTTCTTCCTCTCTGCTCTTCTCCGACTATCTCTTACTTTTTTTATTGTTTGGAGTTTCAGTAGAAATCAGTAGACACTAAAGTATTTACTTTTTTACGGTGAGAGGAGCTGTGGCTTCAGCTTCGCTTCAGCCCTGCTCCGACCCGACCCGCTCTTCTCGCACTTGGTTTGCTTGTCTGTCGCTTCACATTCAACTCCCGACTGCCACTTAGCCAGGCTATTTATAGTTTAAAAACTGCTAATTAAAATTATCCATGAGTGGGAATGGTACCTTTTTTTTTTTTTGTAAAAAATATAGCGTTGATTACATGGTACTTTATGCATGGTTAATTCAAGGAAAGTTACACTATATGTGCATTATAGAGAGGGAGTTATTTTATTTTGTATTTTAGTCAGATGTGTGTTATGTGTTGTGCGGGGCCCCGCACCCCTCTCCCATTTATAACGCTCTTTGGTTATAACGCTCATATTGTGTGTCCACCGAGACCCGCGTTATAGTGAGGGAGCACTATATATATATATATATATATATATATATATATATATATATATATATATATATATATATGTATGTATATACAGCGGTCGAAATGGGCTGGCACATCTCAAAATACCAAACGTATGCTGCACTTTGACAAATTATATAAAAATAATAATAATTACAAAAAAAACAAAAAAACGGTTGGCCTACTATTTGTTGTAAAACAAATGAGAAAAGTTATATAGTAGTTGTGGTGTGGCACTTCCTATTGCAGTGGTGTTTCCATCACAACGCCACCACCTCCTTAACCCGCCCCTCTCCATCCTGCGCATACACGTACGTACGTTGAAAAAAGGTGGTAGACTGAGTTTAAGCAAGTGTGAGAGATTAATAAAAAATGCATTGATGTGTTATTAAATGTCTGAAATTAATGGAAGATAGATGTAAGGTTCCTGCTTCTGTGGAAGTCGAAGGTTGTGTAAAGACAGGAACAACAGAATTAAAAACGAATGAACTCGGGCAATGTGAACCATCTTCCTTGAGGGAGGGAACAAGCGATGAAATAGCAACACTCACTCATGTAAGTGATTCTTGCAGTGGACATTTTCATAGTTACTGGAAAAAGGAACAGTGGTTGGAGAAAATAAAACAACATGATTTAGTAGTGGGAAAAGATGGCATTGGCTGCCAAGCATGCAAATCTGCGGGTACATTAGGCCCTTTAAAATCACAAGGCCGAATCCAAACATTTGTTTTAGAGATGAGTCAATCAAGCACCTTTGTGCTTTCTTTAGGATTTCTGAAGACCAGGGAGCAGTAAGTGGATTTCGAGAATATGTCAGTGACATGTCAGATGAGGGCGACAAGGTACCTGAGAGACTCAGTTACTGGATGTGTTAAAGACACTAATAATATCCACTGCAGAATGTGAGCGGTATTTCAGCGCAATGAACAATATTCTGACTAATACAGGTGATTATAATTTCACCCGGCAACGTGATTCTGTGCATTTTTCGGTACGTTGTTACTGCGTAAGGGCTTGTTGAGCGTCATTCTGACCGCTAGAGGGCAATACCTAGTTAGAAACTGCTTGACTATAGATTAATAGCAGGGTCGAGGTCACATGCTAAAACTAACGAATAACAAAAGGGTAAAGCTAACTTCTAGTAAACTCTTTTGTGAAAGGCAATAGCCCAAAATAAATAAGTTAAAGCATGCTTTTTCTTAAGAAATGGATACATACATTATGCACGTGAAGGTGGTTTTACGTTTTCCTAGTTATTATAAAAAGTTTTTTTTTTTTTTTAAGAAAACAAAAATATACGGTAGCTACTGAAACCATTCCATAAATATTTGCTTATGTCAGTAATAGCTAATAAAACAAAATTGGGGTAGCCTACAGTTTGACAGGTAAAAACAGAATTTGATTTATATTTTCCCAGGACATTTGGCAGCTTTAACTTAAAATAAACATGACAAGAAAGGTTTGTATTTGCTGTTTATAAGCTACTTCTCTCGCGCGACTTTTTAAAGAACATATTCTGTGGTAGAAAGGTATTCCTTATGCAGCAGTATTTTCTTTATGATGCAGTAGCAATATTACGACCTTGGCCAAACCAAACATGCAATGCAATTGTTTTGTTTTTACACATTGCAGACAAAAAATACAAAATAAAATAATAATCAGTTAGATATACAGTGCCTTGCATAAGTATTCATCCCCCTTGGACTTTTCCACATTTTTTAGTGTTACAACCTGGAATTAAAATGGATGTAAATAGGATTTTTTGTCACTGATCTACACAAAATAATCCATAATGTCGAAGTGGGGAAAAAAATCTACATATTTTTCAAAATTATTTACAAATAAAAAACTGAAAAGTCTTGATTGCATAAATATTCACCCCCTTTCCTGTGACACTCCTAAATAAGCTCTGGTGCAACCAATTGCCTTCAGAAGTCACGTAATTAGTTGAATGGAGTCCACCTGTGTGCAATTAAAGTGTCACATGATGTCAGATTAAATATACCTGTTTTTGGAAGGCCCAAGAGTTTGTTAGAGAGCATATCTAAACAAACAGCATCATGAAGACCAAGGAGCTATCAAAACAAGTCCGAGATAGTTCTGGAGAAGCACCAATCATGGTTGGGTTGTAAAAAAATATCCCAAACTTTGAACATCCCCCAGAGCACTGTTAAATCCATTATTAAAAAATGGAAAGAATATGCCTAGAGAAGGCCATCCACCAAAACTCAGTGACCAGGTAAGGAGGACATTAGTCAGAGAAGCAACCAAGAAGCCAATGGTAACTCTGAAGGAGCTGGAGAGATCCACAGCTGAGATGGGAGAAACCGTCCATTGAACTTGAAATTGAACTTTTTGGCCTTAGCACAAAACGCTATGTGTGGCGCAAAGCCACTGCTCATCATCACCCTGAGAACACCATCCCCACGGTGAAGCATGGTGGTGGCAGCATCATGTTATGGGGATGCTTTTTATCGGCAGGGATTGGGAAACTGGTCAGGATTGAGGGCAAGATGGATGGAGCCAAATACAAGGAAATTCTAGAGGAAAACCTGTTTCAGTCTGCAAGAGACCTGGGACTGGGGCGGAGGTTCACCTTCCAGCAGGACAATGACCCTAAACACACAGCCAAAGCTACACTGGAGTGGTTTAAAAACAAGAACCAGAATGTCTTAGAATGGCCCAGTCAATGCCCAGACCTATTATTCAGTACATTAATTACATGTTTTTTGTTATTTTTTATAATTCATTTAACTGACCACCTTTATCCAAGGCAACATAAAATTACTGTATTAAATAATTAAAATACAGAATGTTACATACCGTATAGTAATGTACAGTACTAGTTACATGTTACGTTGTTTTATATTGTCTCTTCTGTAATAAACCTTTATACTACATACATTGAATATGTACATTAATCAATTAGTACTGTACTAGGTTTTGATTTTTGTGCTGATTTGGCGGGTATGTGCATGGATCTGGTTATTACATACCTCGGTTATAACATACTGTTTTTACGGTCAAGGCAGTACGTTGTATCAGAGTTTCATTGTATATATATATATATATATATATATAGATGGGCTTCAGTGAGTTACAGGAAATTAATTCCATCTAGGGTTTCTGGCGATTATCTTTCTTAATTATGAGCCGAAAAGGTCGAGTAATTTATAAACTGTCACAGAAACCCGAGATGGGGGTCTCCCGAGTGGCGCAGCCAGTAAAGGTGCTCCGCGCGGAGTGCAGGATGTGCCCTATAGCCTGGAGATCGCGAGTTCGAATCTAGGCTATGTCACAGCCGAACGTGACCGGGAGTTCAGTGGGCGCGAATTGGCTGGCGCTGCCCGGTAGGGGGCTTAGGTCGGCAGGGGAATCCACGGTTCACCGCGCATCAGTGACCCCTGTGGCCGATAGTGCGCCTGTGGTTCTGCAGTGGAGCCACCAGATCTGTATTGTCCTCCGGCACTATAGGTCTGGTGGCATCGCAGTGGATCTGCAGTGCGAAAAATGACGGCTTGGTAGGAGCATGTTTCGGAGGACGCGTGTTCCAGCCGCCGTTTCCCGAGTCGGCCGGGGGGTGGTTTTGCGAGCAGTGAGCGAGAATACAGATAAATAATAATTGGGCATACTAAATTGGGGAGAAAACCGGGGTAAAAAATTGGCAACGACTAAATTTATTTTAAAAAAAAAAAGAAACCTGAGATGGAATTGTTTTCCCGTAACTCACTGAAGAGGCTATTGTTTTTTATAATACGTGGATACCCTTGTGATGCTAATATTAAAGAAGACGAGGTTCAGCAGTACAGTTGGGGTTTTTTAAACATAGTGTTTCACTATACAGACGTTCTATGTCATTATCCATTAGTGCTTCAGCTTTATTTGGATGATTGCCTTTACCTTGTTTTAATTTCCCGTTCCTCTCCAGTTTCTCTGAGATACGAATGTACCAGCTTTACATCTTTTTTTTTTAACGTATTCTCATTTTGTTTATCATTAATAAACATTTCTGTACTGTGGGTTTTGTCAAATGACTGAAAACGAGACATTTTGTGTTTGAATTGAAAGTGATGGTCTCGAGTAGTCGAATAGGTCAAAGTTCAAGTATATTTTCCTGTAGAGGAATTATCACTTTTTGACATCACTACTGTGGTATGCCTTTTTTTCGAATGGCTCAGGATGCAAATCCTTCAGCCATTAAACTAAACAAAGACTAAACAAAGAAAACACAGCAGCATTAGAATTATAACAAATTATGAATAAACATAATACCAATACTCTCCCGAATAATTTTCTTTTCTCAAATTCACATATAGAACACATTCACAGAAAAAAAACACATTTTAGTCTAAATAATAATAAGCAAGAACGGTAGTCTGAAATGCACTCTTTTCAAAACCATGCGGCCACGCACATGTTATTCACAGCTAGTCTTCACAGATTAACAACAAAAAAAAACTACAAATCAAATTACATTCTTTCCTTTACATTCGCATTTTTTTCATTACCGCACAGCAAACATATTGTTATACAATAACCACAAAAAGTACCATTACTTCAATACCACCACGTGACTAGAAATATAGTGTAACTATTTGTGTGTTTGTGTATGTGTGTTTACGTGCTGTGTGTGTCTTATGGCGTTCCCGTTGTTCCTGGAGCATGTTCTGCGTCTCCCCTGTGATTGGCCCTGTTTGTGAGTCATTGTGTGTTCACGTGTTCCGTGTGCTCCCATTGGCCCGAAGTGAGCGGCGGAGGACTAATGGGAAGCGTAAGCTCTGGTACCCGATTACAATAAAGGGGCGGAGCTAATGTTATAAGAAGGCACAGCGCTGCCATTTGTTGTTGTTGTGCTCTTGTTGCTATGGTTCCTGAGAAGCTGACAGAGAGCTGTGGAACTAGGAACAAGCGTCTGTCTCTCCTGTTTTCTGGCTGCCCTGTTAAACGCTACAATATTTTTTACTTTTCTTGTGAAGAGAGAAAAACGGCATGTACTATGGTTTTACTCAAAGACCGAAGAAGCTGTCTCTTGTTTTGTGTTTCGTTCTTTGCTTGTTTGATATTTTCCATTTTGTAATTTGAGCAAAATACACCTGTATACAGATTAATACACAGCAATAAGCTAATACACACAGCAATGCTTAAGAAGTTAATAATCTAGATATATTTATTTATTTAGCTAAATATGTAAAAAATAATTTATCACCCCCTTTCTGTTCTCTCCTCCTCTTGTGCTTCCCCTTTTTCTTTTGCTCCTCCTCTATCACATCCCCCTTTCCTTTCTCTCCTCCACTCACACTACTCCTTATGTAAATCACTCCCCCCTGCTCCAGTATCTAATTCCAGTTTGGTGGTCTGAGCCATGAGATGTATCTAAGGTTAGTTGTGCCACAGTGAAGTGTATACTAATTTGCAAATGTAATTCGGGAGCAATGTTGCTAACTTCTGCTATTAGAACTAATATTGTTTTTACTTAATCATTTAGAAATAAAAGTGGAAATGTTTGTATTTACTTTAGATGATGGCTACATTTCAGATAAATCAGAGTCAACTGTGGTCAAATTATATGCAGTATGACTGGTGCTGCTTCATAAAAATATGCTTATAAAATGTGAGATCAGACCATGAAAACATAACGTCTCACAGATGTATCTCTGTGTGAAACGTTTTAATAATAAATGTTTTAGTTTTTTGACAGAATAGAACCAAGTGAAATCAATTGTGTTTGCCAACTGAGCTTTATTGTCCCAAGTATCACAACTGCATGCATATTAAGTAGGTTTTTCTAAGATTACTTGCTTTAAAGCAGTGAGATACTGTTTCAAAACCTGCATTATTCAATACCATCCCAAATGTATCTGTTTCTTGATTATTTAATTGCAGCATCTTTTGTTATACCTAGAGTGCTTCTGGTGCTTTATTTACTGTTGCCTTTATTATTACATCAGATAATTTCTGATATTGCTGCTAAATAGTAATCACATCTAAAGATCATAATAAATATTGAAAGCATTGAAGATGTCTTATTCAGTATTTTACTTAACTGCTTCTGACTTATAACAATAGGAAAGTACTGGGGTGTGGAGGAAAAGCGTGAGCATGAACAACAGACGATGTATCTATTATCTCAGTTCCATGAAGGTCATCGACCTATGACAGATGAAGTAGCAGAAACATTAGAAATCATGTGCAATTTAATCTTTACACAAATAAAGGAAAAGCATCACAATACCTGAATAACGAACAGTCTCTTAGAGAGAAAGAAGAGGCTGCCCCTGAGGATGTTCTTCATTTTCTTTCCCTGTACTGTTCCAGTAAGTTCATACTATGAGATTCACTCACTCTGCTGATACCCGTATTAATAGTATTTTGGCTCAGAGTGTGTAGATGTTCTAAAGTGATTGCAAAGTGCAGCTGCGACTCACTACTCCTTTCATTCATTCATTACTGTTCAATGTCAGCACTTGAAAACTATTGTACTCGCCAGGAAGTGTCATAGCAACTGAAATGAACTATTTTGAACTCCTTTGATTGTCCCTGTTTTTGTGCTTGGCAAAAAGGAATCCGCTTTCTGTATTTGTCTTCTGAAAGGTTCTTACTAAGGGTACTTGGATTAATTGATAATGATACTGTATTAGCTTTACTGATTACCAAATCAAGTGGTCTGCAGCATTATCGATTATCTCTAGATAGTGGGGGACTGCAGTGCAGAAATGGCCTGTTAGGGAACTGAAACCATCACAACTTATGTCATTTCTCTTCAGTTTACACTGACTTTAGGTCAATATGATATAAGCAGGTATATAGCATTTTATACCAGTTGGATTTAAAGGTTATACAAAAAAACATGATGACAGTTACCTTACTGTATATCAGTTTCCATATTTAGTCAGGTTTAATTCTGTAAACAATATCCCAAGCTAAGTGCCTGACAAAAGAAATAATAATTGCATACAATTTACATGGCTTGAATGAACAAAAAATTCTTCTGACAGATGCTGTTTAAAATATATTTTTTATAGGAAGTGTTCTTTAGGTTCCTAATTCCAGAACCCCCACTTCCCACGTTCTGTGATAAAAAGTCACAGTCTTGAATGCTTTTCATGGCTTCAATGCAGACCTCTACAGAGAAACAATCTACATACTGGGACATACTCTATACCAAAGTGCAAAATTAACAAGAAACAGCGTAACTGCAGCAAGAAGCAGTTGAATTTATGTTCTGAGTATTTTTTGTCTACGTTTATACAGTTACATTTTTATATTCCACTTTATTTGTTGCAACAGAATAATTTCATACGCATTTGTTTCCAACACATAGATTTGATACTTTGGTTATGCTTTAGTCATGCAACTAGCTTATTAACCAGTTAACAAATGTTGTTCATCTTCTCTGTTAATTATGAGTTAATAGATAGTACCTGATCTAAATGCCACATGTTACTACCATAGTGTATTTATACAAATGTAAACCTATCTCAATGTAGTTATTTTGACATTCTACACCACTTAATTACATTAAGAACTGTAGGTGCAAATGGATTTAATTGTTTCTTTTTTATTTCATTAATATAATTATTTAAAAATGTTAAAAGTACAGAATTTTCTTATAGGCTGTTTACCAAATGAAGTGAAATTAAAATTGGCCTCTGAAAATGACCATCGCCTTCACTGTGAACACAGGTACGGTGATCTGACGCCTCTTCGCCAACACTACATTGCATCGTCATTTGCAGTGTCTGGTATAAATGACACTTTCTTTAATGTTCATGTATGCAAGTCAAGTGCTTGTTCTACAGCAGAGGCCTTAAATGAAAAGACAATCCAAAGACATGATGGTCCAGACTGTCCAAAGCCAAGTCCGACTTGTTCATCAACATTGTATGTGTTACTGTCTGCTTGACTGTCTACTTAAAAGCAACATGGAAAATGCTAGTAATCTATTTCTTAACAGTTAATAAACAAAAAGTACAGTACTGTACATGACCAATATTTTAAGTTATACACACCCCTCCAACAATTACTAGGTGGGTAGTATGATCTGAATAGGCTCACATTCAGGAAGCCCATGCCAAACACAAGTTATAGTAGCAAAATAATGTTAGATGATAAAACAAAATATGAACATATACCATACAAAGTGCATAATATGTTTTAATTACTGGTAATGTAACATATTTGTATTGACACTGTAGCTTTAAGAATGCTCTGCTCTCTAATGTATTCATAGGCTTGATGGATAACCTACAGGTAAGCAGTTACTACTAAAAGTGTGCTAAGGACAGTTCACCCGGCATGCTCCTTAAGATCTTATCAAGTTTCTCAATCCAATATAACAAAGACACATTAATCATAAAGCAGGAGCAACTAATACCTTAATTCCTTTTTCTACCAATCCCATTGGGCATGTTGCCCTTGGCTCATTAAGTCCAGATAAGTAGGGTTCTATTTATGCAAATGTGAATATGTGTCAGGAGTTGATGTTAAACCTGATATTGCCATTTAAAACAATGGCTCCATTTACATTTGCAAAATTAATGTGGCTCAACTTAGTTAGCACGCTTAGCATAATTAAACAGCCAGTATAAACATAGTGCATACATTCTTGGTTAAGTTTTTGGTATTGCTTTGGGTAATAGAGCTTATGTAGTTTGATACACTACAGTACCTATGAAGAAGTAGAGTAGATTTAAATAGTTTTGAGCATATCCCTGCAATAGTTGATATAACACATTTATACCAGCCTCTATCTTGGTGTTTATAATTGATAGTTAGTTGATGCTCTCATGTAATATGTATTAGTTTGAAAGCTATACAATTTGTCTAATGACAATATGTAAGCTATACACCAATACTTCAGTTTCTAAGTAAAGAGGCATGTTTTATGTACAGTATACTGGTAATTAATTAATGACCATAATTAATAATTACCGGCATCCTGTTAATCTGATGTTAAACATTCCAAAAATTACACAATTGAGCAAATTATTTAGTTCTGTGAAAACTGAACTGTAATGCTCTGGTTCCAGCCAATGGAATGTAATAAATACTGTATATTATTATGGTCTGTATTACAGAAAACCTCAGTAAAGCTAAAGCTTCAAAAGTGTGATTTCTTATCACCTCATATTAATATTTAGTGTTTTGGATGAGTTCCAGAAAGATAGTTAATACGGTTAGACAAGACAGTAGTCTGGTGGCTGTCGCCTCGGCCCTGTTGCAAGTGAACAGTAATCAGCAGAGGGATCCCCATCTGTAAGTCACACTACACCTTGATCACTTGCCGTGCCTGTGGTGGAAATTCAGTTTTTTGTTGACTCTCTGTGACGGGGTACACCCCGCACCTGTGTGTATATGTAATTTGCATTTGTTTTGTGTTATTATTATTTAAATGTATGGTTTGGTGTGTTAAAAACACAATGTTTTGTTATTGTTGTTTTGCAGCATTGATTGAAAATGGGATTAAAATTCCCCACCCATGCTAAACTCGTGCAGAATGTGACCGTCTCCAAGATTGATAAATGAATTGCTAATCTTGAGATGATCATCAGTATAAAAACCTGCAGCTTTGGCTGAATGAGGTTGGTTTTTCAGAGGCGGAATGTGAGTAAAGAGAACTGAAATAGAGAAATAAAAATAGCTACGTGTGCTGGGTAAACACCAGCATGATACTTGTTTTGTTCCGTGCCTGTTTTGGCCACTGTGCCGTTTTCTTTTGCAGTATATTGTTTGTTTAAATCTTTTATTTTACTATTAAACGTGCACATTAGCGCTTCCAGACCACAGTATTGTTGTCGGTGTATTTCCTGGTCTCACGTCACCCACAAGCCTATGCATGACACTTTCGCTATAAATTTTGTACATGTTTCTGTGTGACTGTCACAAAGACGACTGAGCGGTGACGTCACGTCAGAAGCAGGAACAAAAACAACAGAGAGAGGTGGAGTTTGGTGGAGCTGAGCGAATGCTTTCGCTCAGCATTTAATGAATAAACAGAACAGAAAAATAAACGGTTGTAACAAAAACACAGGACACGGCACTTTCGCCAAAATAAACAGACATAAACAAAACGAACTCACACTTAACAAACGGTGACGAACAAACACGGTGAGTAAACTAATCTTCTTCTTCTTATTATTATTATATTTATATTTTACCTCCTTCTCCACACCCGTTCTCCACTCACCGAACACACAACCCGAGTGAGTGAAAACATGCAGCTTTTATGCAGTTGTACCGAGACTTCGATTGCTAGTCAATCATTCAATTGGAATCTCGGTACAACTGCACGTGAATTAATTAAAGTGCAATTCCCGTGACCACACATTATATTATAACCAGCACGTGAAGTGATTTGTGCCCTCCTCGTGCCAAATACAAATCTACATTTTTAAATCACACGTGAAACACAGACCCGTTTATATCCCGTGTACCGATGACTATACACCAACATTTACACACAACACGTAACACAAAATACACACGGGGGCACTTTGCCACAGTGACCCAGGAAAAAGGTTAAGGCAGGGTCTTGCATTTGTTTTCACACACTGACTTTATCAGGCAAGCCACCCATTGCTTGTCTGCCTGGCAATGTTTCTATTTCAAAACAGTTTGCACATATGCAAAACAAGCTATATCTGTATGTACCAGTGTTAAAAACTATTTATTTTCCAGATTTAAGCTCTTTCAAATGCTTTCAATATGCACGTATACGTTTGTAAAGTTAGACATACACAATTCTTTATCGATATAATGTTTGTTATAGTTTAGACTAATTACAGTAAGCTGGCTATACTTTTACAGTGTGAGATAAAATCTGTCTTGGGCAGAGGTTTCTTGAATACTTCAAATTAATATGCTGTTCTTGTGGGCACATTTCAAACCAAACTTGTATCCTTGACCAAGATCTGGGAATTCTTAGGATGTAAAAAGAAAATTGTTCCCAAATGTGTGACTGCATGCAGAGTTCTCACAGAAAAACATTCCCTTACAGGAGTATTAGAATCACACTGATAATAGAGCAAGCCCCTCTTACTTTAATGAAACATGCTGAATCCCAAGATAACACACTGAACTCAAGTGCCCACTACTGCTATTTTCCATAAATACATGGAACATGCTTAAAGCTCTTTAAACTAAACCTTTAAACCAAGAATTATGAAATAATATTGGTTTAGCCAATTTACAAGGACAAGAGGTTAAGATGTTTGATTAACACTTGAAATAAATATTGCTAGAGAACGGAAAATCCATATAGAAATGATGAGCCGGGGGAATCCATAAACATACTGACTAGATTTGCAACCAAATAGGCTGAAGGATTTACAATGCTATAGTTACATATGAATAACAGAGGAGATAAAGTGATATTGTTTTGCTGAAATATGTCCAGATAAAGAAGTCGTCTGTCGTCACATAGATCCAATGCAATATTATTGTCTGCTTAAACAAGGGTTTACAATACATGACGATGAATGTAATTCCTTTTGAAACAGAAAAATTGTAAGGAAAGGGATTAAATTGAATCTAATATCAGTATTAAGGCCTGCTGTAGCCTCATGCAACACTTGGGCAGGGCCTTAGCCCCCAGAGATGGTGTAGAATTAACTTAGCATACAAATCAGCTTTTGCGATTTTTATCAGATTATAAGCATTACCAGTTAATACTGATGCATTCTGTAACAAACCAAGAATGGCTATAATATTTTGGAGATGTACTGTCGAAGTATCTCCATGTTAAATATCTGCCTACAGCGCATGCATTAATATTAATTTATCATCATTGTGCTGCTTAGGACAGAAGTTATTAGAGTAATTCACTTCATAGCATGACCTTGGTCACCAGTACACAATGTTTTACATTCATTATGCTATCCTTCTGAGGGAGTTGCTGTTATAATATTACTCCATTTATATTCGGAATAAGGCTCTGGGGAACTCAGCTCTCAGATATCAGACCTCTAACTAATTTAGAATATTTAAAAGCCAGCAGAAAGCTTTTTAATGCACATTGTAGATAACCATTTAAACTGGATTGCTTTGTTTTAATATGACCTTAAACAGGCTGGCAATCGCAAGTGAATAATGAATAGGCAGAGATAAAAAGAGTAGCGATTTGTTAAAAGTTCACCAATGCAGAAAAGAAAGAATTATTACACAAATTATTATGATATATTATTTTATTCTTTCTGAGTTAATTCTGGCAGAACCACAGTTACCACTGGTAAAATAAGAAGAAGAAGAAGAAGAAGAAGAAGAAGAAGAAGAAGAAGAAGAAGAAAAAAATACTAGTGGGGCCTTAAAGATATACATTTAACCATGTAGGATCTGCAGTAGTTGCCCAAGAACTAATGTTTCTATGTAATTCTCTTTGTTACACAGTAATAACTGTTGATAAAGAATTAAGATTAGATTAACATTAGGATTGAGGCTAGCTTTAGGCTAATACAGTGAAATAATATAAATGTACTTGGTAGTATATTATTACAATCGGAATACAATGTGTTCCCTGGGCTGGCTTGCACTACCCTGATTTCTTTTAATTACCATTGAGAAAATCCACGTAGGGGTTTTGGACACCTGTGGTTGCAAATAATGCATTTTCCAAGTCATTCTAACTATGGACAGACTTTTTTTTAAAAAATTAGTATTCAAATTGCATCAATACTGGACTGAGCCCAAACTGTTTATTCAAGAATGATCTAACTTGGCTGTAACATTATTTGCCATTGTTAGGAAAGTTACTGATTACTGATCGGTACATAACCATCATGTCATCATGTAGGAGGTGCAGTCAGAAATCAATTCAAACATGTTCTTCATGACTCTCCTACAGTATAACCTATTGGGCTACCCACTTCTAAACTTCACCTCTAATACCCAGATACTGCAAGTGACAAAAATACTTAATTTTTTTTTTTTTTTTTTTTTAAACAAAAAACTAAAAAGCATTACCTAAAGCATATTGTTCATTAGCACAATGGTTTTCATCACTGGGCCTCAAGCATCCCAACAGTCAGGTTTTTGTTCCACAGTTCTCTTTTTTTATTTATGCTGTGATAATAGACCCTTGACTCTTATGTGCACTGGAAAACAAAGCAAATTTAAAACAAATATTTAATTCCTGGTTCAAACAAAAGCCTGGCCCGTGGGAGTACTTGAGGACCAGGGATGTTAACCACTTTGCTTGTCAACCCTGTAGGATGAGATCTAAAGAGATGTATTGGGCCCAGCTGCACAGGGAAAATCTGAACATTGACAGATATTCCCAGTTTTAGATCCCAGTCTTAATGTGCTATGTAGTTGATATAATTTCACATAATAACACAAGTCATAGACCAGGTGAGATGGAGTCGGGCCAGACTGGGTCAGGTAGTTTTGAGCCAAATAAAATATCAGAACAGTAATAAAATGGTAGAGAGTGTGGATCTGTCACCACTTGTGGGCCCACCTGTTTAATTGGCTGCCTAGCAACGCATCTCCTGTTCCGTATCCCAGCTGCACCTATTTGCGAACCAGCGACAGGGCTCTCCCTGTCACAGCTTATAACTCAAACTTTAAAACACTGGCAGTGAAAACTATAACAAATGTCAACAGAAATAAAAAGGTAAGTATTTATATTTGAAAATAAGTAAACTATAAAATACTTCAACTTTACATAGTCTGCATATGTCTTTATAATGATACTCTTTGCTTCTGAATTATAATTGTCTACATTTTAGCTGTAATTTATTTAACTGGACAAAATTAAAATGATATTTCCGAAACTATAATACTAAATCTATTGGTTTAGGTTTCTCTCCCCACTAATGGGGAGTTCACAAAAAAAAAAAAAACCAGAAATCACAGCCTTCAGAATGTACATCCACCCCTTGTCATATCGCCCCTCGTATACTGCGGATTCAGATATATTGCAGTCCTGGAGTTGGCTCCCCGTTATCTAACTGTATGCCTTATGTGCAATATACACAGGCACTTAGAATTACTGTTCGTTTTATTTTGTACTGCACATCACAAACAACAATATACAAAACAATTAAAAACAAAGCATTAATATCGTACTGTTATCATATACACAGGTATTGCACAATAACACAAAGCAAATTAGATATCTACTTGCTGAAACGGTTTTTATTTTAGCCAGCTAGGTGTTCACTTGTGGCAGCAATGCACTAGCAAAAGTCACAGGGCAGTGACGTCTGCTCCCTAGCAACAAGCCTCCTATGTTGTTGTTGGGAATGGATTATTTCAATGCAGCGGTTTGTGCATTTGAGAAAGGAAAGGAAAACTCATGAAATTAACTGGAGACTGAAGTTGATGAGAAGCAATTACCCTCCGCTATACGAATTAAAACGGTGTTCTGAATTTTATGCGTAGAGGATTTATACTGGACCCTGACGCACCCGATGAAACGAGGGAGTGGTTGTACAGTATTTGTTATTAGCCTATTTGTTTTTCTATGGGTCTCTCGCTATATTGCGGCCCTCGAAATATAGCGGATTTATACTGGACCCCAACACCTGCGATATATCGAGTGGGTAGTGTATTTTATTGAACTTTAAAAAGATAAATGAATTATTGTTACTTATAAATTAATAATTTCAATTAATCAATTTAGAGTACAAAACATAAACCTAATAATAAATTTAGACAAAGGTTTTGACAAAAATGTTTGGAGATATTGCAAGGATTTATTTATTTTTGTGCATGTGGATCTAGTGATATCGTATGGTAGGTAGTTCATCTTTTAAATACTCAATCACATGATACAGTTATATACTGATAACATTCATACATTACCTACAAGTTGCTAATGGTGGAAAATAGAGACACATATCTTAAATGTTGTTTCAATAAAATATTTCAGAAATATAAATATAGGCTTGATATTTAATGCTTTAGTTCCAGTTACTTTTCCATGAAATGAATCACAAGAATAAACAAATTCTATCAACCTGAGTTCTGCTGTGCTGTGCTCAGCATCAGCTGTATTTTGTGCTGTATTTATTATTATTATTTATTTCTTAGCAGACACCCTTATCCAGGGCGACTTCCAATTGTTACAAGATATCACATTATTTTTACATACAATGACATTATTTTTTTAGACATTATTTTTTACATACAATTACCCATTTATACAGTTGGGTTTTTACTGCAGCAATCTAGGTAAAGTACCTTGCTAAAGGGTACAGCAGCAGTGTCCCCCAACCTGGGATTGAACCCACAACCCTCCGGTCAAGAGTCCAGAGCCCTAACCACTACGGTCAGCTGTCGATGACCAAAACAAGTCGATGTCTTCAAATACCTGTCCAGGAAATCTTTTACTCTCTCTCTTGCTGGTATATTTGAAAACTTTGGCAAAATCGATCAATGCTCCCTTGGTGCTCAGTGTGATCCAACATTTTTCCCTGTTAACGGTAATAGTATGTAATATTACGCACCTATGGGTGGTCATACGATTTATGAGTAAAATTACGTGGGCGCATAATTGCGTAATTTCCTGGGGTCTAAAAGGGGATCTAATACAGTATTTCAGTACTGCTGTATTTTCTTTAAGTCTCCAGGTGCAAATAATGCTGTCAGCAAATGAAAAAGTGGGGCCTGTTCTCTCGTAATCATAATAAAGTACTAAAGCCACATTCTCATCTGAATTGGCAAGACTTTAGAAAATTAACTGCATATAATTTATAGTGATCCTGTGTTTTTTTTCATGCAACATAATAGGGAATGTCTTTTGAAGGAATCAGCATTGCAATATAATTTGAATGATTGAACACATTTTATAAAGAGAGAAATTCAAGATATAATAAATGACCTTGGCAGTCAGGCGAAAAAGTTCAGCTCATAAGAGCAATTTGCATGCCTCTGATTGATACATTACAACGTATTACAATGTCACAGGCCAGTCAAAAGTTGTGATTAAGTGGTTGGTGGTTATTTCATTTACTCTGTTTGAGTTTTTAATTAGTAAATGAGTCCCTTATGGTTGAATGATTAATTACACAATAATTCATTGTGGAAGGTTGTTTTCATGTCTACAAGTAGAAAGTAACACAATGGTGATGCAAAATAATATGCAACTCAGAAGCCATTTTATTAAGATTGATATCACATGGGATAATCTAAATGTGTAGATTTCGCAGATTACTTATACTGTTTAGCGCATTACTGTGTGTTTTTACTAAATGAACACTTATTTACATTCTGAACAGTACAGGAGAACGTATTGTGATAATGTGTAAGGTATTTAAATTACAAATTTCCTAATCGTTAGCATAACGAGTAAAGAAGTACTTAACACCACAAGAACTATACCAATAAAACAGCTGGTATCAATACCCTTTAACCACCTCTTTGCATATAGAGATGAGAAAGTGTTTGTATATGTGTATGCTAAACTGAAGAAACTAAGAAAGTAAGGAGTTTGTCATTACACAGTAACATCCAATTTTATGAGAAGGCCCTTGTTCTCACTGTGGATACAGTCTCTTTGTGGATCCTCAGTCCCAAGTATATAAAACTGACAAACCTATTTAAAAACAAAAATATCCGATTGTCTTGAGACTTGGTATTCACAGTACAGAATAAGTTAATGTTAACTTTTGTGAAATTCACGGGGCGTGAACCAGGGCTTCGCTATTTCCTAATTTCACCTGTCTATCATCATTGACTCCCTATTAAGCACAGTCACAGCTCAGCTCTTTCTCTTGCGTTAGCTTTTTTCCTCCTCCTCCTCCTCACTTTTTTCATATGCCGTATGCCTCTGTGTCGGTCCCCTCTGGGGAGATAATGATTCTCACTTCCCCGGCCTAGAGTTCCCATAACCACAGTTAGAAGGCTCTGTCTTACTTCCTCCTTTATCCTCCTGGGACGTGGCCCTCGTACTCTTAGTGCTCGAATTCCGTAACTAACAATTATTTGTGTTCTTTCAGATTCTCTTTTCTTCCTTACGTCAAGGCTTTGTATGAGCTGTTCCGTCCTCTGAGGGTCGAACCCGGTCAGTAACTGGGACCCAGTCGGGAGGCCGAGCCTATAACAACTCTCCGAGAATTCAGAGGACTCTGTGTTTTCAGGGGCCCGGAGGCCGATAGGGCCAGCCTTGACTCCATAGGGAAGGCTCTCTCCATTGGAGTCCGGCCCGTCCTTTCTCTCTCTCTCTCTCTCTCTCTCTCTCTCTCTCTCTCTCTCTCTCTCTCTCTCTCTCTCTCTCCCCTGCTCTAGCAGCCGAGCCTCAAATCCTAAGTTGCAAAGCACTCCCTTCCTGTCGCAGCCCTGGTTCCCGCCCCGTGAATTGAGAGTATTAGATTCTGGTGATAGATGGACGTGCATGTCTGTCTGTTCATCCATTCATCTGTGTGTCACACCATCCATACTATCTGGAGAACCGCTTATCTAATTATGATTAAACATTCTATTGCTAATACTTATGGTCATCAACTTTTTCATCATACTGATAGCTCTAATTTTGAAATTACAGTTGATAGAAACAGTAATATTATCATCAATGCAAAAGCATTAAATAGCAAGCCTATATTTTTTTGAATGAAAACTAAAACCATTGGTGCTGGGGTGCATACAGACATAGGGACTTTGTTTGTTATTTAACAATGATGCAGGAAATGACTGGCAGTTTAATCTTGTATAGTTATTAAATATTTAACCGAACTTTGGGCTGTTCTTAGTCTATTCTGGGACTGTTCATTAAATATAGGTGAAGACATCAAGACTAACACATGTTGTGTTTTTCTGGTGTTTGACTATTTAGAAAGAACTAAATTATATGTCATTCTTGTAGCATTCTTTCCTTTTTTACCTTAAATATCAATATTTTTTTATGATTGGTAAATAAAATTGTCTTTTTTAATTTTAAATGTACTTACAAATCTTCAGTTTTTCTGTTTTTTTAAAAGTGAAAGAAATCATTGTTATTTAATTAATGTGCAGATGCCACGACTGACATAATTGTGGATAATCTGAGTCCGTAAATTGTTTAGAAATCATTATTGATGGTTACGTTTTGTTAAAAAAAAAAATATATATATATATATATATATATATATATATATATATATATATATATATATATATATATATGTATACACTACCGTTCAAAAGTTTGGGGTCACTTAGAAATTTCCTTGTTTTCGAAAGAAAAGCCAATTTTTTGTCCATTAAAATAACATCAAATTGATCAGAAATACAGTGTAGACATTGTTAATGTTGTAAATGACTATTGTAGCTGGAAATGGCTGATTTGTAATGGAACATCTACATAGGCGTACAGAGGCCCATTATCAGCAACCATCAGTCCTGTGTTCCAATGGCACGTTGTGTTTGCTAATCCAAGTTTATCATTTTAAAAGGCTACTTGATCATTAGAAAACCCTTTTGCAATTATGTTAGCACAGCTGAAAACTGTTGTGCTGATTAAAGAAGCAATAAAACTGGCCTTCTTTAGACTAGTTGAGTATCTGGAGCATCAGCAATTGTGGGTTCGATTACAGGCTCAAAATGGCCAGAAACAAAGAACTTTCTTCTGAAACTCGTCAGTCTATTCTTGTTCTGAGAAATGAAGGCTATTCCATGCGAAATTGCCAAGAAACTGAAGATCTCGTACAACGCTGTGTACTACTCCATTCACAGAACAGCAAACTGGCTCTAACCAGAATAGAAAGAGGAGTGGGAGGCCCCGTGCACAACTGAGCAAGAGGACAAATACATTTTGGTGTCTAGTTTGAGAAACAGACGCCTCACAGGTCCTCAACTGGCAGCTTCATTAAATAGTACCATAAAACACCAGTCTCAACGTCAACAGTGAAGAGGCGACTCCGGGATGCTGGCCTTCTAAGCAGAGTTGCAAAGTAAAAGCCATATCTCAGACTGGCCAATAAAAAGAAAAGATTAAGATGGGCAAAAGAACACAGACACTGGACAGAGGAAGATTGGAAAAAAGTGTTATGGACAGACGAATCTAAGTTTGAGGTGTTCGGATCACAAAGAAGAACATTCGTGAGACACAGACCAAATGAAAAGATGCTGGAGGAGTGCTTGACGCCATCTGTCAAGCATGGTGGAGGCAATGTGGTGGTCTGGGGGTGTTTTGGTGGTGGTAAAGTGGGAGATTTGTACAGGGTAAAAGGGATCTTGAAGAAGGAAGGCTATCACTCCATTTTGCAACGCCATGCCATACCCTGTGGACGGCGTTTGATTGGAGCCAATTTCCTCCTACAACAGGACAATGACCCAAAGCACAGCTCCAAACTGTGCAAGAACTATTTAGGGAAGAAGCAGTCAGCTGGTATTCTGTCTATAATGGAGTGGCCAGCACAGTCACCGGATCTCAACCCTATTGAGATGTTGTGGGAGCAGCTTGACCGTATGGTACGTAAGAAGTGCCCATCAAGCCAATCCAACTTGTGGGAGGTGCTTCAGGAAGCATGGGGTGAAATCTTTTCAGATTACCTCAACAAACTGACAACTAGAATGCCAAAGGTCTGCAAGGCTGTAATTGCTGCAAATGGAGGATTCTTTGACGAAAGCAAACTTTGAAGGACACAATTATTATTTCAATTAAAAATCATTATTTCTAACCTTGTAAATGACTATATTTCCTATTCATTTTGCTATATTTCCTATTCAAACTCATTTCATGTATGTTTTCATGGAAAACAAGGAAATTTCTAAGTGACCCCAAACTTTTGAACGGTAGTGTGTATATATATATATATATATATATATATATATACAGTGCCTTATAAAGTATTCGCCCCTTGAACTTTGCGACCTTTTGCCACATTTCAGGCTTCAAACATAAAGATATGAAACTGTAATTTTTGTGAAGAATCAACAACAAGTGGGACACAATCATGAAGTGGAATGAAATTTATTGGATATTTCAAACTTTTTTAACAAATAAAAACTGAAAAATTGGGCGTGCAAAATTATTCAGCCCCTTAAGTTAATACTTTGTAGCGCCACCTTTTGCTGCGATTACAGCTGTAAGTCGCTTGGGGTATGTCTCTATCAGTTTTGCACATCGAGAGACTGAAATTTTGCCCATTCCTCCTTGCAAAACAGCTCGAGCTCAGTGAGGTTGGATGGAGAGCATTTGTGAACAGCAGTTTTCAGTTCTTTCCACAGATTCTCGATTGGATTCAGGTCTGGACTTTGACTTGGCCATTCTAACACCTGGATATGTTTATTTGTGAACCATTCCATTGTAGATTTTGCTTTATGTTTTGGATCATTGTCTTGTTGGAAGACAAATCTCCGTCCCAGTCTCAGGTCTTTGCAGACTCCATCAGGTTTTCTTCCAGAATGGTCCTGTATTTGGCTCCATCCATCTTCCCATCAATTTTAACCATCTTCCCTGTCCCTGCTGAAGAAAAGCAGGCCCAAACCATGATGCTGCCACCACCATGTTTGACAGTGGGGATGGTGTGTTCAGGGTGATGAGCTGTGTTGCTTTTACGCCAAACATAACGTTTTGCATTGTTGCCAAAAGTTCGATTTTGGTTTCATCTGACCAGAGCACCTTCTTCCACATGTTTGGTGTGTCTCCCAGGTGGCTTGTGGTAAACTGTAAACGACACTTTTATGGATATCTTTAAGAAATGGCTTTCTTCTTGCCACTCTTCCATAAAGGCCAGATTTGTGCAGTATACGACTGATTGTTGTCCTATGGACAGAGTCTCCCACCTCAGCTGTAGATCTCTGCAGTTCATCCAGAGTGATCATGGGCCTCTTGGCTGCATCTCTGATCAGTCTTCTCCTTGTATGAGCTGAAAGTTTAGAGGGACGGCCAGGTCTTGGTAGATTTGCAGTGGTCTGATACTCCTTCCATTTCAATATTATCGCACAGTGCTCCTTGGGATGTTTAAAGCTTGGGAAATCTTTTGTATCCAAATCCGACTTTAAACTTCTCCACAACAGTATCTCGGACCTGCCTGGTGTGTTCCTTGTTCTTCATGATGCTCTCTGCGCTTTAAACGGACCTCTGAGACTATCACAGTGCAGGTGCATTTATACGGAGACTTGATTACACACAGGTGGATTCTATTTATCATCATTAGTCATTTAGGTCAACATTGGATCATTCAGAGATCCTCACTGAACTTCTGGAGAGAGTTTGCTGCACTGAAAGTAAAGGGGCTGAATAATTTTGCACGCCCAATTTTTCAGTTTTTATTTGTTAAAAAGTTTGAAATATCCAATAAATTTCGTTCCACTTCATGATTGTGTCCCACTTGTTGTTGATTCTTCACAAAAATTACAGTTTCATATCTTTATGTTTGAAGCCTGAAATGTGGCAAAAGGTCGCAAAGTTCAAGGGGCGAATACTTTATAGGCACTGTATATATATATATATATATATATATATATATATATATATATATATATATATATATATATATATATATACTGTGCAAAAGTTTTAGGCAGGTGTGAAAAAATGCTGTAAAGTAAGAATGCTTTCAAAAATAGACATGTTAATAGTTTATATTTATCAATGAACTAAATGCAAAGTGAGTGAACAGAAGAAAAATCTACATCAAATCAATATTTGGTGTGACCACCCTTGCCTTCAAAACAGCATCAATTCTTCTAGGTACACTTGCACACAGTTTTGAAGGAACTCGGCAGGTAGGTTGGCCCAAACATCTTGGAGAACTAACCACAGTTCTTCTGTGGATTTAGGCAGCCTCAGTTGCTTCTCTCTCTTCATGTAATCCCAGACAGACTCAATGATGTTGAGATCAGGGCTCTGTGGGGCCATACCATCACTTCAGGACTCCTTGTTCTTCTTTACGCTGAAGATAGTTCTTAATGACTTTCACTGTATGTTTGGGGTCGTTGTCATGCTGCAGAATAAATTTGGGGCCAATCAGATGCCTCCCTGATGGTATTGCATGATGGATAAGTATCTGCCTGTACTTCTCAGCATTGAGGAGACCATTAATTCTGACCAAATCCCAACTCCATTTGCAGAAATGCAGCCCCAAACTTGCAAGGAACCTCCACCATGCTTCACTGTTGCCTGCAGACATTCATTCGTGTACCTCTCTCAGCCCTTCGGCAAACAAACTGCCTTCTGCTACAGCCAAATATTTCAAATTTTGACTCATCAGTCCAGAGCACCTGCTGCCATTTTTCTGCACCCCAGTTCCTGTGTTTTCGTGCATAGTTGAGTCGCTTGGCCTTGTTTCCACGTCGGAGGTATGGCTTTTGGCCGCAAGTCTTCCATGAAGGCCACTTCTGACCAGACTTCTCCGGACAGTAGATGGGTGTACCAGGGTCCCACTGTTTTCTGCCAGTTCTGAGCTGATGGCACTGCTGGACATCTTCCGATTGCGAAGGAAGTAAGCATGATGTGTCTTTCATCTGCTGCAGTAAGTTTCCTTGGCCGACCACTGCGTCTACGGTCCTCAACGTTGCCCGTTTCTTTGTGCTTCTTCAAAAGAGCTTGGACAGCACATCTGGAAACCCCTGTCTGCCTTGAAATTTCTGCCTGGGAGAGACCTTGCTGATGCAGTATAACTACCTTGTGTCTTGTTGCTGTGCTCAGTCTTGCCATGGTGTATGACTTTTGACAGTAAACTGTCTTCAGCAACCTCACCTTGTTAGCTGAGTTTGGCAGTTCCTCACCCAGTTTTATTCCTCCTACACAGCTGTTTCTGTTTCAGTTAATGATTGTGTTTCAACCTACATATTGAATTGATGATCATTAGCACCTGTTTGGTATAATTGTTTAATCATACACCTGACTATATGCCTACAAAATCCCTGACTTTGTGGAAGTGTACCTAGAAGAATTGATGCTGTTTTGAAGGCAAAGGGTGGTCACACCAAATATGGATTTGATTTAGATTTTTCTTCTGTTCACTCACTTTGCATTTAGTTAATTGATAAATATAATCTATTAACATGTCTATTTTTGAAAGCATTCTTACTTTACAGCATTTTTTCACACCTGCCTAAAACTTTTGCACAGTACTTATATATATATATCTTAATCTCCTGTTGTATTACATCTCACATACACAGCACCCAATCTCAAGCAATGGCCGATCTGCATGTCGCTAATCGCACCCCCCAAACCATGTTCTGCTCCCCATAAAATATCCACAACAGCCCTCATGATTCACCCTAATTTGCATTCTGGCCCTAGGGCAGCCAACCAGTGTTACCTCCACAATTTCCCATAGATGAGGTGAGCCGTACCAAAACCTGTTAGACAGTGAAAATTGTAACTTCTGCTTTAATCCTACAACAACTAATCATAAGCTGAAACTTGATGAATACGATCATGAGCTAAAGCACAATGTCATAATTTAAAGAGGCCTTAAAGATTTACTTCCATGTCTGTGACCCGCAGCAACAGATGACTGTGATAACTGATGCTCTCAAGCCACTTACTTTCAATGGAAAAAACAAACAAAACATAAGCTTTTCTTAATATGCCCTTCCTTCCTGAGCGAGGTGACTGCTATAACAGGGGGCAGTAGGGTGAGTTAATTATTACAGTTCAAGACAAGGTGCCTGGAAATCTTTGTTTTTAAATCCCAGCTCAGCCACAAACTGACTGTGTGACACTAGGACAAGTCTTCACTTCCTATGGCATTACTGGTGCAAATGATTTGGTCAGATAGTCAGACAAAATCAATTTTAAATTAAACGAGCCATACAAAACAGGCAAAGCACTGTTATAATGACAGCATTATGTTTCTTAAAAACTTACAGTAGGTAGATGATGTAGCTTTCTTTTCTCAGTTCTGTACAGCAAAAAGTCCATCTGTGTTAAGTGTCATTCTAAGAAAGCTGGTGGCCATAGGCTGCTGGCAGACTATACATACATATAAAGGTATTAAAACAAACCAGGCTATAAAGGAATAAAGGAATCCATGTTGGCATATGTTTGGTCCTAGTATATAAATAGTAATACCACCACTAAAGATGTACTCTTGCTTCTATTTCAGTATGTCCAGCATAGAAATTATAAACGTTTTAAATGCAGAAATTTTAGGTTCCAAATATAACTGTCAGTAAGGTTATTGTAGTACTATGCAATACAAATGATCATAGACAAATTTGTATATAATATTAATCCATTGTCATAATTATGCTGGTTATTCCTGGGGTCAACAAAAGCAACACAGGAGGCAGGGCTTTTTCTTGTAGAGCTCCCAAATTATGGAATGCTCTGCTTTCATTTGTCAGGGAAGCTGGGACTGTTACAGTTTTCAAGTCAAGACTACAAACGCACTTTTATAAAAAGATTTAAAGGTAACTTTTAAAATTGCTGCTTTTGTATTGTGTGTAGGCTGTTATTTAAATATGTTATTTAAATGGTCTGATTGTGGCAGTTGTATTTGTTATGTGCTATACAAATGTATTGTGGTTTGTTCTTTTTTCTGCTATGTACTGTACAGTGATTTGTGATACTTTTGTATAAAAATCGCTAAATAAATTAGAAATATATCATTTCTTGCACTGGTGTAGCAGCAGCATATCTATATTTATAAATTAACTACAAAAAGTCAAACAACAGAAATTTGAGTGCTGGTTATATTTTTAAGCCAATTAAAAAAAGTTTATTGAATACAGACTGTTATTAGTTAAGAACATTAGAAGTTTCTATTTAAACTTGTGTTTATTTACAGAGGCGAGAGAGAATCCATGATACATAACGAGTCAATTACATTTTTCTTTTCTCTGGCTATTTCCCTCAGATTGCTGTTACAATTGTAACTTGTTACTGTGTTTCAGCAAATAATTACTGGAATACTTACTAGACAGTCATCTGTCTGACCCCAGGGACTTTGAGAACTTTCAGTGGAGGTGCCTGAGGCCTATACTTTTTGTGTGGATTTTCTTTCCATGCAAAAAGTTGTTGAGTGGATGTTGCGTGGATTTTCACTGTGGAGGGTGCACAATACCCTCCTGATGTATGATAGAACATGACCACTTTGGAGGACCATCTGGTTGGTCTTGATGGTTGCTCAAATGTGAAGCATTAAATGAGGAATGGCAGTGCAGTCCACAACAAACTATAAGTTGTCTCCTCTGGAGCTTCTCATAGCATTAACAATCTTTAATTGATGCTTGTGAAGAGCATTTACATTTTTAAAATACATACATTATATTTATAATAAAGACAGTCTTCACTTTTTAATGTCTCTACCTTGTAGAGAGGTGACTAATCCTAACTTATTTTAATAGTATACAACCAAATTACCAAAAAAATAATTAGGTGATTCTTCAATCCTGATTCTATTGGCATGTATGTGGGTGAAAGTAGCAAACCAGCATACTCAAGTTAATATACAAAATAAAATAAAAAAGCATCATTAACAGATAACTAATTAAAATAATTAGGTGATCTTTCACTGTGTCTCTGTGTCTTTCTGAAAAAATATCCCATTAGAAAAGAAAATAGTGACAAATAATTGCACCAGAGAAAGAAATGCGACTTCATACATTCTGAGATTAACATCATTTGTATTAGTTTAATGTAGGAAAACCAATATAAATGATTAAAGAGGATGTTAAATAAAAGTACTGCTACAGTAAAAATAGGAAAAAAAACCCTTAAACTTCTATCTCACTCTAAATGATGTCTGCAAAGTCCAGTTTATTAACCTTGTAGAAATGTTGAAAGGTGTACAAAGTGCTCCAGTGTATAAGAAAAAAAAAAAAAAACAGTAGTTACAGGTAATCAATGAGGAGAAGAGGGAGGTTTTCTTGACATTTTATTTCTGATAGATGAGTATGATGTGTATGCTTCCTCTGGAATATCGCAGCCAGGAACACTGGTTCACGTAAGGTTCACCCATTACGCTGCCCCGCAGCCAGCTGGAGGCTAACCAGGCTGATAACCCCAAACCGCCACAGCACAGGCCCAATGATTTTTACATCAAGCAGCCTGATGTACTGCTCTACCATCCACCAATCCCATTCTAATATTGATCCATTCTTAAATGAGCCTTCCCTGCTTTGTACCATGAGCAATAATTAAAAAAGCAGCACATTGATTTTAACTAATATTATGAGGGATCTGGATGTGCACATGCTTACAAAATAGCAAGGACTTTACCCGTCATTCATAGCAAAACATAGGATCTTGATTAAAGTTTAGACATAGGGAAAAAGAAATGTGTTCACAATCGAACATGTCAAAACTGGTATCTATTTGGTTATATAGCAAATCTTAGCTCCAGCACCCAGGGACCAAGTGATATAATTTATATTAAAACAACTAAACAAGTGAATAGACTCTATTACTGCCATTACATGTTTTGCATAGCAATTATTTAAAAAAAACAATTGGGTCAATAATATTTTCTTTGTGTATACAAATTACCAATGTGCATTAGGAGCAGTATCTTTTTTCTTTAGTATTGTTTTGAAACATAAAATAACCCTGTGTCCTTTATTGGACAACACTGCAGAGGGATACTAATGGCTTTTTTGTATATTGCCTTTCACGGACCAACATTTCTTTAAATTTAACTCTGTTGAGCACTGCTGTCAGTGTTGGCTGTAAAGATTCTGACAAAATTCCCAATTCAGGCTTTCATTCATTTTATTATACACTTTCCCGGCCTTTTTTTTTTTTTTAAAACAGGAAAACATGTAATATGTCCATTTATAACTTAAACTGTAGTTTTTGAACTTAGTGTAACTGCTTCCGAGACAGGGACTCTGAATGTTTCTGTAAGGGAGTAAGAGGTACACATATACAAGATGCCATGCTATTCAGAAGCCAAGGAGGGGAGGGAACAGTATTCATATGGACGCCTCATTCCTACAATGCTCCTTACCACAGGAAACTGAGCTGGCTCTAAACTGTTTAGTAGTCTAACAGAGGCTTGGCCCTTTGAGTAAGTACTCTACTTTTTCAAGTGACATTTTAATTTATAAAACATAAATAATTACGTTATAAAATAGCTCTGGTGTGAATATGCTACAGTAAAAGCCTAAATTGACTGTAAATATTACCATGCTCATTTACACAGTGATTTTGAAAACGAACAGTGGGGTACTTCTAGGCATTTGATGCCATGGTAACTGTACTCACTTATTTCTATTTAAATCTAGGAATGTATTTGTGATGTCATTTATTACATACCTAATGATGTAACGATCTACTATTCCTTTCTATTTAAACCTATCACTCTCTGTGTGTGTGTATATATACTGTATATATATATATATATATATATATATATATATATATATATATATATATATATATATATATATACAGTCACCTCCAAAATTATTGGCACCCTTGATAAAGATGAGCAAAAAAGACTGTATAAAATAAATAATACCAGTACTGAGCTACTGTATATTGTAATTCTCCAACATGTGGAATATATTTGACTTTATTAATGATTAGATGGAATCAACCAAAATTACACATTTCTGAAATTATAAATTTATTTCCAAAAAAAATGAAGTGTCACAATTATTGGCACCCTTGTTTTCAGTACTTTGTGCACCCTCCCCTTGCAAGGATAATGGCACTGAGTCTTTCTCTATAATGTTTAATGAGATTGGAGAACACATTGGGATCACTTAAGGACAAACTGTACATTATTGGAGAAATCTTAAAGGGACGAAAGCAGTCAGAATAATGTTGTCAAAGAGCTCAGGTTTAAAAAGCAGCAGTCGCTGAGGCAGTCGTCTAAGGCCCTGTCCACACTAGAGCAAAAAAATTGACAGCCGAGTTCAAAACTGATTTACCTTAACCCTAGCCCAGCAGTGTTAGAGCGTCCAGATTGCCGTAAGTCACTACAGTACATTAGCATATCTGACTGTATCAATGGAATATGACAAGAATAAATCCTCCTGTATTTTAATTCAGGCTTGTCTTTTCTTTATTCTTGTCTCATATAACCAGGGGGATTATGGCAATGTACCACTGCAAAGCACTAGGGGATATCGGAGGATACTGTGTAACCAGACTCGAACACGGATCACTTCTAGATTACAGTTAAACCAGTTTATCTAACCCAATTATGCTGACAACTGAGTTTGAGACTACCTTCTGAGTAGGTTTAAACTCGGTTGTTGAACTCAGTTATGAACTGTGTTTAGTTATGATGCAAATCGATTTAAGCACTGTTAAACAGGTTTTGAACTCTTAACTCGGTTCTAAAACACTAATGTGGCCAGGGCCTAAAACACTTCTTAAAATAGCGTACAGGCTATCAGTGTACTGTGCCTGAACTGACAGTTTGTATGGTTGTGTTTATTGACTTGTATATTATTTTTATTATTGTTATTATCAGTTTTATTATTTCTATAATTTATTATTACTGTACTGTTTTTTTTTTATATAACTTTGTTTATTTCACGAATTACAGTACAGTATTATTCAGTACATTAATTACAAGTTTTTTGTTATTTTTTTATAATTCATTTAGCTGACCATCTTTATCCAAGGCAACATAGAATTACTATATTAAATAATTAAAATACAGAACGTATAGTAATGTACAGTACTAGTTACGTTGTTTTATATTGTCTCTTCTGTAATAAACCTTTATACTACATACATTGAATATGTACATTAATCAATTAGTACTGTACTAGGTTTTGATGTTTGTGCTGATTTGGCAGGTATGTGCATGTATCTGGTTGTTACATACCTCTGTTATAACATAATGTTTTTATGGTCCCAAGGCAGTACATTGTATTGGAGTTTCACTGTTTATGTAAGCAATAAGACCCGACACAGAGGGCATTACCAGGCATTATACGACCATTTGGGAAATGGGGCCCTAGACGAAGTTGAGGACGCTATTACAGCCAAACAGTCGTATAATGCCTGGTAATGCCCGATGCTTATACACTTCAACGTTACAGAACAATTAACTATAATTTTTATAGATTTTAACTGTGTTTAGGTTTTCCTTTTTTTTAACGTATCCTTCCACATAAGCACTAAAATGAACATTCTATAAATATAGTCCTCCATAACGATGATCTTCTCTATAAAATGTGTACAAAACAGCATTTTAAAACTGTATACTTTTATTTGAATAAACAGAGAACAGAAGATTGTGAAAAAAGATGTATTATTATTACTACTATTATTATTAGTGCTCAGTTATTAAAAAAATGCTTCTGCAAAAAAGATTGTGCAATTGTAATAATAATAATAATAATAATAATAATTACTATTTTCCTTGGTAATTGATTTGAATATTTACAGATATCGAGCAGTTATTAAAAATACTTGATGAAGTGACCTTCGGAAGAGCTTGATGAAGATGGCGAATGAATGCGGAATGTTCGTATTTAAAACATTAGAAGACTTTACTTTTGTCAGATTTGATCCAGTAATGGCTGGACGATGTATGTTCTCGTCCTTACACTCTCTCCTGAGCTGTTTTGTTGTTGAGGTAAAGACATTATTGGCAGATGTAGAATTGCAGTTTTGTATATTTATTTGTTTACAGTACGGAGGGCTTGTTAAATGTCTGTGTATCCCAGCTCTCAAAGAAATATAACTCGATATACCTAACTGTTGTCGCTTTTTATTTTTGACAGTTGCATAAAATTCTTTATATTCCCTTTAACCAGTCTTGAAAAACATTAATTGCCCAAGCTGTTTCTTCAGTTCTTTCTATTTCAATTAAACCAAGTTGCTGGTTTACTATATATATATACAGATGAACACATTTATGTCAACTGTACAGTAGTCTCCGACTAACACCCCTCGGGAAGCAAGTGAATTGTTCTCTTAGCCGAAGTGTTCTTTAAGACGGAGTTGACCACCACACACAATATGAATCAATAAATAAATATGTATTACTTGTCATGATGCATGCGTGTCAACATATGAAATGAAAAGAATAAGAGAAAAGCAATAGGCAAGTGCATATTAATAAATTATAATAATAAAGTAACAGACAAACTAACATTAATTAACTACCTGTCAAACTAAATTAACACAGCTCCCTTACACACATTCAAAAATGGAGCAGTAGCTCTAGATTAATTATGACTATCTGTACAGGAGCAATATTCAAGACACGCACAAAATTATTTAACAGAATGGTGAAGGAACTCTCCAGAACGGAAAACACCAAATTGCTCGGCGACTTGTGTCTGATTCAGGTTTTTTTCAGGAGCTTGAACAATTTCCAACTTTTTGTATCAAGAGAAACAGCGGCGCGTTTCACTGTTTGTTTACATGCCATTTTGTAGCGATGAGGTGCACTCGTGGAAATCAATACAAAACGAGGCAATGAAAGATTTAATAAAACACTCTTGCAATGACAAGTCACATTTGAAAAGATTGAATAACCCATTTGAATTTAAGTTTGATGATGATGAGTTATCAGGTTACAAAAATGTACTTTATCAGTTGTGAATGAATCACTAGTGGTGCCAAAATGCTTAAGCGAAGTTTCTGTTTCTTTAGGCGGATAATTTACAATGGGCAAAATCTGTTTCACTACAAGGGTGTTCTCTTAGTCGAAGTGTTCTCTTAAGAGGTGTTTCTATACACGGAGACTACTATATTAGTATTATTCTAAAAAATATGTTCTTTACATATTGGTGAATCTGATGTTGTGCTAGGCTCATCAAGAATAGTACATTTATACATTTAATTGTAAAAAATGCTGCACATATTTTGAGGTTGTTACCTCTTATAAACCCAAGCTAAAAAATGTGGATTTGTAAAATGTAAATTGTTTTCTTTGCTTTCAGACCAATAACACAGATGTATAACATTTTACTGAAACAAGTACCTTTTGGTAATAATGCATACTTTGACCATAGAGTGGCACTGGGACACCCCAGGTTTTAAAAAGAGGAAAAGCAAAAACTGGCTGTCGTCAGGTTCAAGTGGTGTGGGGAACAAAGTGAATGTCCAAATAGTATTTCTCCCAAAATGATCTGTGTTTTATTTTAATAAACAAAAGAATTTGCCCCTCTACCAGTAATGGTATTGGTGGGTATATGGCAGGCTTGCAAACCCGAAATAATAATAATCCAAAGGACTTTGTCCATCCAGCGTCCTCTGTGCACAAAAGTGTGCATGCTCAACTCCGGGGGATCGTGGTGCGTGTGTGTGTTGTGCCATGCAAGGAAGTGCTCAGGGTTGACTGCTGGCTCTGAAGAGACAGCTCCTGGGTGCTCACTCTTCCTCTATAAAACACAAAAACACAAACGTAACAAAACAACAACAATAGAGGCTCCGGGCCGTCTGTTACGTTTTCAGCGCAAGGGGCCGTAGTTGCGTAGCTGCGTCCCCTTTGTACTACCCAACTCCTCCCTGCAATCCTCCCTCCCTAGGAGGCTGTGTGGTCCAGTGGTTAAAGAAAAGGGCTTGTAACCAGGAGGCCCCTGGTTCAAATCCCACCTCAGCCACTGACTCATTGTGTGACCCTGAGCAAGTCACTTAACCTCCTTGTGCTCCGTCTTTCAGGTGAGACGTAGTTGTAAGTGACACTGCAGCTGATGCATAGTTCACACACCCTAGTCTCTGAAAGTCGCCTTGGATAAAGGCGTCTTCTAAATAAACAAATAATAATAATAATAATAATAATCAGCTCGGCGGCCTGGTGTAACCAATCGCTGCTTGGCCTGCAGCTGATCGTATGTGAGTCGTTTCGTGTACTGACAGCTACGTGCCTCCACCAAGATGTCCGACTTCCTGTTTCTGCCCACCATCGAGTCGATCCGTCTATCGGGAGGCATACTACCAACCTTACACGGCACCTTTTCAGATCGGGAGGGAGATTTACAGCATCGTTTCTTTCTCTTTATCACACTGTTAAATTAAATAAACACACTGTTACACAAGGTCTGCTTTCTGATAATGTTTAGAAACCCAAAGGTGAAAATGCAAAAGACCAATAAACTGACACCAAAGGAATGATATTTAAAAAAACCTAAAATATGATGGAACACTACGGAATTAATGTGGAAAAACATGAAAACTTGATAAAAGGTTAAAAGCAAATACTGAGATGGCAACTCCATTGCTGTTAACAGGTCATATTATTAGCAAGAACTGAATGGCTGGCTGTCCAGACGGAGCTGCTGTCTTGCTCTTGCTGAACGTGTTCAAGGGTCCACAGAGGTGGGCTATGATATTTTATGGCACATTACCCATTATGATGATATGTTATGACAGCTCTTGGAGACGTGCCCCTGAGCACTAAATTGTTCCAATTACTCCCTTTAGCATACAAGTGGTCTGTGAAAGAGGGGCAGCCCTAGTGTTTCAGTATAAAAGAAAGCCAATAATCTTCACATAAGCAGACCTCAGAGCACCCTGTTACACTTCTTCACTGAGGCTTTTCATAATCCTTAGCATATGGTCTGTGTTTTGACGGGCGTGAAATTACATCAAGGTCATTTTTAATAACTGTCAATACTCCCAGAACAGCGGTCAGCCTTATTGACACCTAAGTTAAGGGCTCTGGGAGTTGTAAACCAGATGACAGACTCTGCCTGGGAAAGCAGATCCACAGGGAGACAGATTAATATTGATATTAGTAAATTGCTATTGATATAGATTTGATGAACGCTGAGCAGCTATATCATACTGAAATACATGAAAGACAACAGTAGCAGACAACTTCATCTAAAGGGGATTTTTGTCTTCACCAGGAGCAGGTCATCGTTTTTTTGTGTAGCACACACAACAAATATCTGGAAAAAAAAAAATGACCAGGTTGTTAATCCTGCTTTTGATATTTCCCTTGTTAAATGCAAGTAAATCGCCGAGATTTAGAAGTGATTTTGTTACTATTACAACATTAAAATGTAATCTATTGTAAAAAAAAATATTTCAGTTTATTTATTACTATAAACAGAGAGATCTAAAATATCCTCTATATATATATATATATATATATATATATATATATATATATATATATATATATATATATATATATATATATATACAAATGGACTGGTATTGTCAATATAGTCCATGTGCAAATATATTCTATGTAAAAATTCCCTGAAAGTGTAATATACATTTTTTTATATATACTGTATATTGAAATTACATTAATTCATATAATGGTATATGTTGGAAATGTGTAAGTAATGTATTTGTATATGTACAGAATATTCCCATAAAACAAAAAAAAAAAAAAAAAAAAAACTTACATTTGAAGGATCCAGGCTTACTGTCTCTTTCAAGGTAGAATGAACTAAGGGAAGAGGAAGATACCAAACATTGGGAAGGAGAAGAAACAGGGATTGTGTCAACCCCCTCACAGAGGAAGCACAGGAATAAAAAGTGACATCCCCTCCCCCATTTCTCTAACTGAGGTATAGATTAGGTTGAAAAGATGTAGAGATTTAAAAAATGGCTATATGATGCACTGCTTAGGTATACTTCAAATAATCTAAATCATCCCAGCCCCATTAAGCTGCCAAACAACATACATTTACCATTTTTGTTTTTCCTTTCTTTTTTTTTACCTTTCAATAATAGCTGACATTGACAAGTGCATATTGTAAATGGCAAGTATGTACAGTGTGTTCTATACATGTTTTTCTTTTTTCTAAAAGTATAAAAATAACATATTTTTAAATATATTTTTTAGGTGAAATACAAACCAAAAATGACTGGCCCTGTCTGTTAATAACATTAGAAGTTGACATGCTCAAACATCAAAACAAGGCAATTACATTTATATGTACATGTTATTGTACACTATTATTAGTAGTCTTATTGTCATTATTACTGACATTGTAATAACAAAGCTATTTAAACATTTATGATATACCAGCAGGTCACAAGAATGAGAGGAGCTGGAGAGCCCTTGTTCAGGGTTCACGCACAAATTAAATAAATGCAATGTGGGAAAGTGTATGGAAAATCACGGTCTGAAATTGAGTTCCCTGTTCAGAAGGCTTTCAGATCGCAAAAGCTTTTGTTTTGAGTAGAGAAACAATTATGCTTTTAATACACTTATATCTCACTCATCATCACCTTTTCAGCAATGGTATAATGATGGCTAGAAAAAAAAATAATTATATTGCTTGAAAAAAAATAATTATAATCTGGGATAATGACAATTACATTGTCTAAATGATCAAAGCAACGACTAAATGTAAGTATCCTAACATATTTGAAAGCTTAATAATGTTCAGTTTCAATTTCAGAGTTCTCATCTCAAGGTTTTAAGACAATAAAAAGCTTTCATTCTATCCACCTTTGTTTTTTTTTTTGTATCAAGCTATTATACAACCTGAAGAACATGACCCTATATTGGGTACACAGCATTCACAGAAGCACACAACAGATGACATCAAAATCTATGTGCAGCAGTCATGTGATTAGTTCCCATGAGGCAATGACGCCTTGGCTACCGATGTAGAAATGACCCTATTATCATTATCAAAGCAGCTTAACCTACAAAATACTGTCGACAAAAGATAGAAGCAATGCAGTGATATTATCAAGGCAACCATGAATAGAAATTACAGCCCCAAAAACAATGCAATTGTATTTCATTTTACAGATATTCTGCATAGAAATGATGCGTGGAAACATTAAAGCCTTCAATCATTTTCATCATGTTATTGTTCAATTATAACATTAGGAAAAGTGACAAAGATAATAAATAACTCAGAATGTCAATAGAAATTAGCATTTCTCTCATGGTGTATCTGTATTGTCAAGTGATTTGAATTACAATCTGTTATTACCGTAATGATTTTATAATTGTATTCTGTGTCACCAAATGGGATAAACTGAATACATTTTCTTCTTTCAGGATAGGATAAACATTTTCATTCAAAATCATATTGTATCTATCTATCTATCTATATATATATATATATATATATATATATATATATATATATATATATATATATATATATATATATATAACTGAAACAAATAGAAGTTTTGCTTTAATTACACAAAAATCTATGATTTTGTTAAATGGCTAAATCTATGTATTTATTCTTTATTAAGTATGTAGAATGTATATGATAACAGAATTACACTAAAGAGTTTGGGAATGTTTATTAGATCTCATAGAAAATAAATACAGAAACATAATATCTATTAATCTAATACAGAACTTTTGATTCTTGATCAATAACATTCTGGTAAATGTTATCTTTGTTCATTATTTTCTTGTACATGTTATTGGGCAGTGCATAATGCGTTTAACTTTTATTAGAACATGGGTCAGAGATTTCCTCTACCAGTATAAGGTCCCTAATCTTCTAAACTATTTTTAGTACACAACCTCTGAACTTTGTCTTTCAGTGTAGACTAAAGACTGTTTCCTTGCGGTCCTATACTGATTTTGAGTTATATTTTTTCTTTTCCCATAATGCTAGTATTAGCTGATGCCATACGTTCTATATTAATCTTTTACTTTGATGTCTCAGTTTGAACAGTATGTGCACCCTTGTTGTCCAAGCAAAGGAGTTGAAGGCTGAATCTGGTGTCAAAATGATAGGCCTCTGCCCAATCACAACTAGATATTTGTTTGACTTTTTTTTGTTGTTGCTGTTGTAAGTATACTTAGGTGGGTAGCAAAGTAAACAGCTCACTGGTCAAAGCTTACATTGGTTGGGACTGTGGTTTACAGTGTCGCAGGTCGTTGAATAATGTCATTGAATAATGAATTTCGGGGGGCGAGGGGGTTCAAATCCCTAAAACCACCCCCCTATCTATGCAGCTGCCCACGACGCAACATCGTCCACCACTGGTAATTTAAGGCTTTATACAGCACATTATGCAGAGATTAACAATCTTGGAAACATGTATAAAAAATACTCAATTGTAATATTGTAAAGGCCTGTGAAATAACCTTTTCAACTGGGGATACTGAAGCCTGAAGGCCACCAGGCCACACATGAAATTTTGAGCAAACTGCATTACTCATGGAATATTAAGGAAAACGTTTGTAATCATTAGCAACTAAAACTAGTGCTGCATAAAATTACAAAGAAAAAAAAAACAGAAAAAGTTTAAATTTAAATGTTTTAACACAGCCATTTTCTACTAGCAATAGAACCCTCTTAAGAGGGCTTTGCCGTCATGTAAGGCCTTTGTTATCTTAAATGGCACAAGGAAGGCTTTACCAAGGTTCTAATGCTTAATTTAAAACTTTGAGATGCAGGTTTAAAAAAACAAATAAAATTTGTTAAAAAGTTAAAATGTAGAAAATAAAATGTAAAGATACTGCCTATTTAAAATAACAACATACTGTACATATACATTGTGCTTAGTTACAGTGCTTGGTACAGTAATTAAGCAATGTACATTATTTTACATGTCTTTTGCAAACTGTAATTTATACAAGGTGTACAGTGTAAATACAGGTAAATAGAATGGTACAGTAGTGCAGTTACAATTTTTGTTTTAAAAAAATACACAATAAAATTCAAGGAAATAAAATGCATTGTGGATTTATGGATTTTAAATTGTAATACAGCAGTTGTTTATAGAATACAATTGAATCAACACAACAGTAATCCTTGTTACAGTACATTTTTATTTAGAATTATTTAATTGAAGGGCAAATTATCAAGTGTAAGCTCAAATGTGTATCTTAATAGACTAGCTTCAATGCAGAGCTATACTGTGTGATTACAAGAGGCTATACTGCCATCTAGTGATTCAGTAATATTCATGTATTAATGCTTTTTTATTTTTATGTTTCCATTCAAATTAAATATTCAGTACATTTTGCAAGTATTTGCAATATATTTGATGTCATGTCAGATGTAATTTTAGTGTTTAAATATACAATATATGCAAAAGAATACCACAATAAACAAACACAAATACATAGTTTTCAGTGCACCACGCATTAGTAAGTGCATGCAACTTTTCAACTCAGAATATACATTGAAATGTGTCAAATGTGCAGGGCCTTGCCATTTTATTTTAAACATAAATAACAGAAAATGTAAAATACAAAATGATGTGTGACTGGTGGTTATTATATATATATATATATATATATATATATATATATATATATATATATATATATATATATATATATATATATAAAAAAACAGAGAAACATAAATGTTCTCTTATTTTGTCTTGTACTTTCTTTGCATTTGTAATAATAATAACTGTTTCAAGAGTTAGACTACTTCCGTACTTTATTAAGGACAGTGTTTATTTTAACAAAAAGGTGGATTTATTTCAGGTCAGATATAAGCAGGTCCTGAGACAAGGAAACATTTGAAAAGGTACTATTGGGAAGTCAAACTGAGCTTGTAAGTAACAAATAATGGTAACATATTTAAAACAAACCCCATTCCAACACTGCATTTTATGGGATAAACTTTAACCAGGAATGGGCATTGTTTGATGCACAGTCTGCATCCCTACAAATTGTAATCACTTAATACTAAACATATGCATACAGTTACTTATTTTTGTTTAGAAAGCAGATAACATTACATTTATTTTGCCTGTTCTAACTTTTTGTATTTACCTACAACTATGATTTCACACATACTTTTGTCGTAGTAAAAACACCCTTAACAAACCTATTTAATATTTATATACATATTTTACCCAGACATTTTCAATGTTCTCTGTGTTGCAGCTTATATACACTGGGAAAGGACAGCTGCCTACCTTAGGTTCAGATCTATTGAAGCTCCAAAATCCAAACACTCGTGGAGGGTTAGCAACTGC
>CM060249.1:24279472-24284472 GCA_030684275.1 Acipenser oxyrinchus oxyrinchus | reverse complement strand
CTTACAATTTTAAATGAACTATTTGTTGCAGCTTCAAACTGTAGAACATATCAACTGCTATGAAATATCAATAGCTGCCAGGAATCATATAATTATGCATAATGATTTTTTTTTTTCTGTTGATTTAATCTATCAAAATGACAAGAAGCCTGTTCATATTTAATCAAGCACAAATTGAATACATCAGTTTTAATTATAACTAATTTGTACATGTAAATCAGTGTAATTGCTATGTTTATAATTGCTCATTATAAAATGTACTCTCCGTTTATGCCTTGAATAAACAGAAGTAATTGTTATAACTGAATATATATATATTAATAGTGACATTTATTTTCAGCATAATAAAGTGAAATTATAAACAGTTTTTTTTATTTTTTATTCATTGCTTTTATCGAGTATATTTTCTCCCTGGTCACATAAACCTCTGCAGGAGTTTTAAATTATGACTATATGTTTTATTAAAATATGTAATTTATACTGCATAGGAACCTGACTTAAGTCTTGGACACGCTGCCACCCCTTCAGCACAGTCACAGTCTGGTAGAAGATTAATATTTCAGAACTTGTCATGGGCAGTTTCACTTGACTCTGTCACTGCCTATGTCTGACAAGCTATTTATCATGCTGCTAAGTGTCAGCATTAAATTATCCCTGCTGTTATGACAGCAACATTATTCATCAGGATTACAGCCTCAGTACAAGGCTGTGTACAGCTGTTACCATCTTCTGTGCTTATCGATCTCTGTTCTTTCTATTACTAAAAGAGGCAATCTACATGAAAATTCACACCTTGCTTGTTAATGCTCTTGTCCTGTGTTTTGCGGGAAGAGAGATAAAGAAGTACTGTACAATGTCTCAGGAGAGTAAATATATAATGATGTAGATTGTAATAATACATGGTTGGAAGCCCTCAAATGATGTAGATTGTAATAATACATGGTTGGAAGCCCTCAAATGTGTTGTTTGCTACATTATCTTTTTCAAAGTAAATCGAATAATCTAGTCTTGACAGCGTTGTATAATAAAGATATTGTATAATAAAGATAAATATTTTTATGTTATAGTACATCTTAGTCTTTGAAAAAGAAACCCTATCCAATTCTGTAAGATATGTATTTTGAATGCTTCAAAAGTCCTGTCCTATAGTGATTTTATGTTGCTTTTGTCTACAGCCAGGATTTTTGAAAACACCCTGTAAATAAATGTTTATATTGAAAATTAAGTAAAATAAAATTTAAACCAAACTAAAATCAGAAATTGTTTTCAGTCAAATTATTCGGTTTCAATCCAAAAGGTAGGGCATGTCATTCTATCAAGACTAAAAATAAAAGTTCTTTCTAGAGCATGTAATATGATTTATTTACAGTAGGTGATGTGAGATATTGTATCCTCAAACTACAATTTACAATACCATTAATATATTTATTTGTGCACGCTTAATATTTCTTTTACATAGCCTATCTCACTATATATATTATACGCTATATAAAATTAATTTTACAATGTCATTTGTAGTTAGTTATAAATACCAATAGGGGAAAAGGCACGACTATATATATATATATATATATATATATATATATATATATATATATATATATATATATATATTTTTTTAAACTATTGATTTATTCTCGTAATCAATTACATAAGAGGACAAAAAAAAAGAACATGCCTAATCTGAACGTCTCTCACTATCTGATGCATGAAACAGGCTGGAAGATACTGCTTCTACTGACTTCATGAGTTATGCTAAAATTCAACATGTACCACTTCACCCATAGAACGACTAGTTCCATTACAGTAGACCACTTCCGTTACTCTGCTGTGCTCTGCTTCAGAGATGTAATTTACCTTGAATACAATTTCAATCCCAACTAATCACTTGTGATACTTAAAATTACTTCTTAAGTCAGTAAATGATGTAGAGTTATGTTAGATGCCCTTAATGCTGCAGGATTCTTTGCGACATCTATTGGCCATATTCCGCTGTTGTTGTTGTTAATGTAATGTTGTACTTGTATTGATTCAGGGTGATGCAAGGGTTCCAGTAATGAAGGTTTTATTTATTTTCTCTATCGATACAGCGTAGTTTACACAAAACAAAAGTATATGCAAGGAGTATATTTTACTGCTCCTTCTCTTTTTCTAGCTTTTCCTGTGTATCCCTTTTTGTCACCTCCGTTTTGTTCTAACTTTCTTGTTCACCAGTCTCTCTATGGCAAATAGAATAGTCCAAAACGAAACTTAAAGGTGCCGTCCTCCAAATCCGAACTGATAAATAAACGTAAATGTTTCAGTCTTACATTAACATGGTATCCAAGCAAAGCATTGTGTGGAATTTCTTTATCAAGCAGGAGAAAACGTAATTTGCAAACTCTGCCAAGGAAATATTTCATTCAAAGGAGGGTACACTAGCACACTTTAATGTGCTCCACAAATATTTTTATTTAACCCAAAACAAAATAGGTACATGTTTCATAAGTGTGTGAGTAATGTTTTTCTTATACTGATTTAATTTTGTACTTTGCACCTTACGTATTTTGGAGTGCGTATGCTTTTTCTTAGTAAATCTACTTTATTAAAATAAAATAAAATGTTTATGGTTTTCAGTCTGTTTTTTGGGGTAAACGATCACAATACTTTATTAGTTTATTTATTTTTAAATAAAGGCAACTTATTTGATCTTTTTGGTAAGAAACTACCCTTATACAAAAAGTAGTACATTGAAGTATACTATAATGTACTTAAAATATACTAAGATACTAATATTGTACTTTAAATATACTTGTATTATACTTGGGCATAGTATACTTAAGCGTTAGCATACTTTAAGTGTGTTGCAATACTATTTATATACTTTTTTATACTGCCTTTGAACTTATACAGAGTATACTTATTAAGTAGTATGCTTAATAAGTAAAAATTAGTTTTACATTGTGTTTAAAAAGTAATCACATCAAATGTGAATCTAATTTGTTTTAATTACTGAAGCACCGATTCGAGTGAAAAAGACAACCAATTCTTCACAAAAATAATTTATTTTAACAAATTATTTCCATTAGTCTTATTTTTTATTTTAGCTTTTCTCTTCACATATTTTTTAGAAAACAAAAAAGCACAAACAAAATCTCAAAGCGTTTCGACAGTGTCTTAATCATGAGTCGACTTAATTTGATACAGAGGAACTCCCCTTTTTTATACACTCAGTTTTCCACAGGTGATTAATCACCTTTACATCACAAACCTTCTATTGACAATTAGAACAATAAAATAAACAACTGAAAATAATAAGTAATTAGGTACAGAAGCGAAAACAAAAGGCAAAAGACTATACTTTTTAATATTATTTTAAACACTCAATCTTTACATCAACACAAAACTGTTTATACCACTAGATATTCTTTTACTAAGTTACTTTTTTTATTTTTTACTCTGCAACTTGAATAATGAACAGAGGTATACAGTATATACGTACAAACATACATTCTACAAAAAAGACCCTTGGTTAAAGTCTTCATTAAGGCCATGTGGTGCAACAGAATTAAAAAAATATATCCAAAAATTTTCCCTTCTCAAGAGTTGTTTGTCAACTGAGCCACCTCTAAAATCAATTTTGACTGTTTCCAAAGCCCAAAATACCAGATCAGATATGGAATGTTGTTTTTTTATTAAAATGTACAGCTAAAGGATAGTTGGTATCATTTCTCCATATAGTATTTTTGTGTTCATTAATATGGGTCTTCAAGGGCCTAATACTGAAGCACCAAAATAAATGCTCAGATAAAGGTTAACATAATTATTTGTTTTGTAAATTGCATGTTGACACAGTCAGCTGTATTACTTGTAACAGCTAGTACCAGTAGTACATGTTTTACATACATCTGCGCAATAACTGTAGATAACTCATACACTATTGGAAGCCACACAGCTCTTATTATTAATGGATAATTAAGAGTTATCACTGACATAAACCTAACAGGATGTTATTATGTTGTTTTCTTTCTGATTTAGTTCCTGAGAAGAATTTCACCGCAGTAATTAGTACTGAGGTGTACTTGCTGCTAATGCAAAGCTTGTTTTAACGTTGTCTTTATTACGCCGGCCAGAGACCCGCACTTACAACTGCATTGTCATATTTTCTACATTTTCTTCAAATTAATAATCGATACCCGGGTAATAAAAAGAGACTATATTCTGCTAGTTTAGCTGGTGTACAGTACCTTATCTGTAATATAAATGCAATAATCTGTCTACCCTCCTCCCCCTCCCATATCTGTAAGCATAGGGATTAACGTTTACCAGACAGGCGTCGTGCTGCAACAGCAATTGACACCTCTGAGGCTAACAAGGTCAAGTGCTATGAGACAGGTTCTTTTGTATGGATTCTTGCAGCTGTATGATTTGAAAAACGTTTTTAGAACCCCAGCCATGGGAATAATGTGGGTCCCTTAGAGGGGCATTGCTCAACGATGCCCCTTAAGCACACAGAACAGTTCTGCATCCTGTAGTTCACATACTGTACTAGACTTTTTAATCGGCCTTCAAAGAATGTCTTACCCTGGCGTAACAAGAGGGGGGAAGGGTTTTAACCATTAACCAGTTCTGCACACATTTCCATTTAAAATATTTGCTGTTCTGTTCAACAAAAAGCAGAAGCAATTGGAAAGATAATAATGTGCAACATTGACGTAGTATTTTCCTATTGTAATGTAGTGCTTTGAAAAAGGAATGTACAGACCTTACAAGGGCTGACACTTTCTGTCAATTCACAAGCAGGTAAGAGAAAAAAGGATCTATATACTAATATTTCTTAGCCCTGACTAGCAAAATATACAACAAACAGGGTTCATAAAGGAGATAATCCTCTCAGTGTTATTCAATCCAGATCTTCTTTTGAGTTGTATCATCCACCCTGGACAGTGTCATATTAAATATTGAGTGCATGTAGGCTCTGAATTGTGACCTATCCATTAAAGTAAGCTTTAGTCAATGAT
>CM060249.1:24021972-24274472 GCA_030684275.1 Acipenser oxyrinchus oxyrinchus | reverse complement strand
GCCTGGGAGAGACCTTGCTGATGCAGTATAACTACCTTGTGTCTTGTTGCTGTGCTCAGTCTTGCCATGGTGTATGACTTTTGACAGTAAACTGTCTTCAGCAACCTCACCTTGTTAGCTAGGTTTGGCTGTTCCTCACCCAGTTTTATTCCTCCTACACAGCTGTTTCTGTTTCAGTTAATGATTGTGTTTCAACCTACATATTGAATTGATGATCATTAGCACCTGTTTGGTATAATTGTTTAATCATACACCTGACTATATGCCTACAAAATCCCTGACTTTGTGCAAGTGTACCTAGAAGAATTGATACTGTTTTGAAGGCAAAGGGTTGTCACACCAAATATGGATTTGATTGAGATTTTTCTTCTGTTCACTCACTTTGCATTTAGTTAATTGATAAATATAATCTATTAACATGTCTATTTTTGAAAGCATTCTTACTTTACAGCATTTTTTCACACCTGCCTAAAACTTTTGCACAGTACTGTACTTCTTTAATTTTATTTAGTTTTTACGTAAAAAAAGATTTTTAAGTTTAAGTATAATGAGGATAATCATTTATTAAAGACAGATAGTCCCCTCCCCCTAGAAGCTACTAAACAAATGATCCATTTTACATACTGGCTTACTACTAAGTTTCACTGCAATTCTTCATTCCAGGTTCTAGCTGTTGGAATTAACATTTTAACTGCCTTAGACTGCTGGGTTTTGACAGCATGCTCTAATAGAGGTTCCTTAAACATTGTAGTTTTTAATGAGTCTACAATACGTTTTTCACTTGAAGTAAAATAAAATTAATTAAAAGAGGAAACTTTCACTCAGGCCTGTGTTGCAAACTTAATATTATCCCAGAGTAGGACAGGGACCTTCCAGACACAAGTCATCAAGGACTGTGTTTCAATGAAAATGTAAGAAAAAAAAGAAGAAAATACTGTGATCAGCTGACCAACTACAGCACAATTGTTCTTACAGAAAAGGCAATTGTCTGCCATTCAAGCTCTTAATCAGATGTCCACATGTCCTTCTAGGGAACTAACAAAACAGTTGGAAAAATCACAGGTGACAGAATTCTTATATATCGATCTGCCAAATGCTATATGTTGCTAACAGTACTATTGATAATAAACCTTCTCTATCAACAAACATTCAGGTTTAAAAAATTAAATATTGTTATTACTTTGGTTGTACTATATTCTGCAGTTACCTTTGAGTAAACTGTGGGTTGTTTCAGTTAGTGATAGACAGAACTGTCAAGGAATTGCTGTTTGATTTGACTTGAAGTTCTTAATGCATCTCAATTAAACACAAAAATCACAATAAAAATCGTGACAAATTTGCACAACTTTGGAGGAAAAGAATAAAAAAGAGAACAAATATTCACAGAATAATCCAGAATTATTTTAGTAATCTGAACCTCAAAACTGTTCTTGAGAAGGGTATGTGGAGATGTCACTGTGTAGTATATGAACATGCTTCACACATTATTATTATTATTATTATTATTATTATTATTATTATTATTATTATTATTATTATTAAACTCAATTTGAAATACCCAAATACAGATCAGGAGGACTAAAGATCAATTGGCAACCTCCATTCAAACTTTCAAGCCAATCATCTCAATACAAGGCTTACCAGGCTACAAAACCTGCTGGCTTAGCGCCCATCCTCTCAACCAACTTGCTGATTCAGCCATCCTCATTCGTGGAATAACCGCTGAACTAATAACACCAAATTCAGTAAAAAATATATATATATATATATATATATATATAAACTTTGAAGAGTTGATGCAGTTCATTAAATGGCAACTGTGTCCTAATATATTAATGAGATTACTGTATATACAAAATAGGGCCATGATAACTCCTATTGCTAAAATTACTTTATCTTATGTTCTAATATCAGATTCACAAGTGAAAAATGTAAAAATATTCTTGTTTTAGTTTCATGTTCTTCTGCTTGATGCAAAAGTAAAACATATCCTGTAGACAATTATTCCCATTGCATTGGGCATGCACACATTGGGCATGATTTGACATTGTAATGTTTTTGGTCAGAAATGTACGCACACTCATACACACAGCATTCACTGTAATAAAGACATGGTTGTCCTTTTGATAGTCATGTTACCTAGAAACAATTAAAACAAGAGATGTCAGTCCTTTTGCCTCCTACAAGGAGAAATCATCCACTTTATAACTGCCCTGAGGGAAGAGAGTGTAACCATCAAATATAGCCTCTAGGTCGACTGAGGGCACATAGTGCACATACATGCATACACAGTACATTCCCATTAGCTCTTGGCCTTGCGCCAACAACAGCAGCTCTTGCTCAGCACAAGGCACAAGAGAACTATTATTCATATGTGTGTACAGAAACAGCTGTAAGAGGAAGACTTGAGTTTACAACAGTGTCAAATACACGTGTCAGCTGTCAGATCCAAATGCTACTGTACTTAACCAGATTTAATATTAAAAACAAATCAGCCATGGAACAGCTTAGAAATACAGGCATTCATAGTCGTTGAGTTTTAACTGTTGTTTTTACCTCTGTCTGACCCTCATTAAACCACATGAGGTTTTGTGCTTTTATGGAATGTGATGAAGCCCCTCTAGTCAGGATGGCCCGAGGCTCTGTCACCTCTCTTATGTGGGTGTGCCAAGAAAGTCTCAGTCAGTGTGTATATTTTAGCGCAGTTTGCATACTTTTATTGTTTACAACAAACCATAGACAAACAAAAGGTTTAAACAAAACACTGTAACAAAATAAAAGCCTAACTATAGAACCGGGTGGCTAAGCTGTTTACCGGTTAAATCACACACCTTTCACAGAGTACCTTTCTTTTCTGTCTGACCACACAGGTCTTCATGTGCTGCTCACTCCCCTTACACAACAGCTCTCCTACTCGCTCTTGTAAGGTTCGATTTCTTCTTAAAAATAACATGCCAGTCTTTTTCAGGTAGTTTCAATCAAAAGAGTTTACTCAGGAACAAAGCAAGTCAAAGGTAATACAACAGTGACCACAGGTCTCAGCTGATGGTATATGTCTGAGCTGGCGTCAGTGTAGATGTTTCTCTTCTGAGCAAAGAAATTATTATTATTTGTTTATTTAGCAGACGCCTTTATCCAAGGCGACTTACAGAGACTAGGGTGTGTGAACTATGCATCAGCTGCAGAGTCACTTACGACTACATCTCACCCGAAAGACGGAGCACAAGGAGGTTAAGTGACTTGCTCAGGGTCACACAATGAGTCAGTGGCTGAGGTGGGATTTGAACCGGGGGCCTCCTGGTTACAAGCCCTTTTCTTTAACCACTGGACCACACAGCCTCCTTACAGTACAGACAGTACAAGGACAGTACTGTCCTTGTACAGTACAGATATACAGCTTGTTTACGTAATTTCCTTTACCAAATTTGGTCTTATTTCCCTAGCGTGATACATGGTGTGAGACAGCACATTAACAGTTAACATCTGCGTTTCTTCTTTACTTCACCAAGGTCAGCAGAAACCCAGATAACAAGAAGTTAAAACAACTGGATGTGATGAGTTTTGCTAAATTTTCACAGCCGGCAAATACCCATGTATCACAAGGTTGAACGACAAGGCTGGTGATTGCAAACTGCCGATGTAAACCAGCTATGTACAGTTTAATTTTAAGAGTTCATTAACCCAGTATTGATTCAGAGCTTACAATAAACACAGGAATATCACACAATGTTTACAGGCAGTTTCAATGATTTCTCACTTCACAATTTAAAGGGGCACTGTGACAAGTGTGAGTGGTGGTGTAAACAAAGGGACTGTCCAGACTGAGTTGTACTTCCAAAACGTCTGTGTTTTATTAAAAGGAACAGAAAAGGACTGCCTCTCTACCAGCGATGGTATTGGGGGGAACACGGCTGGCTTGCAGGCCACAAACAAAAAAATAACAACAATTAATTCCAATCCACAATCCCGTGCACGAAAGTGTGCTCTTCAGTTCAGCAGGGTGGTGGTGGTGAGTGCTGGTGTCGTGAGGTGAAGGTAGTGCTCAATAAGTCGGGCTGGCTCCGTGGCGGTAACCCTTGGCTCCGTACTCCTCCTCTGCAAGACACAAAACAACGCATGTAACAAATAACAAACATGCAATGCTCAGGTCGTATGTTACGTTTTCTGCGCAAGGGGCTGTAATTGCGTAGCAGCGTCCCCTTTGTACTACCCAACTCCTCCCTGCAATCAGCTCGGCACCCCGGTGTAACCAATCGCTGTCTGGCCTGCAGCTGATCGCATGGAAATCTTTTTGAATACGTGCATCTACGTGCATCCTCCAGATGGGGAAGTGTACTACCAACCTTACACAGCACCCTTTGTGGTTGGGATGGGAGATTTACAGCATCGTTTCTTTCTCTCTTTATCACAGGCACATAAGCAAGGTTTGCATAACGGAAAGGAACAAACGGTTGATGAAACAATAAGAGCTTGTGCCGTTTAACTGGAATAGAACAATATGTACACCACCCTGCACAGGGTGTGTGTTTATCAGAAAAAGCCTACATGTTCCATTTGTATAGTGTGTTATTATTTTTTACACTCTCCTACACACTCTCCTTCACGCTCTCCCATTCAGGCAGGGCCTACTGCCTTCACTGAACCACCTCGCTAAACAAACATTTCCTATGTTCTTTTATAGAGTGTGGCCAGGGGAAATTGACTTCATTAATTCAATTCCCACCACACTTTTCTAATGAACTAATAAAGCAATTTATCAATTAAGCACTTCAACATGTGGCTGTGTAAAAGCGGCCATCTTGATCCCTGGCTGTTCCTGTACACCTGAGCCCAAGATGACTGCCAGCAACAAAACACACATTTTACTTATGCAGGGCCTCTTCCCTGTGACAAGCATAAAGTGATAAAATGATATCATAAAGAGTTTGAACCCTACAAAATAGTCAGCAGTCATGCCATCTTGTTATGTGTTTGGTTATACAGGACTCCCCGTTTTCTGGTTGCGCTCCACCATTCACTCGAGCAGAGGTGAATGGATTGTCAGGAAATAAAAGGCAGTAGACATAGATCACTGTCTAGCTCAGAACATCTCACTTCTGGTGTCTGGAGTGAAAAGCATAGTTCCCTATGCAGTGGTACAGCAGATTTTCACTTGGAAGGAGCTTGTGTAAGCAAATGAGCACAAGATTACAACATATACTGTAAGCACAACAACACAGGTGCAAATAGCATGCCACAGACAACAAGTTCCACAGAAGGTGACTATTCACACAGCCTTATTGTTGAACTATCAGTAGAAGTTTCCAAAACAATGGGTCCCATTAGCAAGCATACAGACTAATATTTTGGGACATTCAGGGATTAAAATGCTGTTCTGGAAATTGTCTCATAGCGGGTCTAAAGAGAGTTTGGACCCATTTAAGAACAGTTAAACAAAGATGCTTAAATGTGGCCACCAGGGTTATTTTGTGTAGTCAAAACTGACCTGTAATTTACCAATATGTCCAGTTTTCCCCCAGCGACCTTCTGACCTTCTGTCATTCAACGGACTTGGCAACAGTAACTTGGTTTGCATTCTCCTGCTGCTTCCCTTTATGTAAAATTTGAATTATTTAAGTAATAAAATTCGAAGAAGATGACTTTACTGTCTGGGCTCGGGCATTTAACATAACAAAAAGACAGTAAGCCCTCTTATGAGAGTTTTATTTCTATTAGAAAATAGCTACGTTAAAGAAAAAACGCAGCCATTTCTTCTGTTTGTTTTGTTCGTGATTTTATGCAGCACTATTTTTTTATTGCTAATGACTACACACTTTTTCCTCAATATTCCATGAGTAATGCAGTTTGTGCATAATTCCATATGTGGTCTGATAGCCGACAGGCTTCAGTATCCCAGTAGTGGACTATGTCGAGTTCTGAATATTTCCAATAATGTAAATAACAACACACCAAAAAAAAAAAATCTTATGCTTACATGGAGGTACTATTCAGTTTAGGTAGCAAACATGGTTTGTTAACTGTTACCGTTAGGTCTTAAAATATATTGGCGAAAGTAAAAAAAAAAAAAAAAAGTGTTCATAAAGTTTATTCAAAGCCTCATGGCTTTGTTAGAGAAGACAAAACCATGCTTGTGTTGTTGTTATGCATGCTGAAATACAATTGCTAGAAGTAATTAGTCTGTGTCTATTGTCATTCAAACCAGACACTAGTTGCTATTGCTGTTATGGCCACTGACAGACACCACTATTCTCATTTTTTATATATATATATATATATATATATATATATATATATATATATATATATATATATATATATATATATATATTTACATTATTTGCTTTACTAAATTTAAATAGATAGATTGAACATACAGGACAGCGAGGACTTAATCTACATTGACAGAAAACATTCAGAGGGCATGTACTACAACAGAGATTTTCTTTCATCAAGCAGAAAAAAGGTCAAATACATAAATGAATACTGTATTTACTTATCTTTCTGCTGATTGATCCAAAACAGATATTAAACATAGTTTAAATGCTAACATTCAAGGTCCTTTGTCAGAGATTAGGGACTTCATATTGAACAATCAGGTTAAAGGACATCTCCAATCCATTTTATAATAGTTATTACACTTCCCTCAATGCATGTAACAGGGCAAATTTGTACTATTATTATTATTATTATTATTTGCAAAGTTAAAAATGTATGTTATACAGAATAATCAAGTTCTTATATTGCTATATTTACACTGTTAAAATAATATTATGAGCTATTCATACATTTCACCAGTGCTAGATTACACTGTAAATTTGATATGATGTTGATCATGATGAATTTGGGTCACACAGTACCTAAAGCATACCTTTGCCACTTCCACAGTTGACAAGGACTACATTAAGTGATCATTCAGTTTCATACAGTCCAGGTTTCTTTATAGGTATGAGATAACCCTGTTGATATATAAGATTGTCAGCAATCCACCACTAAGGTGCATTTATATGTTGTTCTTGACTGTATATGCAAACAGCAGGCTTCCTATATCTAAATAAATGTACATATATAGAACATTACTGCATCTTAATATTATATTCCCAGTGTTTCCATACTGGTGTAAGAAATCTAAGCACAAGCAAATCCCCACTACAAAAAACGACAGACTATACTTGCAGTGCATATAAATCGAATTGTTTGATATGCTATTGTGTGCCTTGATACATCTCACGATAACATGCTGTAGAAAGGAATCAATAGTTCCTCAAAAGATCAATGGTTCACAAACTAAAATACCCTGAACACTGGTGCCCTGGCTTGTGCAGTTTTACAAGTGTGTTTGACTAGACATTTTACAGAGCTGTTCAGTCGTGCCTAGAGCCAAGTTACATGTGGTGCATTTAATTGTACAAGAGATAACAGTCTTCCAAGTGCATAACATCCATAGTCATGGATATTATACCATTAAAAGAAGAGCTCATAATCTTCACAAGACATTTTAATTTAATTTAATTTTGTTATTTGTCTGTTGTCAGCTCGGTGACATGTGTTTAACCAAACTGTACCATGTTGTTTTATTGCAAGTTATAAAATGGCTTGTACATTTTCTGCATTCTGATTGGCTGCTGAAATTCAAAAGCCATATGGTTAAAACACTTACCTGCTCTCAAACTGCACGATATCAAATTGTACTGTGTTTTGTATTTGCTCTTATTAGTACTGTAATTCTTGATATGTACTTTTTACACAACTGTAAGTCGCCCTGGGTAAGGGCGTCGACTTAGAAATAATAATAATAATAATAATAATAATAATAATAATAATAATAATAATAATAATGTTCTGAGTACGGTTCTCGAGATTGGTTATGTAGTGTGGACAGGGCCTAAAACAGGAGTTGAGCGTATTTGCCTTGAACCTTAACTACTGCAGGTTCAGATTTAAAAGTGGTTCAAGAAGTATTCAGGTAAGCAACAGTACACTAATTGCAGACAGTAGTGTGTATTAAAATGCAGTAAGCAGTCTGTGTGTGGTATGAGAGGCTCCCAGCAAGCAAGCAATCGCTGAGCCTGGAAGTCTGGAGCACTGGTCTTAAGAATTAACAAAGATGTTGCGTTTACATTTTAAAGGTGCAGATTTATTAATAATTATTGTAGGGGAACCGTCATTTTAAATCTACAGTATAAAGCTGCAGTATATAATTAAATAAATAAGTAAACACATTTGCATATCTACAAAGTAAATGAACAATTAATTCAGCAGTAATATATTCTTCTACCCATTTAGTAGCCCTCTACAGCCAAAGTACAGGGGCTATTTTGCATTGGCTGAAGGATATATTCAAGATTTTATTTTTGTAAAATAATAATTGTAAGCCATTTTATAAGTGCAATAACACACCTGAAGATGTGGGTTGTATCAGTACAACCCATGTCTTCTTGTGTATTATTACTTACATAACAGGACTTGGAATCTCAATGAAAGTTAATGGCAAAGAGATTTCACATGTTCATATAATGCCTATAACGCATACACCTGCTGTGACTATGAATGCAGGATCAAACTTTATAGGAAATGACAAGTCCAAAAAGGGTCTTATTTGATATACTATATTGCTTCTTTTCACTAACTTGGCTGTTTTTGTAAAGTGACATTTTTTCGGTTACATTTAAAAATAACATGGTAGATGGATAGACCAAAAGAAAATACTGAACAACTAAAATGCTGTTTATGTCTTTAACAAGAAAACAACAAATCAAGAAACCCAGTCTACAGTACTGGTAATCTAATTGGCTGCTAAGTGTAAGCCAAAGGAGACTTGGTGTTATCCAATTCTCAATATACTGCAGGACTGAGGTGATGTACAAATCGTCTTATGGGATCCAATAATTTAGTTTCAATTGATCACTTTGTAAGATGGTACCCTTTTCTTTTGACTTTTCAAAGTAAATTAGGCCCAAAAGAAAATGCTGTTCCATAAAAACTGGATTTTATAATGGGGTTTATGCCCATCATTGGTTCTGTAACCTTTTTCTATATGCTGGAGGCACCCTTGCTGTGCTTACTGTACTCTATCAAAGCCCACTTCTTTGCAGCTCAGTGAATAAAATACTGCAGTTTCTCCTGTTAACTGAATGAAATAAAATAATCTATGATGCATGAACAAGTCTAAATGAAATAATAATATCCTTAGCGGTGAAAAATGGATTGGTAATACAGTAATTGCGCAGATTTATTGCCATCTCCTTGAGCTAGCCTGCTGAAACAGCCTGCTATTTTATTTAATCTCATATCAGAGGAATTATTGGCTGGTAATACATTGTTAAACATCATTTAGAATGATGGATGAAAATGTCAGCTTTCCCCACGTAATCAATTCATATCTCATTAGCACATATTATTTATGATTCTCATAATGGACCCTGCAGGGGTCTCCAGGGGAAGATGGAGACCTCAGCTGTTGCTGAAATGAGATGAGAAATACTGTAGCTTATGAGTTAATAACTGCATATATAAAAATATGTTCCCACAGTATTGATTGCCCCCGCCATTTTACAAATTAATTGAGTGCCATGGCCCAGGCTATAATTGAACAGGCAGCTCTGCCCTCCTACACAAGAAGATAATAGCTTGGTGTTAAAAAATAATAACAATAACATACAGAGCACTTACAATCAATTTGCAACTATTACCACAAAAAAGGACCTGAAAACTGTTGGGTCGGTTTCATATTATGAAATAAAAAATAATAACAATTGTATGCTGTATTTTTGTTTTCTATGTTCTTTTTTGTTTTTCAATAAGAAAACAAACCCTGCTGACAGTTATGGCTAATACACATGAAACACAAAATAAGCCTAATATTTCAGCTACACAGTGATTAAAGTTTAAGGATATTTTCTGCAAAGCACACTACCTTGAAACCTGTTGGAAAGCCAGCTATGATTCATGGGACAAACCAAGCAGTAATCAGGCTCATGGTGTCAGCTGTTACCTCAATTAAACTGCATTTGTGAATCATTCTATACTCTAGCTCATAAACATCGATAAAAGAAAATAAGTAATAAATGAACAAAGGATCAGCTTCATATTTCAGATAGAAATGAAGACAAAATATAGCTTTTATTTGCCTGTGGAATTCGCATTAACTGCATCACTGACAGGAGGAAACTGAATCAATAACTGGTTGGCCGCAGAAAACAGTTTCTGGCTGTTCAGCAGCCAATGCAAATGGAAAACTGTCATATTGTGATCTTTATCAGGTAATTTTCATTACACCAGGCCAATGATATATGTAGGTACTGGTCAGCCAGGGGCACTTTTCATTTCTACTTGCATATTGGATCCACTTGCCTGTGATACAATATACTCCATATGAAACCTGTGCTATGTGGTACACACTTTTTTGTAGCTGATCAGAAAATTAATCCCAGAGCTGCATCTCCCTGTCACCATCTTCAGTCACCATGTGCAAGAAAGCATATGTGACTGACATGAATACTTGGCACTTGTTTGGTTGGCAGATGCTCCATATTCAAGACTGTCCAAAGAACAAGAGGAAGATGCAGGCAAGACTAGTACCACTGAAAGCTGCACCAGCCTAGGCAGTCACTACCACAGAAAACCAGTCTGGGGTTTGAAATGAAGAACAAATATAGAAACCAGTCATTCTACATTGGTATTAAATTCATAATATTTAGGCTACAGGCATCACTAAAACTGAGATAACTTGCTCATTTTAATATTTGGGATATATACTAAATATTGAGGGATATTGAAAACTACAAATGTTCACAGGACTATAGGTTTTCATAAACAATAAATAATGGTTTAGGTCAAATAAACTTGCCTTATACAAAGAGGTTGTACAAATATACAGTACAATAGAATCCTCATCACTGGTTTTCGTTTTATGGCTAAATTAAAATAGTTTGCAGGAATAATCTCTATACAACAATACAAAATTCCTCACAATAACAGAATCAGAGTTGTGTTCAGAGGAATAATCTTGCAGACATTATGCAGACCAAATACACTGAACTAATACAGTATCTACTGTTTAATGTTGAAGAACGATATTGTATTTAGTGTTTCATATTATATACAGTATGATATTTTAATTATTTAACTATAACCTAGGTGTAATAGAACTGTATATAAAAAAAACGTGCCCATTAATACAAAAATAATCATATTGCTGTAATGTACAATGATCACGTTGTAAGGAATCATTGTACACATACTGTATACAAAGATGCACTATTATCAATTGTACAGATGAGCCAAATGCATTCTTTATTTTGGGTGATGCAGGCCTGCCACCTAGTGGTGTCAGGAAAAATGTTACTCAAGTCAAGCCTGAAAACAGAGAGGAAAATCTGACTTCATCAGTTTTTTTTTTTGTTTGTTTGTTTTTTTACCCACCTCTCAAGTTCCTATCTTTTGATTCTATTGGTATATTTACATTGTGGTAATTCTTTAAAAGACTGAAACTCATGTATCCCTTTTTCTATTAATCACCTCACATTATACCAGTTAAGAATAAAGTCTGGTTAAGATTCACACCATAAGAACAGATATCGCCTCTGTAATTAATTAAGTGATCAGTCTACCAGTGTCTTAGTTGGGCATTTTTTATTTATCTCCCTTTATATTTCAAATCCATTCTGTCCTTTTGTTAGTTTATGATATCTGTACATGTTCTTAAAAACATCCATTCAATCTTAAAAATAAATAGTAACCATACTGTATCACTGCCCCAATCCCCTGTTTCTTGTGCTAAAGACATGTTGTTTCTTTCCTTGTACTGTAAACCTAAATGCAGACTATACCGATTTGTTCAAATAGAATAAAAAAATAATAAAACATGTTCTTCCTAGTGTAGAATCATGTCTTGTGCAGTACATCACATGGCCTGATTGGAGTGAAACCCTGCACAGGAAGTGATTATATTCCAGGAAACAGCAGTATCTTTTACTTATATAAGGTACCTAAAATGCTATGGCAATATTTTCCAGTAGTGCTAAAAATATACCCATATCTTGTATGAGGAAAATTAAAAAGAGAAATCATGAACACAGAGGAATGGCTCATCCTACAAAAGCCCAGCTACTAAGTTATTAATAAAGAACCATTACTCCTTATAAATGTTGAATTAGACAAGCATAGCCCTTTTGTCACGATATGGTGATTTATAATATATTTGTGCTACAGATTATTAATGACCTCAACTATTAATAAACTCTGAGAATGACCTTTCTATCAATTCAATTTCATTCACAAGGCTAATTTTCAAAGTAATTTTTTGAACATTTAAAAAGCAGAACATCTGATGCTATAATAATATTAAATAAGCTAATTTCTAACTAACTAACTAAGTGCCTTCTGAATGTTATGTCACCATGAGTAGTTGAATAATGATAATAGCTGATTGGAAAAAAACATGACAGTAGAAATAATAAATTATTATTATTAATAATAATAATAATAATAATAATAATAATAATAATAATAATAATAAAGTAGTACTGTGTTGTTTATTTTTTTCATTTTTTTTGTTACTTTTCTGTTTAGTGTCATATACATATATATATGTCCATTACATGTGCACATTTCATTTGATTGTCATAAAACGTACAATATAATGTGATTTTTGTGTATACACCTAATAAAGAGTGCAAAACTCTTAAAACTATTCTAATTTGTTTGTGTTTCCTGTCTGACCATCAACCACAAATACACTCCATTTAATTTTCTTTTCTTTTAAACTTTTACACTTTAATGCAACAATAAATACAGTAATTACCAGTAGAATCAGCTGAAAGAACATTGTCACCATTTTCTTAATACAGACTATGATCAAGCTAAATGTTTGAAATGATACAAATTAGTGGCATTACTCATTACTGTATCTGGAACATTAAGATGTAATATAGTCACATATAAAAAAAAAACTGTATTGTTTATCTAATTATCTAAAAGGTTTTAAATCCCCCCAAAGTAACCGCAGGTGACTAGTGTTCTGACAAAAGGAACTACTTTATTTAACAGTGACTTAAAAATAGAAAGTTAAAATTACAAAATGTAGGTTTCAACATCCATTGTAATTAAAGATAGTGTCTTCCTGGAATCAGCACACTATTTCCATGTTATTTATTTAGTGTGGGAGGGACCTATTTACAAATCTCTACACCAGTTAGTAAATTACTGACAGGGAATTCCTGCAAAAAAAACACAAAAAACAACTTGAGTACATACAGTATTATCCCTTAGAATAAAACTGCTCAGTTATTTGTTTTACTAGGTTTGATAACATTAACAGCTATTTCTCGTCAGTCATGGTATATAATTACTGGAGAATAGGACCATATGACACTATCTTTAGATCTTAGTCTTGTTAAGATGAATATTCTTAATATTTTGCTTTATGTTTATAGTGACCCAAGGTTTTTACATGTTGTTTAGAATGTTCCTGTTTCTTTATTAGCTCAAGTTTTTTTTTTTTTTTTCCAATAACTTTATAGCTGTCAATACAACAAAACACCAGTTGGTAAATTAGAAAATACTTTTTTGTTTGTTTAATTTGCTGCAACATTGCCTGCTGATAACATGCATAATCTTCTGCTGGTGTTGAAAGAGTGACAAGGCTTCAAGAAGGAGATGGAGTTGTAACATGTCTGCCGCCAAAATTACTTTTAATCAATAATTCAGGTGAAGTTAGACTTCATAAACAACTGTCATTAAACAAAAAAGTGTTTATAATAAAAAGACATGCAGTAATTTTACACTTTATTGGTGCTACAATTGGTTAAATAGGATAGATCATATGTATTAGTAAGACACCTGTCCATCACCTCTGATTTGTGTTTATCTCCATGACATAAACGTCATCCATTCTTCTGCTCAGCACTGTAATATTATACACTGAAACCAGCTGGAAAAAAAATAAAGCCACAGACCTTCAATTGCTTTCTTCCAGGAGAGCTGACATAAAGAAGGATGACTGCTCCAAATTCTGTTGTCTTCCAATACCATGTGATGCATTCAGAGAATTAAAATTTCAACAAGTCATTTACTGATAGCTGCTCTGTAAGTGCTATCATACCTGGCTTAGGTTTCATGTGGTTATACAGACACTTCTAGGCCAGTGCTGTGTTTTGGCACAGTGCCTGTCTGAGAGATTTTGTTTGTCTGTCTAAGTTCTTGTCTGCATTGGGTGTGCAAGGTCAAGGCACAGAATTAGATGGTAATACAACAAAGTATAAGAAATAAAAATAAAAAAATAAATAAATTAATAATAATAATAATAATAATAATAATAATAATAATAATAATAATAATAATAATAATAATAATAATAATAAAAACTCATTTAAAAAAAACACATAATTGAATCACTAATATAATGCAATGTGGTTCTCTTTATTCACAATGGCGGTGTTTACATGCACAAGTCATGGCAGTTTTCCTCACAACCTGTTTGCCTTACTTTTCAGGAAATTTCAGTTGCTATGCAGTTCTGATTTAGGGAAAAAAATCAGCCGTACCAATGCAGATTACTCAATTCATAGTCATTTAGGGGAGGGGATCTTTAAATGTCCGTGTCTGCTTACTAAGTAGGAAAGGAACGACTCTGAATATCTTGAGGAGAGCTTCATGCATTGCCATGAAGATAAAAACATTTAATAAGAGAAATGAATTACACCGCGCATTAGCTACTTGTTTGTCTGGTTACCTTTGTAACACACACACACATACACGCACACACACACACAAAATTATATAAAATATAATTTCTACAAGTTTTACTACTTAGAATTTATATTTGTGTGTGTGTGTTTGTGGAACATCTAAAAGTTACATTTCATTAACACTAGAATTTCTTTGTTTTGTACAAGGTAGGAGAGATTTCATCTTGAAGCTAGCCACAGCGCTTCAGCAGAAACATTTCAATCAGAAAGGTGCAGGCTACAGCAGCTCAACCTGGATTCTGAGCTACGAGTGAGACACACGCAAGATAAATCATATGCTACTTTCTTTTTAGATTAAAAACTACTTTTGGTTTTACAGTTTTGTATGTGCATATATTTGTTTACACACTAGTTTCTTTTGAAATGTTTATTGTATTACAGTTTTTCATTTTTTGAGTGCTTTATATGTGGTAAGTTCGAAAATAACCGCTTTTCTGTTTAATTGTTCATTTAAATAATGTGTTTCGGCTGTGCAGATGTGTGATATGATGTGCTTGAATAAAACTTTTGAGTTGTGTCCCTTTTGTACGGCCTTTCTGCTGGAGATTACGTGATATTAAGTCAGAAAAACAAGATCTTGACTGCTGAAACCTCGTGAGCCACAAGCACGATTCCTGCTCTGGTTTACATGGGTTTTTACAGCTATTTTTATTGTGAGAAAGCGATTGACCCTGCCCTTAAAGTCACGCTGCCAAAAGGACATCCTTTTGCTGTTTCAGGATGTATTCGTGTGACAACGTCACACAGTCATGACTGTAGAGTAGATTTTCAAGTGCATGTAAACCAAGCCGATGATTATTGTATAAGTGTACAAGAACTTTTTCAAGACCTATTGTTATTCTGTAAAGTGTGTTGAAGATTTCGATTTGAGGCTTTACACATTTAAGACGTTTTCTACCAACTCAAATTCTTTTACAAAAACATAAAATGTAATCATTGTAAAACAAGGTCAATTACAGTCATTTATACCCTACCCACATTACCAAAATGTGCGCTCAACAAGCATTTAAGCCATGTGACTGCCATTCACTTCATTCACATTCACATTTCAGCATCTGATGATTGTACATTATTTAGCTAGTGTGAATATGGCATTAGACTGCACTTAACAGTAGCGTTATCTTAGTGATTGTGGCTAGCTGAAACAACCCTGTATTTACATTAAAATACAATAAACAATAAATACATTTATGGTATTGTGTATAATTTATGACATTAAGAAACTATAGCACTGTGTAGTAAAGCTATCCCCACATACAGAACAAAGGCTCTTTCTGTTACATGCTGCTTACTCTGCAGACACTTATAATTTAGATCTGCTGAAGGAGGATACAGCGACTGCAAACTGGCAATTTATTCATGTTGAGACCTTCAAGTATTTCAGATTTGATGTAATTATTTTTTACTGTGCTCAATGATTTTTGACTTTCCCATCCTCTTCTTTTGAAACTGGATGGACCACTGACTGTAGAAACCCAGGTGGTAATGATGTACTGTACTTTATACTGTATCCGTGGCAGGATGCATAGATATAAACCAGCAGAGGGGGGTTTGTCACATGACCAAATTGTATCTTGGTTGAAAACTAGGTGATATTTTCTACTTCGGCTTTTAAGGTCACCATCTTCTTTACTACTGTAAATCTGCACATGCACCTTATGGAGCTATTCAGTCAATAACTATATAACAATATCTTCAACTTGAACTAAATGTGCTGTGATTTTTTTCTCTCCAACTTTGTCTCCCTGCCCTGACCTTAACCTACGGATAAACCCTGGCATTCAGGGACACGGTGGTTTGTGGCAGCCTTAACCACAGAACTGGATCTTTCCCTGTGGCTTAAAGCCAGCGATTCACTCACTTGCTAATGGTGGAATTGAGAGGTACAGATATGAGACAAATATAGGTGACTGTGTTTGTGTTAATGTTGAGCTTAGTGGCAGCTTAAAGAACATAGCTGCTCTGCCACTAGGGTTGCCACCTGTCCGGGTTTGACTCAGACAGTCTAGGAATTGGCATCTGTGTCCGGATGGCAGGAATTAACAAGCCCGGATGCCTTAATGTCCGGTTTTAAGTGAAACGCATAAGAAACACCAACCTACCTTTAATATTTTCTTTGACATACATTAGTTGCTTGAAAGATTTCCACTATCTTATTAGAAATGTTCTGTATAGTACTGATCTGTACATTCTACTCTCTCCCTGGTGTTTGAATAATGTTAACAACGAACATACCCATGTGATGTAAACAATCCAATATAGTACTGAGCTGATGTGTGATTCAGGACTCGCAGGATTTTAGGTCTGAGGATCCGTCACCCTGAACTTGAAAATCCAAGTGAATATGGCGCTGTCTCTGTGCACTGTGCTTAACTGCAGTATGCTTTACCATGCAAGACAACTTTCTTTGTGTTTATCTTGGTAGTTTAGTTGAGCACAGTAATCCGTCGCACATCTGCCCGTCACATATCCGCCCTAACTGTTTATCTGCCATGATCAGGCTTCTAATAAGCACTTAATTGGTCCAATTAGATAATTTAGGGTACAGTTGGAACAAAAACCAGGAGCGACACCTGCCCTCCAGGACCAGGATTGGAGACTCCTGGTTTAATCCATTAACTGCTTTGAGTCTATATATAAGAAATGTAACAAATAAGTGTGGTTTCAATAAAATGCACCTTTGATTTGTTTCTATATTTTATTCTTCACATTCCCCATGTTCATTTATAAGGATGATTAATTACGGTTTGGATGGATAATTATTAGCTTATTCAAATAATTTAGTAAAATAAACACACAAAGGTACTAAGAATATTGAAAGTACATATAAAAAAAAACCTTATCAGAAATAGTATATTTCATTGCTAATGCTATAAATCTTATGCCTAATGGGGTTCATTTAAAAGAGACGAAATTGTGTACACTTGCAAATATATACTTTTTTTACAGTATATGTATTGTGTAGATCAGTGGATTTCACTTACACTTGACATACCAAGTACTATAAGTAGTAGTATGACAGATCAAGTTTTGTTTAGTTTTTTTGGGGTCAAGTCTATGATAAAAAGGAATACAATGGTATTATGCATACTTAGGGCTTGATGTTTTCAGTTTTAACTGATAATAACTGAAAAAACACCCCCGAAGACCTACTTAGAAAATGTTTTTTTGTTTTTTTTAAACCGATAAAACACCGCATTAGCAATATATTTGTAATGATGTCAACCATGCACTACTATTTTTTCTGGAAAGCGGCTTTCAAAAGGAAGACATTTTTACTGGCCAATCATATTTTATTGTGGACTACGTAATAGAATACACTGGTTAGTATGACGTGAGTGGGAGACCATGTATTTTTAATGGTCTAAAAAACAATGTTTGCGTAATCATTAATCATGTAACATATATAAACTATAGTTTTAAATGTTGTACAACCCCATTTTCCATTTGTATTTAAGTGATTTAACAATTTAATACTAAGAACACATGTGACACATTAGAAGTCACATATACATATAAAAAAACATAATTAACAAGTGAAGTTGTTGGGTGTGTTCGGAGATGATGAGAATGGCATCTCAAACAGTAGTTGAATAGGAAGCACTTCAGCAGTGCTAGCTTGCAGGTAGGCTACTTCTCGAAGTCAAATTATTTTCTAACCTGAAGAACCGTGTAACGACTGTCCAAAAAGAAAAAAACTACCGAAATTGTTAACAGAATTAGTCCTGTTAGTGAAGGAAGTGGTATAACATGCTTGCAGCAAAAAAAGAAAAAAAAAATAGACTAGTTTGACCCGCTGACGAAGAGAGGGTGATTCGGGACGTCAGTCACTGAGGATGTTTCGGGGGATGTGATATCACAATAGCATCACAAGCCGCAGCAGAAGGCAGCCCAGTGGAGGAGATTGTTCATCCATGATTAATATGCATTCATTTTAAGTATTGTAACACAGTAAGGGCTCTGTATGTAAATAGTTTGGGTGATGTTTGTGTTTTGGTGGTGGTTGGCAGGGACAGGGTTAATTCCTGTCCCTGCCAAAAACATGTGAGAATGTGGCTGTTCCCAAACTAGGTAATTGGTGTTAATTGGGAACAGCCACAAATTATAAAAGAGAGCTTGCAGCTCCATTAGAGAGAGATCACCAGGGAGCTGGGATAAGAAGTGTTTGGCTGTTTTAAAAAAAGAAAAAAAAGGGAAACTGTTTTGTTAAAGTGTGTGTTGACATGTAAACGGCTTAGCCGTCCTGTGTGTTAGTCAGGGACCCGTTAAAGTGAAGGTAGGCTGTACGTTTGAGCTAGGTTTTTATTTGGTTTGTGTTAATTAAAAGTGCGCAGAAGCGCTTAAAATCAAAGTTTTTATCTCTGGGTCACGTTTTTAAAGGGGCACGAACCCAAAGGTAAGGCCAACTTGTTCACAGTATGTAATGAATGTGTTTGGTGTTTGTGTTTCAAATATTGTGATAGACAAGCAAATGTCTGTGTTTGTCCTGTATAGTGTATGTGTGTGTCTTGTAGGCTTACATTGCATCACAAGATAATTTTATTCTTGATTGGTATATCTATTACTAAACTAGTTGTTTCTCTCTTACAGAGGAGGAAGAGGATTCCCATGAACCCTGTACCTCTCGGTCTCTTTATTTGGCACTCCCAAGACGCCAATCTGCATCGAATGTATGCAATTCCGAAATAATTAATACAGATAAAGCCCGCCTTGAATTAGAAAAAAGTAAAGAATAAAATAACAAATGCTGGATTAAAAAAAAGAACTAGCAATTCAAAAATACTCACTTTGGATATCCACCCTCTTCAAACGGTACAATAATGCCTTCATCCGAAACCACGTCAAAAATGCTGGGTACATATCTTCTATTAAAATCCCTCTGAGCCGATGCTCCGTGGTAAATATTTCTGTTAATGCTTTAAATACACTGCATATATTAGAGCAGCATGTTTCCGAAGGTTTAAAACAGGAAAATGACCGTGAGATCTACCTTTCGTATTTATATACCCAGTAAGTTGGTATCGATAGAATATGACAAGTAATACGATCAGGTAGAGTGTGAGACGTTTTATAGAAATGCTACTTCCATCGTATATTCTGCTCCCGACAATGTACTTGCCCGACACGATAGTGTAAGTGCATATGGAAACAATCCCCTGGTGCGGTACAGATATCTTTAACAAAAACTGTAACAAGAATGAAAAGAAAGCGCGAGGAAAAGGAGGACGTTTGTCATGAATTTGTCATATCTTTGGGCCAGCCATGGAGGAGATCCTGCAGAGATCCCACTGGGAACTTGAGGCGTCCTGGCAGGTGGCCGCGTTGCTTAAATGCGCTTTATTTGATCTGCCCCCTATTTTACTGCATTTAATGCTGTACTTTAGAGTACTGTAATCTGTCACAAGTGTTATTTAATCTGTAGTATTTTGTATTTAATTATATCCTGATGTAACTATCACTGACACTGTTATCTGCTCCGTTATTGTATGGTATTTTGTTATACTTGTACTTGCTAGAACCAAAATCATTGTATTTTTATCTTGCTCCTAATTGTATTATTATTTGTACTGTGATTCTTGAAATGTATTTTTGTTTACGACTGTAAGTCGCCCTGGATAAGGACGTCTGCTAAGAAATAAATAATAATGCAGAAATAGCCGCTAGATACACCTTCAAAGTGGAAGGTGACCTACCAGCATCAAGCAGTTCTTGCAGAAACTGTAAGATAACTGGCATAGGGCAAGAGATTGGGTCATGGCTTCTAGCCAGACACCAAGCTTGAAAACAACTCCACTTGTAGGTGTACAAAGTGGGGGTGTAGGGAGAGATGAGGGTCTGGAGGTAGCTGGGTGCAGTCTGGTCAAGGCATCTGTAGGCTAGTACAAGAGTCTTGAACTGGATGCGAGCGGTGATCGGGAGCCAGTGGAGTGAGCGGAGCAGTGGAGTTGCGTGGGAGAAGCGAGGCAGAGAGAACACCAGGTGAGCAGCGGAGTTCTGGATGAGCTGGAGCGGATGGGTAGTAGTCTAGGGGGAGAGTACCAGGGCCTGCCCCCGTAGATTCGGGTGTCTCCGGGTGCGGATTTCTTGGCTTCCCGATTTTTTAAAGGCGCTCTACAATTACTCCATCCCAGGAGGACTGTTCTCCCTGAATCAAGCCTTGATATTGTACTGCAGGCTCTCACGAAGGCCCTGTTTGAGCCCATGTACTCCATAGAGTTGAAGTATCTGTCTATGAAGACAGCCTTCCTTGTGGCTATCACCTCCGCTAAGCGGTCAGTGAGCTGCAGGCGCTGTCCGTGCACAGCTCCTGCATGCGTATTTGGGAGGATGACAGCAGGGTGTCTCTTATTATTATTATTATTATTATTATTATTATTATTATTATTATTTATTTCTTAGCAGACACCCTTATCCAGGGCGACTTATAATTGTTACAAGATATCACATTACTTTTACATACAATTACATTATATTTTACATACAATTACCCATTTATACAGTTGGGTTTTTACTGGAGCAATCTAGGTAAAGTACCTTGCTCAAGAGTACAGCAGCAGTGTCCCCCACCTGGGATTGAACCCACGACCCTCCGGTCAACCACTACTCCACACTGCTGCCCTATCTCTGCACACCAACCCTGCTTTCCTCCCCAAGGTGATCACAGCCTTCCACATTAATCAGTCTGTGGAACTGGAGTCCTTCCATCCACCCCTGTTTGCTTCAACAGAGGATTAGAGATTGAATTTCCTCTGCCCAGTGCAGGCATTGAGATGCTATGTGGATAGGACAAGAGCTCTGCATCAATCTGACTAGCTCTTTGTCTGTCACAGGACACCCCTCTCAAAGCAGCGTCTGTCACATTGGATTGTGGGCACAGCCTCGACTGTGTATGATGGTGCTGGTTTGCCCCCACTTGGGAGGGTAGCCGCACACACCAGTAGAGGGTTGGCTACATCTTGGGCCCTCTTCAGAGGGGCTTCGCTGTCCGATATTTGTACTGCTGCTAGCTGGGCTATGCTGCATACTTTCTCCAGGTTCTACAGCCTTAAATTGGTGGATCTTGCCCTGCCTTCATTAGGCACAAGGGTCCAAGCTCACACCACTAACCCTTGGGTTATGCGGCTCTCATGCGTCCCTCATACATTATCCCATACATAATGTCGTTGGTGGTCGTCTTCAAATTGAAAGGTAATGTTAGGTTACTTACCGTAGCCCTGGTTCCCTGAACGAGAAGACTACCACCAACTGCGAGGTCGCATCGGTCACCCTCATGGGTTCGGTGGAAAAAGAGAAATGGCTTCCTCAGGATGACGATTTTAATCCCTTGTGGGCGGGACCGAGTGCGTCATCCCAGGAAGGGGCCTATCGGCAGCTCTGGTATAGAGAGTTCAGCAATTACCTACCCAATGGGCAGGCATATCCCATACATAATGTAGTTGGTGGTCATCTTCTCTTTCAGGGAACCAGGGTTACAGTAAGAAACCTAACATTTTCTTTTACCGAAGCTGTGAATTGTTTGGTTGAAAATTGGAAGCCGTTTACAAAATTTCTGCTGTTTACACAGCCTCTGGAGCCAAATGCCGAAGGCTGTACAACTTGATCAGTTCTGAAGAAAGGTGGTGTTTTTTTTATTTTGCCAGCTTAAGTTTGTGGCAGAAAACATCACCCCTCTGATTGATGCTGGTGCTCCCTCTGTCCTTGTCCTCCTTGACCTAACAGCTGCTTTTGACACCATAGATCATAGCATTCTTCTTGACCGCTTTCAGAAGTATGCTGGGATCTCTGGAACCTGTCTCTCCTGGATGTTCTCTTACCTATCCGGATGCATGCAGTCTGTTTTCTATAAAGGAAGCTGTGGTGTTGCAAACTCGGTCACTTGTGGTGTCCCCCAAGGATCTGTTCCTGGGCCCCTTCTCTTCAATATCTACATGCTTCCCTTGGGTCACCTCATCCACGAACACAGCCCCATGTTTCACTCCTATCCCAGCTCTACTTAAAACTCGACCCTGGAGCCCCTCTGCCATGGTCCGGCTCTCGGCATGCATTCAAGACATCAAGGCCTGGATGTCTGCCAGTTTTCTCCATCTGAACACAAGCAAATCTGAACTCCTTCTGGTAGGATCTAAAACTCAACTTAAGAATCTAAATATAGCTGCCCTGAACCTCGGAAACTGTCTGCTGCTGCCTTCCCCCACAGTACGAAGCCTTGGTGTACTTCTTAACAGCAACCTCTCCTTTGATGCCCACATCTCCTCCGTAGTCAAATCTTCCTTCTACCATCTTCGAAACATCTCCAAAGTCCGTCCCTACCTTTCCCTCCCAGATGCGGAGAAACTTTGTCATGCATTTGTCTCCTCTCGACTCGACTACTGCAACTCTCTATATGGTGGTCTCCCGGCATGCACCATAAACCGACTGCAGCTAGTCCAGAATGCCATGGCCAGGATCCTTACCAGATGTAAAAAATGTGATCACCCCCTGTCTTGCCCTGCTGCACTGGCTACCTGTAAAGTTCAGGATTATTTTCAAAACTCTCCTGCTCACCTACAATTCCCTTCATCACACAGGTCCCGAGTACCTCCTCAACCTGCTGCCAACATTTTTTTGATGTTGTTGGCAGTGCCCATATCCAGTGCCAATGTGGTTTTCTGAGTGACTTGTGATTTGATTGAAAAACACTTCCATACAGTTTTTTTTTTTCTTATTCAGAAAGACTTTAATATCCAAGTTTATATTTTAATATTAAGTTTATATAGCCTACTTTTTATATCCAGGATGGATGTTTTTACTTTGTTTGTTTTTTGCTACTAACATGGACTGTTGGATACAGTTTTTCAAGAAGACTTTTATACCAGTGTGTACATAGTTTTTTTAATTTTTTTATTTATACCTGGGACCTTTTACTTCTCACAATTGCCTGAATGCTAAATGTGGATTCAACACTGTAAGTAAGACTTACAGTTACAAAGTACTACAATTAAGGAAAATGTTATTGTAATTTAAATTATTATAGAAACCGAAAGCTGATGTGTTTGCGTGGTGTTTATTTTTTTATTAACTGAAAATAACCGATTTTGCAAAACAATAATAAAAACCGAAAAAAACACCCCCAATCTAAACAACAAAAAAAAAAACGAAAAAATCAAGCTCTATGCATACAGTAAGAATCCGTTGAATAAACTATATAAAGACTGGGGAAATAATGTGGTCTAATTAGTTGTGCATTAGAATACACAATCCATGTTTCCTAAAATAGTATAATATCCAGTTGTTTTTTTTTTGTGGTTTTTTTTTACAATGGTCTGTGGGTTGATTAGTTGAACTTGGCTTGACTGGCTCTTCTTATTAGTGCGCTGCAATTAGAACCAATTTAGCTCAGTTCGTTGGGATTTTCTAGTCCCGAAGTTTCTCCGCCTGAAGTAGACTAAACCACACGTATGCTGCAATTGACCCCCAGCGATGTTATTGAACATTTTTATTTTGAATGAAAAATGAAAGCTAAAAATGGTTAAAAAGAATGTGTCCTTATTTTATCATATATTTTCTGTTACATGAGTATAATTTATTACGACAAGGAGAGTTGAAAGTAATGTCTATTTGTTTAAATTTATTTTGGTCTGACAGTTTTTTTTTTCTCAGTCGAGCACGCCAGATGAAACATTTTATGGATTTCCTTATGTTTCCTTTTGTTGAAAATTACAAATGCCAAACTGTTTACCTAAAGAAAACGAAGACCCGTCAGGATAACCACAAAAAAAAAACACATCAATGTGAGAACAGTTAAATAGTAAACCTGTCAATTCCTTTGCAGTTGCTGTGCTTTTAAAATGAGAAATGCATTTCCTATTACTAACTGTAATGAATTTCTTTCTTTCTTGTCACAAATTGTCAAAATTCATTACAGGAATACTGTATGTACTAACAGACAAAATGATGGTGAAGCTCTACTCATTTTCAAGGACCCATAGAGAGCTACAGTATAGCCAACATGTGGGAAAAAAATTAAAGACCTTAATGATTGAAATGAAGAAAAGCATACAGCAATACACAAAAACTTTACATATATATTTTAATAATTCAGTGTAACATGTCAATGTGTAAAGGCACAGCTTGAAATTATTCCTGGCAGAGGACGAGTACCCACTCTCGCCTCTGCCAGAACACATTTTCAATAAACAATAACAAACACAACGCACGGCTACGCCGTCATATAAATACATAAATCATAATAAACAAATACAAAATAACACAGGGGCGGAGGGGGAGACCCCGTTCTAAAAATAAACAAACCCTGTACAGGGCTGCTCGCCCTGTTACAGCAATACTATGATTTTTTTTAGGCTAATTGTAAGTAGACTAAGATAAAAATAAAATATGCAGTCACACAGAATGCCAGGCCCACCCGCTTCTTATACCCTTAGCTCCGCCCCTTATTCAAAGCAGGGTACCGGAGCTCACGCACATGCCATTGGTCCTCAGCTGCACACTAGGACCAATGGGCGCAGATAAACAACAGCCAATGGAGACAGACAGATAACAGCCAACAGTAACAGACCAGGGGAAAGACAAGCAGACAGGTGAATTACATTACACACGGGAATATACACAAAAAAACTTAAACAAAGCAGAGTTGGAATACAGCGGGGAGGGAAACACACAGCACTTAAACACATATTCACTTCAGGAGATACAGAGCAGGAATTACAGTACAAACAGCGGGATTTACAGTGCACAGATATTCCGAAAGACTGCTTTAGTGGGAGATTCTGCTGAGAAGAGGCAGAGCATTTAGAGGAATACAATATAAAGATGCAGACCTTTGTATTTGGGAAACAATGATTTCAAACGTCAACTTTACTAATCAGAGTGTTTAGTGTATTTTTAAACCTTGAAAATCTGAAAAAGAAAAATGTACTCAGCAGTAATAAGTTTTTTCCAGCAAATGTGTAGCTTCTAAAGACAAGGTATAGGAACTATTTTGCACTGGTGGAAAGATGCATAAAACATAATTTAAAGGTTTTTTTTGCTTTCTTTTTTTTTACACTCCAGAGTGTGCAGTAAGACATATTGTGATTTAGATAAGCCTGTGTATTACAGCACACCCTGGAGTGGGGTATTGCTTACTTAACTAACTGTGAAATATGTTTTGAATTGCACTCATGGCTTTACCACGTACACGACTGCCCAAAACAAACTCGAGGAGTATATTAATGTTTGATAATATATTCGGACCCATACATTATTCTATTAGTAATAAATCCAACCTAACGTTAAAAATATTGTCTGTGGCCATAATTTATGCAGTTTAATATGCACATTAATGTGTTACTGCTGCTTTTTACATCAATACAAATGTCCAAAACACTGCACATTTTAAATAGCAATATCTGCTTGGCTTATTATTATTATTATTATTTTATTTCTTAGCAGACGCTCTTATCCAGGGCGACTTACAATTGTTACAAGATATCATATTATTTTTTTACATACAATTACATTATTTTTTACACATTTTTTTACATACAGTTACCCATTTATACAGTTGGGTTTTTACTGGAGTAATCTAGGTACAGTACCTTGCTCAAGGGTATAGCAGCAGAGTCTCCCACCTGGGACTGAACCCACGACCCTCCGGTCAAGAGTCCAGAGCCCTAACCACTACTCCACACTGCTGAGAATTAACCGCAATTCAACTAATACCAAGTTTTCAAAAAAAGAAGGTGGGGGGGTTGCTGCATTTAAAAAATAATCTGTTTAGTCTGGTCTGGAGTCTTGTTTACGCCTTAGGCTCACGTCACACTCTGTTACGCACATTATCATGTGTCCCCTGGCAAAACATAATTTTAGCAACTAAAGCCCACACTGATGACATCACCTTCCAGTTTTATGCCTTAAGCAACTGTCCTGCATTGTTGCACATAATGTTATGTGTCTTTTCTCAACAAATCATCTTGCCCCTGAGGGTTCAGCTTGATGGCTTCATCTTAATCTCACCCACTTAATTTCCAGTTATGTATAATTACCTCACCCTCTCTTGATTTTAATTGCCTAAAGTCTTCCTGCCCGCCCTCAGCTAACTGAAGGAACTGCTGGCAAATTAAGCAAGTACTACATGTCTGTCTTTGTTTCCTAAATCCTAGCTGAATGTTTTGTTATTAAAAAGAAATATCGCATTTAAAGATAATAATATATGTAATATAAATATAGTATTAAATTCTAGGTTTAACAACCAAGTTTATAGACAAACCTTTGCAACTGGATATTGCGATTTCATGGTTATTTGTTGTTTTTTGTGTGTGTGTGTGTTTTTTTTAAAAGATTAGATTTGTTTAGAGTAGTTATTGAGTTGTAGGCCTCGTTTAGACACTATTAGCAAACAGAAGTGCAGCAAGTATGACTCACAGCCCACACTTGAGTTATATTTGAAACTACTTTTGCATTTGGATACCGAAGTCCATTCTTGTCAAGCTTTATGTGCTTTGAAGAACTCTTAGCAATTCCTACAAATAGAGATGCAAAGAGGGGATATTTTTATTTATTTAAAATAATGATGGGACGCACAAAATGCAAATGTAACGTTTTGTGATATGGACACAATACAGAAGCTATTTTAAAGCTCATTAGTTCACTATGAATGTGAACTAAAAATAAAATCAGCAGTGCTTGAATTGTTATTTACTCTACTCGCTCTACAGTGTTTGGAACCATCCCAGATAGGGTGACCACTTTGAACACTCCATGTTCACTGGAACAGTTCAGGCTTTTTAACTTCTATCGCAGTGCCCTTAACCTATACCAGGTACCTAAAACGTGTATCATTTATTGAAGAGAAACAAGACTACACTTACCAGATTGAATTGTAATGTGAGTTAACTGTTAACAAACTGTTGACTGTACTTTTAGTTATTGGCTTGTACTATCTAATTTGATGGCTTAAATAGCAAAAGTTAACAAATGTGCATTCTACAGAATTAACTCGGTGAACAAAAACAATAATAAACAACTTTTCAGACAGAAATCAAGCATTGTCAATTGTTTCTAATGTAAAAACATGTGCTTTGAAAGTTCTGCTGACATGCTTGTTATCCCGAATAACTTGAGCTTTAAAGCCAATTGAACGAGAACAATATTTTCATGTCTCACTCATTGTGAACTGATACTGATCTGTAACCAGCTGCACTTGGTAGTTGCAAATGAATGAACGATCCGTTTCCAGTCAGAGATCAGTCACGTGAAACAAGAGTGTTAAGTAAATCAGTCAGGTGAAACATATATATTTTATATGGAGAAAATCCGGGACCAATACTGTCTGTTGAATTATGCGAAGGTGTCCTTAAAGGGTTAAGGAATGAGCAACTAGTGAAGCACTTCCCCTGTCTGGGGTAATTTCTCAACTTGGTACAAGAGATCTTGAGCAATTTCAAAGTGAGGATACGTGGCGACGCGTCTGGGCTCGACCACCCGACCATTAATCACAGCTGCTTGGTCAAAGAGCCTGCCCAGCACATCATCACTCCCTTGCTCGAGCTGGAAGTCACAGGAATGAGCTAAAAAATCAGCTCCCATGGCTTCTAGCTTGGGATCGGGTCGGTCCTGAGCGGAGGCAGCCGAGCCAGACCCCTGTGCTGGCTCAGCGGCCTCCCCCCCAGACTCTTCACCAATCGCCCCCACCTGAAACTTCTCCTTTAACACAAGAACGACTTTGGTGCAGATTGAGGGCAACCTTACTGCTCAGCGATACATTGACAAAGTCCTTGAGGCAACAGTTTTTCCGTTCCTGCAAACCAATCCGGAAGTGTTAATTTTCCAGCAGGACAATATAAGACCACACAGTGCTAGGATTACAATTGCACGACTTCAAGAAAACAATGTCAAAGTCTTGCCGTGGCCAGCTTTTTCTCCTGACCTGAGTCTAGTAGAACATCTGTGGGACCAAATCGCTAGTGCCATCCGTCGGAGACGACCACGACCACCCAACCTTCGCCAGCTGGCTGCAGCTGCACAGGAAGAGTGGCGGAACATCCCACAGCAGTCTGTCCAGAGGCTGATCAGGTCTATGCGTCAACACTGCCAGGATTGTGTTAATGCTCAGGGAGGTCATGTCCGATACTAACTTTGTAATGTTTTCATGTGTCATGTTTCATACTGAAAACTTTCATGATTCTTTGAATTTTTGTTCACAGTTTCTGTGATTTTATTTGATATCGATGTTTAAAATATTTGATTAAATTAGACCTTAGTGTTGTGTTTCTTTTGTGCATCAGTAGAGTATGTTTTGTAATTCATTTTCTGTTAGCTCACAGAATTGGTGTTCAGCCATTTTTTCTTGTGAAGAGTGCAAGGGGAGAAAGGCGTTCCTTTGAAAAGGGGCAGGACTGACAGTGATGTGAACCAATCACATGACAGACAGAGATTATTGACTGGTGTTGTAAGGATGTTAGGGCAATTATTCAATGTATTTTTAATAATAATAATATATTTATTTTGTATAGAGCCTTTCATTAAAAGAAATCCCAAAGTGCTTTACATTAAAAAAAAAATTTAAAAAAACAAAACATAAAATACATATAAATAAGGTCTGTCGTTCGATTAAAATTTTTGGTCAGTTAATTTATGGGCATTAGTTGATTAATTGGTAGATTCATTGGTAGATTCATCCCTGCACAGTTTTAATAAAGGTAACAATCTTATAGTGGCTGTCCTGCATAGTAATACATAAAAAAAATAACAGAATCTAAAATAAAATAAACCCAATGGGAATCTCGTTGTTTTAAAAGTGTTGTTATTTTACTAAATGTAACACATTTTCACACAATGTCAATCCATGAAAGAGTTTAATAGCAAAATATAATGTGCAAGAACTGAGAATGGATTTTTTTTTTGTCTTTCATGCAAACATACCATAAATAACACTTATGACTGTCACAGGGAGCTGGTTCGTGGAGTGTGTGTGCGCCTGGCTTTTTGTTAAGTAGCTTTTCCAAGCCAATTAAAAAATATTACCGGTAAAACATACAATATGCTCTTTTTAAAAACACATGTGAGTCAATGCGTATTTGTGTTACTGTTGGTACTCCTGACTCAGGGAGAGCACACAATATGTCACCGTATTGTACCACTCGTTTATACGAAACATCACTTTGCAAACAATGGCAGCGCAACGGACAGAACCCCGGCCACGACAGATATCGCATCATTCCACGAGCCACCAAAATGTGCTAAGTGTGCAAAGCTTAGCAATGAGTATGCCGATTGTATTGGTGATTAAAATTGTCAAATTCTGTGATCCAACACTTACAACACATGCAGTTAAAATGCTTCCTGTCTTAAGTATCTGCAGATCACATTATGTGTGCGGATATTCGTTCTCCAAGACAAATATTATTAATATCAGCGTTCTGTTCTGACTGATGCAAATCTTTGCGTCTCTGTATTGCTCTTGCTGAGCTCACCTGTAACCCTTGAGGACCTGCCACTTCTCCCACTTACTGTGAGTATTAGCTGATTATAAATGTACTGAATGTAAAATGACTTTATTATTTGTAAGGTGTTTTATTTTTTATTTTTAATTCATTTGAAAGAGAAAGCACAATGATTTTTCTGTTCAGTTTTTTTTCTTCTTGTTTTCTTTTTTTCTTCTTGTTTTCGTCAGGTTTGTTTGCTACAATGTGCTTTGTTTTTGCAGTGGTGAAACAATGTTTGGCTCTTAACAAAGACACATAAGAATACAGTAGTTCTACAATGCTATGGTTATGGCAGGGAATGAACCCATGCACTAACAAGTGAGTAAAGAAGACAGACTAGTAAAAATGTGCCCAAAAACTCCTTTAAATCAACAACATGTGTAACAGTTATATTTGTGTAGCTCTGTGTTATTTGTCGGTATGGGGAAGGGAGTGAAAATGTGCTCCAGAACTTGACCTTGCTGTAACCAAGAATTTTGGACCTTCACTAAAATAATTGAGTACCCCTGATATAGATGGTCCTGGCATCTCCACTATAAGCGTACAAGTTTTTTTCCTTTTTATTAAACTGGAGTAAACATTTAGAAAATGCCAATTTCTTGCATCAAAAAGTGCTCTATGGCAATCAACTACTGAAGTAGGGCTAAAAAAAAATTCTATTGAAAGATATGGCTCAGGTTTGTTACCAAGTACGGTAGATCTTGGGCTTGTAAAACAGACAATGCAACCTCAGTGTCTCTTAATTGGAGGACATTATGTAAAGTTTGGAAGTTTAATTAGGTCCTTAACTAACAAGCTGAAAAAAAAACATGATCCTTTTCTAAAGGGCTATTATGTGCTCTGATTGGCTGAACCAAACCTTTATATTACATTACTGTCGCAGACCATCCTCTATATTTCTGTCTTTGCGGAATTATTGAAATAGTCATCTTGTATCTGAGACTAGACTTCTTGTAACAATGTTCATGCTCTGTGCTTTATCACTCGAAAGTATATTGAAATCATCCTTGACGAAGAGGCTGCGGTTATCTTCTTCATCATTGTCATCATCATCTACAACTCCTCTATCACACCTCTCTCTTCCAGGTCCTCCCTGCTGGCCATTGGTTGGGAGCCTTTTGGACATTTTATGGAAAGGCGGACTAAAAAGGCAACACAATATTATGGTAAACTTTCATATACTCAGTACATTATGTGACTTTGTAAAGTTTAGATTCATTTACTCAGTACATTATGTGACTTTGTAAAGTTTAGATTCAGTTTGGATTATTTGGGGAATAATTACATTATATTATAGTACAACAACTTGAATATTATTTTTTACTTAAGCAATAGAACCCAAAGAAGAGGGCTTTACCGTGTGGTAAGGCACGCCAAATGTCCCAAGCCAAAGGCGAGGGCATTTAACATAACAAGAAGGGCCTTACCAGATGATAAAGCCGTCTTATGAGGGTTCTATTGCTATTAGAAAATGGAAGTTAAAAAAAAAATACATTTACAGTTATCCGTGAATTTATGCAGCACTAGTTTTTGTTGCTAATGAATACAAACGTTTTCTTCATTATTCTGTGAGTAATGTGGTTTGCTCAGAATTCCATCTGAGGTCTCATAGCTTCGGGCTTCATGATCCAAGCGGTGGACGAATTATGGCGGGTATTTCCAATTGGCAAATAATAAAAATACTTCTACTTACATGGAGCTGTTCTTCAGTTCAGGTACCTCTTACAGAGAAGCAAATATGGTTTGTGAGCTGTTTGTAAAACATGTAATGGATTTAAGTACAGCTAACTTTTATTTTTTTTTATTTGGATTTGAGTTCATGTTTGTGTATTTGTGTAAGTTTCAGTATTTAAGTTACCGTTAGGTCTTAACATTTACTAGCGAAATAAATAAAATAAAAAGTTTTAGCAATTAAAAATATCTAGTTATCTGCAATATGTGTTAATCCTAATCAGCAACTTGTTCACAGTGTGTGTTCATAAAGTCAAAGCCTCCTTCTCCTGGCTTTAGAGAAGATATGTTGTTACTATGATATGCTTAAATAAATTTGCTGAAATTAATCAACCTGTCATTCAAACTAGAGACTAGTGGTTACTGTATTGCCGCTGACAGCAAACACTATTTAACCTAATCCTTACTGGGCTATTAACACAATACTTGTGTAATGTTGTTGTTTGTCTTTGTGCAGCTTGAATACCATAAACAATATGGTGATATCTTTAAGATGAAACTTGGAAATTTTGAGTCTGTGCAGATTGGACATCCTATACTTCTGGAAGAATTGTTCAGAAACGAAAGTCAGTTTCCACAAAGACTTGAAATCAGACCGTGGAAAGTGTATCGAGATTACAGAGATGAATCTAATGGGCTTTTAACACTGTGAGTTTTTTCTTTATTAATGTTGCAACCTCCAAGGTACCGGGTTCTATATTCATATGTTAATATTTAGTACACATTTATTTATCGGTAGACTGACAACAGCAATTTGTGAATTTCACCAAATAATTTTTGGAGTTCACCAACTGTCACTCCACTTCGGCACGCAGGTTACTGCAATTTGGTCAGATAGCCTGGAGTCCACCTCACAGTCACACAGTGAGAGGCAGGAGGCAGAAGTTTATCAAAGAAAGCTAAATGTACAGTCATAGAGCTGTTTGCTGGAGCAAGGGTTCCCCCTACTAAATAAAAATAAATAAAAACAATATTTAACTACAGTTTACTACAGGGCTCCCAAAGGGATAAAAAGAAATATTGTGCGCACCACTTAATACTCATGTTTTAAAACCTTGCCCACTTGTATTATAATTCTGTTCACTGACTTCACGCCTCCAGCTATTCTTGCTCTCTTGCTGTGAACATACAGTGGTATAGAGTGGTATTCGGTATACTGTCAACATCAATTAACAGTGAATGTAAACAGATTTGAGAATTATCATATTGGGAAATAACAAGGCGACACCCGGTATGTTTATATGAAAACTACCTAAGTTATATATATATATATATATATATATATATATATATATATATATATATATATTGTTGTTCATTATTCAAGGGAAGGTGAAGAGTGGATTGCAGTAAGAAGGCCTCTACAACAACAACTGTTGAAGCCAAACCAGATAGGGAAATGTCATGTCAGGCTCAACAAGGTATGCCAGATGTGCTACTTAAATACACTTAATTTACTACAAGTTGTTAAAATCAACTGTGAATGATACATATAATTCCCTTGGGCACACAGAGAAACAGATCTATAAAACAATGCTGGTTATACACTTAAACATGGTGGTTTAATCTGCAAGTAGGCATCATTAAACACGATTCTCCACAATTGTTTTTCAGGTAATAGAAAACTTAATCACACAAATTGACTCCTGCTGTGATGAAAAACGGTGCATGAAGGACATCATGTTTGAACTAAATAAATGGACATTTCAAAGTAAGCACTTTCATTGTCTAGCAGTGACTTGTTTAACACAATGAAGTTACAGGGGTTAGAGCTTAAACAATAATTCCATTCCAATGTTGGTGAAATGACCTGCGAAGCACAAGACTACCTGAAAATAAGGCATGCAAAACACATGAAAACCAAAAATAAAATCTTCACCAAAAAATAAATAAATACAATAGAAATCAGATTAAAATCTATTTCCAACTATAGAGTGGGTCGAATTTGAAGTTAAAAAAAATATATACTGTATATTTCCAAATAAAAGGATCCCACTAAAAGTGGTCATCTATTAGCATAAACTAAATCTAAAATGAAAATACATGTTTCTTTCAAAACTTTAAAAGTGAGACCTACAAAGTAAAACTTACGGAATTATTTTATGAGCTATAACAACTTTAGGTTTAGCAATACTTTTTTGTATTACTTCTTACATGTACACACCATTCATGTATTAATTTCCATTTTAGGCACTTGTTCGCTGTTGTATAATAAGAAGGTTGGACTATTGCAGCCCACAAATAGCAAGCAAGCTTTAACCTTTATAATGTCATCTAAACAGGTAAGTAACTGAATTACAATAACCTTTGGACATATATATATATATATATATATATATATATATATATATATATATATATATATATATATATATATATATATATATATATATATATATTAATTTATTAGGCAGACGCCTTTATCCAAGGCGACTTACAGGTGTTACAGGGCAGTACAGGGTTACAATCCAAGATTCATATTTCAATACAGTATAGTTCACAGTAAGTACAAATAATACTACTAAAATACAATCTGAACTAGAATGCAACACGTTAGGATTACAACAAGTTATATCTACAATAACATATTAGTAGTGCAATAGTGCAAGGATAGTGCATTAGCTGAGTATCCAGTAACATGGTGCTTAGGTCGGGAAAGTCCAATGTATAGTAGGATGGGTAGATCACGAGATCTACAAGTACAGTCTACAGGTGGGTCTTGAGGAGGAAGCGGATGGCAGTGAGAGATGGAGCAGGCCTTGAACTTCTCTGATAGCTGGTTCCACCACAGAGGGGCTAGGGTAGAGAAGGAGCAGGCACGGGAGGATGAGGAGTGGACGGAAGGCATCACCAATTGGCCAGTAATGGAGGAACGGAGAGGCGGTGTAAGGAGACACGAGGGACTGGAGATAGGAGGGGGCAGTGTGGTGAAGAGAGAGGTAGGCAAGAACAACAGTCTTGAATTGAATGCGAACAGAGACAGGTAGCCAGTGAAGGGTGTGAAGCAGAGGGGTAGCATGAGAGTTGCGAGGTTGGGAGAATACAAGACGAGCAGCAGGATTTTGAATGAGCTGAAGGGGGTGGATAGCTGAAGCAGGGAGACCAGCAAGGAGACAGTTACAGTAGTCTGGAGAGTACAAGAGCTTGGACCAGGAGTTGGGAGGAACAAGTAGTGAGTAAAGGAAGGATTTGGTAGATAAAACAGTGGTAACTTTAATAAAATATATCATTTAGATATTGCTAAATGTTCCAATTGTAAAGCTTCTATTCCCCTTTTTGTCATAGATGATGCAGTGCTTGGGCATACTGATGGTTACGTCTGTTGACCTGCACAAAAAAGTAAATTCAAAAATATGGAAACAACACACAGAGGCATGGGACAATCTATTTAAAATAGGTAACGTGTATGAATCCAGTATACTGTAAGTATATCTACCTATGAGGAAAACTTAAAATGATCCAAAAAAAAAAATTCTCAGTGTTTTCCTGATGTAATTAAATACAGTTTTGCATTAAATGTCTGACTGTGTATGTGCAGTCCTCCCTCTTTAATGTGATATATGATTTTTTTTTTTTTACACAGGGGTACTTCTAGTAAAATTAAAAAATGTAACACTCCACAAAGAAACTATCTCATTTTTTTAAAAGGATGAATCTATTGTGTTGTCTTATTTTTATTCAGCAAAGGAATACATAGACATGAGATTCCTAAAACCAACCGTATATACAGAAGAGGATATTCTGGATGAAGTGTATCAAAGCAGCCAACTGAGCAGGAAGCAATTATATGCAGTAATGACTGAACTTCAGATTGGAGGCGTGGAAACTGTAAGACCTTTGCAACAAATTTTCAGTGTTTATTATTCAACACATGATTGGCTTCATTTACAACAAAAATAGAGGTAGATTATCATGCTATTATTCCTGAAAAAAGGGGGCTTACAAACTTTGTTGGTCATCTCTGTTTTTGTAAATCTCCAATGATGGCTTAATGTAATTTTTTTAAAATGTTTATATTACAAGAAGAAAAGCACAAAAGGAATGTCTTAATGTCTAAAGTTGTTTCTACATGCTATCACTACTACTAATTACAATAAGTAATTTTTTTTTAAGGCAATGAATTGAATGATCTAAACGGAGAGATCATCTCGTTGCTGAGATTTCAGTGATTTATCAGCCACAGTCTGTAGGTATGTGGATCAACTTGTATATTGCATTTATAAATAATATGTATAAAAATGTACAGCATAAACAGATGACATTATTCAGAGGTGGAAGTTTTTAAATTGCTGAGAATTTTTTTCATTGCGTTTCATTGGCTCTTGTGTTATTTGTTTTGATGTAGTGCAGTATGCATTTCTTAACAATTTGTCCCTTGAAATGGAATGATGTTAATCGTACCAAAGTGGCACTGGCCTGCCTCTTTCAGGTGTTACAAACTTGGAACACGCAATTCCAAAATCTAGAAAACTATGGTATGATGACGGTATGATGACATCACAAATCTAGAAAAATAATGCATTCTGGGTGCCAAAAGTCATTTTAAACATAGACATAGACTTCGCTGAATAATCTCAATACAGGTTCATCTGTTTATACTGTATATTTTTTCTACGTAAAAATTAAAAATGCAATACACAAGTGTATATACCTACAGATCATAGCATCGAATCCTGCTGTTAAATAGTTTAATACAAAAATACTCCTCATAATAATTATATGAGCCTTTCTTTGAAAAGTTAATTGATTTGAAGTTAAGAATCATACATCTTTTAGTGGACTTTTTTATGAAGTTCATGTTACAGTGTAGAGATTCTGATAGTAGCTGAGTAACCAAAAAACAACTTTAGCACATTAAGGAATCCCTTTTGTGCGATAAGAGAATCTTAGTGGAAACATTTAACAAATAATTACATTTAACCATCCTTGGAGATATAAAGGGATGACCAGTAGAACTCTCCAGTTGCAGCTTTTGTAAACTCCGATGGCCAACATTAGATAAGTAATATTGGAACATATCTGTAATATCATTCTAAAATCTTACAAAGTCACCGTAAACACCCTTTTTAATGCAATGTGTTTAATTATTGGTATGTTCTTATGATGCGTGCTATATGAAATATTATCATAGCCCCTCCTTAATTATCATAAAATGACACACACTGGCACAGCACTTAATTTGTTTTAAACCTTGTCAAAATGAGCAAAGGCCAGGATCAAGTTTTTTTTAATTTTTTTTACAGAAATAATAGCGTGACAATCATAGCCTGCTACTTCTATTTTCATTGTAAATGTGTCCATTGTTAATTTTTAGAATTAGAATTCAAAGTCTTAAGGTCTTACTTTTTCTTATTCAATGATTTTTTCTCATTTGCTCACATTTACAAAGGCTTTGTTCCTTTATAAATCAGACTGTATTTTTCGGTGATGAGGGGTATTCTTGAGCAAGGTAAGAATAGGGCACATTGAGACACTTTTTATAGCTTACTGTTAGATACTTTTAGGAATATGAAATGTGACATCTTATCAACCTGGCTAAAAGTATCCCATTTCTAGGACAGAGTATTCAATGGTGTTACTGCATGTAACATTTTGCCCTTGTATAGATTATGGTAAAATTAATCAGTACTTTTGTAGTTTACCTGGATTTTCAAATGCTTTTAGCATGCGTCATGTAACTGTTTTTTACTATGCTTTACAATACTTCTATGTGATTTACCATGCTTGCCTGCTAGTTGCTTCACTCCGCCTCTCTATGCTTTTACTCGTATCCCACAGTTACTTTTTTAAGGGTGTGACTAGTAATTTTTCTTATTTCATTTTTTTAGACTGCAAATGCAATGCTATGGGCCATCTTTAATCTTTCAAGAAACCCTAAGGCCCAGACAAGACTAAATAAAGAAGTGCTGAAAGTGCTACCCGATGGGCAGGCACCTACAGTCATGGATATAAATAAAATTCCATTCCTTAAGGCTTGTTTGAAGGAGTCAATGAGGTAAAGATCGAGTTAGATTGTACATTTACACTATTACATGTTCTTAAACAGTGCTTCTCTTTAAGGAGAACATTAAGGGATTCCTTAATGTGCTAAAGTTGTGCCAACATGGCACTGCTCTTTAAGGTGCTTCCCTTTAAGGAGGCTGTGTGGTCCAGAGGTTAAAGAAAAGGGCTTGTAACTAGGAGGCCCCCGGTTCAAATCCCACCTCAGCCACTGACTCATTGTGTGACCCTGAGCAAGTCACTTAACCTCCTTGTGCTCCGTCTTTCGGGTGAGACGTAGTTGTAAGTGACTCTGCAGCTGATGCATAGCTCACACACAGTCTCTGTAAGTCGCCTTGGATAAAGGTGTCTGCTAAATAAACAAATAATAATAATAATAATCTATTTTCACCATTCTGTTTGTTTCTAGGGTTACGCCGACAATACCTTTCACAAGTCGTACGTTGGACAAAGACACCTGTGTGGGGGGATACTTGCTTCCCAAAAATGTACGTACAGATACTACTAGGCAACACTATACTAACCTGCCATACACATCTGAGTTTAGTGTAGGCCCACCTGATCGCTAAGGGGTCAATTGCACATGACCACCATGACTGCTTAAGGTCAGGAAAATATTACTTCAGAAAGAAACATTGCACAGCCATGCTTGATGGGGATATTTGTCATAATATTTTTTTTTTTTACATTCATAGGGTTATTATTATTATTATTATTAGTATTAGTATTTATTTCTTAGCAGATGCCCTTATCCAGGGCGACTTACAATTGTTACAAGATATTACATACAATTACCCATTTATACCCATTTTCTTCTTTAGGTAGGTGGAAAATAATCATTGTAAGAGCCATTGCATTTACTGGTGCATCTGTGTTTTAAACCTAGTTGGCTATGACATCTCATAAGATTTAAACTTCCCAACAATGTGAAAATGTGGCCAGGTAGAGCCTGTGTTTAACCACACCTATTTTGTGTTGCTGTAGGTTGCACACTGTTCCAACTTTTATACTTATTATTAGGCCTCTTGTCATTAGAACATGCTGAGTGGAGGCTGTGTGGTCCAGTGGTTAAAGAAAAGGGCTTGTAACCCGGAAGTCCCCGGCTGAAATCCCACCTCAGCCACTGACTCATTGTGTGACCCTGAGCAAGTCACTTAACCTCCTTGTGCTCCGTCTTTCGGGTGAGACGTAATTGTAAGTGACTCTGCAGCTGATGCATAGTTCACACACCCTAGTCTCTGTAAGTCGCCTTTGATAAAGGCGTCTGCTAAATAAACAAATAATAATAATAAAAAGGCACTTAAAAGGTTAGGGGTCATATCAAAGGGGTCTATTTCAATGATCTGAATAGAGGCAGATCTTAATATTTTTTAATCCAGTTATTGCACCTCAAAACGGTGTACAGTATTTAATTGTTTATTATTTACAGATGTAGATGTGTTACAGCCATAAATACATTCACAGGGACACAGATATGGCAATTAAATATTAATATCCTATGAAAGCTAAAACCTTGTGAGTTTCAAGTGGCCTACTGTAAAGAATGACTGATTAATTACTAGTTTCTTAACAAGACTGTCTTTTGTTACGGATGCTCTTGTCTTTATTGCATTGACATTGTTACTCAATTTTGCTTTCTGATGTAATTCAGACAGTTGTTATGATTAATGCACATCCCATGAACAACAAAGAAGAATATTTCTCAGATGCAAAGCTATTTAAACCTGAGAGATGGTTGCATGAAAAAGACAAGATACATCCATTTGCCAACATGCCATTTGGCTTTGGAAAACGAATGTGCATTGGGCGTCGTCTGGCAGAACTACAATTGCATTTGGCCCTCTGTAGGGTAGGTTAAACATTTCTACCTGTTTATAATTATGTATTCTGTTTACATGAACCCCCCCGCCTTTTGCTTTAAGTAAAAGGGAGACAACCATCTTCTGTTTCTCTTCCTGCTCAGTTGAATTCTATTTGTTGATGAAAGTAAAGTTAAACAGAAAATGATTAATATTACAGCTGCAAAGTACATTTTGGTCAGTAGGTGGTGTAGTACTGCATCAGGAAGAGATCCCTCACTCTCCATGTGTAAGGACAGAGATCTGTTTTGGTTACTGTGAGTACAGAAAAGCAGGTTACTTGTATTAAGATGTTATATTAAAACATGTTTTAAATGTTTTGTTTTCATTTACAGACATTATGGACCATTTTCTCAAAGGGATGCATGCACACAAGAACACAGAAACAAAACTGACTTGTATGCGTGTATGTCTTGGAGAATCAGGTCGCTTTTTCATCGCACATCCTCCACTCTTATGGCATTTTGTTAAGCCTGGCATGGTAATTTCCATGGAAACAATACGTATATTAAAATTAAAGTACATTTTGTAAGGTTGTTTTACAAATGTTGCATTTGTAGTACTACTAAAAAGAAACTTAGTACATTTATTAAACAAAGCATTGAATGGATTTATAATAACCAGATAAAGATTTCTTGTCAGAGAGTTTGACTAAATGTATTACAGTACCAAGTTGTTGTTTTTTTTACTACTACTATGTATCTTAGAGTTAGGGTTTTTTTTGTTTTCAATGTTTATTTTTGAGAAGCACATAAAATACTATGATACAGCACTCACCTTTTAGAGCAACATATTTATTTGGAGTTGACTCTGAAACATCATTAAATGTACAATTAGTTGGTGCTAATGGCAGTCCTTGTGGCTTCATGCATTAATATTCAATTGACTTGCTGTTTCTTACAAGCTGAAACCCAGTGTGACTTGGGTGTTGTAGGAGCAGAGATATCTAAGATGGCACTTGTACTGTAAGTAGACAAGCTGGTGTTGATCATGTCTAACATCCACCTTGGATTTAGAGTGAATAAGAAAAAGCATGGAGGAAGCCCCTAGGTCCTTTAAAAAAAAAAAAAAAAAAAAAAGCGCCAGTAATGAAGAACATTGAACAAAATCAAAACAGTACTGTATTTATAATAGTGAAGCAAAAAAAAGAACAATATGCAAGGATTCAATATATATATATATATATATTATAATAGATTATATTTATCAATTAACTAAATGCAAAGTGAGTGAACAGAAGAAAAATCTAAATCAAATCCATATTTGGTGTGACCACCCTTTGCCTTCAAAACAGCATCAATTCTTCTAGGTACACTTGCACAAAGTCAGGGATTTTGTAGGCATATAGTCAGGTGTATGATTAAACAATTATACCAAACAGGTGCTAATGATCATCAATTCAATATGTAGGTTGAAACACAATCATTAACTGAAACAGAAACAGCTGTGTAGGAGAAATAAAACTGGGTGAGGAACAGCCAAACTCAGCTAACAAGGTGAGGTTGCTGAAGACAGTTTACTGTCAAAAGTCATACACCATGGCAAGACTGAGCACAGCAACAAGACACAAGGTAGTTATACTGCATCAGCAAGGTCTCTCCCATGCAGAAATTTCAAGGCAGACAGGGGTTTCCAGATGTGCTGTCCAAGCTCTTTTGAAGAAGCACAAAGAAACGGGCAACGTTGAGGACCGTAGACGCAGTGGTCGGCCAAGGAAACTTACTGCAACAGATGAAAGACACATCATGCTTACTTCCCTTCGCAATCGGAAGATGTCCAGCAGTGCCATCAGCTCAGAATTGGCAGAAAACAGTGGGACCCTGGTACACCCATCTACTGTCCGGAGAAGTCTGGTCAGAAGTGGCCTTCATGGAAGACTTGCGGCCAAAAAGCCATACCTCTGACGTGGAAACAAGGCCAAGCGACTCAACTATGCACGAAAACACAGGAACTGGGGTGCAGAAAAATGGTAGCAGGTGCTCTGGACTGATGAGTCAAAATTTGAAATATTTGGCTGTAGCAGAAGGCAGTTTGTTTGCCGAAGGGCTGGAGAGCGGTACACGAATGAGTGTCTGCAGGCAACAGTGAAGCATGGTGGAGGTTCCTTGCAAGTTTGGGGCTGCATTTCTGCAAATGGAGTTGGGGATTTGGTCAGAATTAATGGTCTCCTCAATGCTGAGAAGTACAGGCAGATACTTCTCCATCATGCAATACCATCAGGGAGGCATCCGATTGGCCCCAAATTTATTCTGCAGCATAACAACGACCCCAAACATACAGCGAAAGTCATTAAGAACTATCTTCAGCGTAAAGAATAACAAGGAGTCCTGGAAGTGATGGTATGGCCCCCACAGAGCCCTGATCTCAACATCATCGAGTCTGTCTGGGATTACATGAAGAGAGAGTAGCAACTGAGGCTGCCTAAATCCACAGAAGAACTGTGGTTAGTTCTCCAAGATGTTTGGGCCAACCTACCTGCCGAGTTCCTTCAAAAACTGTGTGCAAGTGTACCTAGAAGAATTGATGCTGTTTTGAAGGCAAAGGGTGGTCACACCAAATATTGATTTGATGTAGATTTTTCTTCGGTTCACTCACTTTGCATTTAGTTAATTGATAAATATAAACTATTAACATGTCTATTTTTGAAAGCATTCTTACTTTACAGCATTTTTTCACACCTGCCTATAACTTTTGCACAGTACTGTATATATATATATATATATATATATATATATATATATATATATATATATATATATATATATGGATAATGTATAGCAAGTGAATAAACCTTTCAATTAACAGGCTTCACAATGTGTCAATTAGTAACACAAGTCACTCTAAAGGGTGAATGATTAATTACAGTATTTTGTGCGCTCCTCAAAAATAAACATTGCAAATAAAAAAACCCTATTTATTATATACGCCTCTTTTGAGAGACACCATTTACTGTATCCCTTATCATTGCCGCAGGTAGTTCACAATGCGTTGTAACCATATCCTGTGAAAGCAGTATGTTAAGTGTTAGATAATGTGTTGCATTTTGGCAGATAGTGCAGAAATATAGACTGATGGCGACTGACAATGACCCAGTAGAACAACTGATGTCTGTGGTTATGGTACCCAACAGGGAAATCCCTGTTGCTTTTCACAAGTATTAACGACTGTACTGGTATGTAACACTCTTTTTGTAAAAACATTGGTATAGGTAGTTCTTTAATCCATAGATTTAAAAAAAATAATTATGCCTAAATATAGGTTTTTTTTTAGTATATGACAAACTTTTTAAGAATATTTGTGAAAATTCAAGGCTGTTCACCATGTAGAGACACGATCGGTGCATGAGGATCCCCATTTTGAAGAGCACTCCATTCAGGAGAAGCAGGAATCAACATTTTCTGTTGAAAAAGCAAATAATGCTTTAAAAAATATGAACTCAGATAGGACAATATTTTTGTAACTGGTGCAAACCATGATCGTAACATGTTTTTATTGGTCTTTTATTTTAGGACTGGTTCATGATTCTTGATTTGACACAAAAACATTACAGTGGGACTACAAGGAGACTGCTATATAGAAGAAGACCTGCTTTTATTGTGTTATCTATTTTTCAATTTAAACTGCATTTATATCAGTCCACTTTTATTTGTATTGTTGCCTATGAATCGCTCTGTTACGCTATTCATTTTTAGATTATGTGCTAGCTGAAAATAAATAGCATTATGTAATGATTTTCTTTTCTTGGATTTAGCATGTTGTCTTAGTATTTCTTGCACTATAGTTTGGATGGTACTGCATGTGTTTCCAGAGATAGGCTGTTCCCTTTATTGAGATTTCTTAGCCGACACCCTTATCCAGGACAACTTACAATTGTTACAAGGTATCACATTATTTTTACATGCAATTACCCATTTATACAGTTGGGTTTTTACTGGAGCAATCTATGTAAAGTACCTTGCTCAAGGGTACAGCAGCAGTGTCCCCCACCAGGGATTGAACCCACGAGCCTCCGGTCAAGAGTCCAGAGCCCTACACTACTCCACACTGTTGCCCATCCACAGGTGACTTACTACTTGTGGTTACATGACACCTTAAGATTTCTGTTAGAACATTATGTATTTATTTCTAACCATAAACACTTAAACAGATTCTTCTTCTTCTTCTTCTTCTTCTTCTTCTTCTTCTTATTATTATTATTATTATTATTATTATTATTATTTATTGCCCAGGGTGACTTACAGTTGTATACAAAAAATACATATCAAGAATTACAGTACAATTAAGCGCAAGATACAAAATACAATGACTTCAGTCCTAATAAGAGCAAATACAAAACACAGTACGATTTGATATCGGGGCAGTTCAAGAGCAGAATACAGTGTTGATAGTTACATCAGGGTTAGATACGAGTGCAAGTGAAAAACAAGATACTACAGATTGGGTTAAGTGCATGATTAAATACAGTAAAATAGGGAGCAGAGAAGTGCAAGTTAAAGTGCATTAAAGGCAGAGTGCTATATTGTCCAGAAGGGAAGAGTTGAGTTTTACAGGTGTTGTCTGAAGAGGTGTGTCTTGAGGAGGCGCCAGAAGGTGGTCAGGGACTGGGCAGTCCTAACATCTGTAGGAAGTTCATTCCACCACTGTGGGGCGAGGGTGGAGAAAGAGCGGGCTCTGGAGGCAGGGGAGCGTAGCGGAGGTACAGCCAGTCTTCTACTGCAGGCGGAGTGGAGAGGTTGGGTGGGGGTGTAGGGAGAGATGAGGGTCTGGAGGTAGCTGGGTGCAGTCTGGTCAAGGCATCGGTAGGCGAGTACAAGAGTCTTGAACTGGATGCGAGCGGTGATCAGGAGCCAATGGAGTTAGCGGAGCAGTGGAGTAAATTAAAAAATTAAGTATGTCGACAAAATCTGTAATCTTATATCATTTTTAAGAATAATCCCCTAACTCTAGTGATACAAATAAGTCCCTGTTAAAATACCCACAAAATCCACTGTATATGCTAAACTCTGAAGGCCAGCATTACCATCTTATTTGTTTATCATTCAAACCTATCTTCGTGAGAAATTAATGGCTCCACTGAGCCTAATTAGTTGAGCCAATTAAAGCTAAGGGTAAAGAAGGTTGGGGGGGGGGGGGATGAATAACACCGACACACAATTAAACCATGGAGTAATAGAGAAAAGATCCATTGCTACCAAGCCATTGCTGGGTTCAAGATCCGTGCACTCTGCCTGCAGGTACATGTTGGTTGGGAAGTTAATATAATGTGCCTCTGCAGTGGCAAAATGAAAGTTGCCAAAAGCTATATTCTGCATTGATGTTATAATCTCAAAATTGTCCAAAACGGCAACTATCAACAACCAACATATTACAGATACAAACGCTGCTGCTTGTTTTTCATAATTGTCACTTCTTTTTATTAAAAGTTTTATAATTAGCCATTAGTTAATGTTTAACAAAAACAATCTTTAGAAAGGTTTAGCCAAGCACAGGACTAATAGGATAGCATCAATAGATTGTGGCTTTGGAAGCCCAGGAAAGGCTCTGTGACAGGTGTCTGCCGTGAATGTGCGTGCATTCGCTGTTGAGTAAAGGCAGGAGATCGAGATGGAGGTGCTAGTTGATACACCCCTCAGGCAAACAGGATTTATTTACATATCAACAACACACTGCTCATGTGACACTACCAGCAACGGTAGCGCACGGAATACATACAAAACTGTACGAAAGGCAAAATAATGCACTGTACAAAAAACTATAACATAAAGGTGCTGTGAAAACGGTGTGATCTACTTAATAAATGGAAGCCTGGATTATACACCTCTCTACTTTAAGGGAATCTTTAAGGGGCAGCAGTGTGGAGTAGTGGTTAGGGCTTTGGACTCTTGACCGGAGGGTCGTGGGTTCAATCCCAGGTGGGGGACATAGTTGCTGTACCCTTGACCAAGGTACTCTACCTAGATTGCGCCAGTAAAAACCCAACTGTATAAATGGGTAATTATATACAAAAATAATGTGATATCTTGTAACAATTGTAAGTCGCCCTGGATAAGGGTGTTGGCTAAAGAAAGAAATAATAATAATCTACAATCTCTGAACTAATCTTGACTCTTCAGTTAAACAAACCCCATCTCCGGCTACAAATCCAGCAGTTTTGGCTTCTTGTTTAGGCTCCGATCCTGGCTTACATTTACACACAAAACCCCTCTTCATGTGTAGGACTCCTGCCCTGCCACAGACACCCTTACAGATTGTGTCCATTTATGTGTATGTACACAATGGAGTAGGTTTACTAAATGTTTCGCCTGTCACAATAGTCGCAAACCAGTTGCAAACGAGTCGGAAGTGGGTGAAATGCTACTTGCGACTTTTTAGGGAATGCTTTGTGGCAGCAGTTTTTCTTTGTGGTTCAATTTCAGATGAATATGTAGTTATGGGCATTCCTGCATAAATTCGCAAAAAGGGGGTGTAAATTAGGGTTCTCAAATATTATAATAAGATGTATGAAAGCTGCAGACAATTGCAACACTTACAATTATTATTATTATTATTATTATTATTATTATTATTATTATTAATATTTGTTTATTTAGCAGACGCCTTTATCCAAGGCGACTTACATAGACTGGGGTGTGTGAACTATGCATCAGCTGCAGAGTCACTTACAATTACGTCTCACCCAATAGACGGAGCACAAGGAGGTTAAGTGACTTGCTCAGGGTCACACAATGGGTCAGTGGCTGAGGTGGGATTTGAACAGGGGACCTCCTGGTTACAAGCCCGTTTCTTTAACCACTGGACCACACAGCATCAATGTTTTAAGAACTTTTGTAAGCATGTTTTAAACATTTGCAATTGTTGCTGGCATTTCCCAGTCCGTCTATTCTTGTGAGTTGCCAGTTGTGCGCAATGCATTTTTGAGGCGAACAGCGAAATACCTATTTTTCCCTAAAATCAGTTAGCAATAGACTGCAGACATGTGCCCCTAACCCAGGGGTGGGCAATTCCAGTCCTGGAGGGCCAGTGTCCCTCCTGGTTTTGTTCCAACTGTGCCCTAAATTACTTAATTACACCAATTAAGTGCATATTATAAACTTAATTGGTCAGTTGGAACAAACACCAGGAGGGACACTGGCCCTCCAGGACCGGAATTGCCCTCCCCTGCGCTAACCCCTCCAGCTCATTCTGAGCATCTGTATAGGAATGGGAAACACACCCGCCCATGATGGACAATGTATCCATGTTAATTGGAACCAATACCAGCATGATTGGAAGGTTATTACATGAATGTAAAAAAGAAGCTGGAGATAATTATTTGCATACACTGACAATACACCCTGTTATCAAGGAAGCTTGCAAGAAATTTCAACGCAGTGGAGAACCTACTGTGGATGATCATAGAGGTACACTGTGGTATACTCGAAGAAAAATAGTACATGTTCCTGCAGGCAGAGTTTGTCAACTTGTTGGTACAGTGAGATTTCTGAACAAAATAACAGACAAAGTCATTTTGGTTGACACCCCGAGCAAAGACGCACTGACTGATGGAGTGATGGTCTGTCTGGAGATGCAGCCTGCATCAGCAGTGTCACGAGGAATGAAGCTAACAGTAACTGTGAGGAATACATCTGCCAGAACAGTTTCCCTCCAGCCAAGAACTGCCATTGCCAATTTATACCCAGTAGATATTGTGGCCATGGAAGTCAAGGGCCATGTTCAACCAACCAGAGACTTAACACCTGATAGTTTTAACTTTGGAGATTCACACATCCCTGAAAACTGAAAAACTTGTCTATGTGAGAAGATGGCAGCTCGTGCTGAAGTATTCTCCTGGAGTGAATGGGACATGGGTTGCACCAAAAGTGTGGAACATGAGATCAGACTGCATGATGAGAGACCCTTTCGAGAAAGGTCCTGACGCTTGCCACCGACAGATTTTGAAGATGTTCGACGACACTTGCAAGAACTCAGAATCAAGAAGTCCTTATGCTTCACCAATTATGGTAGTACACAAAAAGAATGGAACTGTTCAGATGTGTGTGGACTACCGTACTCTCAAACGATGTACTATCCCAGACCAGTACATGATGCCAAAGGTTGAAGATGCGTTGCATTCACTCACTGGGAGTAAATGCTTCTCTGTCCTTGATTTGTGCAGCGGCTATTATCAGATCCCAAGGAACTCTGCTGACAAAGAAGACAGCCTTCATCTGTCCATTAGGTTTTTATCAGTTCGAAAGAATGCCCTAGGGCATATCTAGGCATGAACATGATGGAAGTGCTTGTATATTTGGATGATGTAATAGTATTTGGACACACCTTGGAGGAACATGAAGAACGCCTCTTGAAAGTGTTAGATCATCTGAAGGAAGAAGAACTTAAACTATCTTTAGATAAATGCCAGTTTTGTCCACTTCAGTAACTTATGTGGGACACGTGGTCTCAGAACACGGTATAGCTACCAACTCATCCAAGATTGAAGCAGTCACCACTTGGCCGAGACCCCATAACTTGACTACTCTCCGATCCTTTTTAGGATTCTGTGGATACTATAGGAGATTTATCAAAGGATATTCAAACATTGTATGTCCATTAAACCTGTTACTATAAGGATACCCACCAAATTCCTGTAGAGCTGTGTCTTCACCTGATAAAAATTACTGTAAACCTTCAGAACCATTTGGGGATAGATGGGAAATGAAATGTGAAGAGTCATTTCAGCAGACATGTTTGATCAAGGCTCCAGTATTAGCATTTGCAGACCCCCAAAAGTCTTACATTCTTCATGTTAATGCAAGTCTAGATGGACTGGGAGGAGTCCTCTACCAAGAACACTCTGAAGGACTGAGACCTGTTGCATTCATAAGTAGAAGTTTGACATAATCAGAAAGGAACTATCCCGTTCACAAGCTGGAATTCTTGACATTAAAATGGGCTGTAGTGGACAAACTTCATAAGTATCTATATGGAGTCCAATTTGAAGTTAGAAGAGACAATAACACACTGACTTATGTACTGACATCTGCTAAACTGGATGCTACAGGGCACCGATGGCTAGCTGCTCTATCCACATATTCTTTCACCTTGAAATATCGACCTGGTCGCATCAATGTTGATGCTGATGCATTGTACAGAAGGGGTCACTTACCACGAAATTCGGATAATGATTGGGAAGAGATCTCTGAATCTGGAGTTAAAGCTTTGTGCCAGTCTGTTATCTACAACAGAAGAGGACGTAGCACCCTTCTTAACCGCTGTATCGATCTATTAGGAGCACCAGCAGCTGCTATTCCGAAAGCCTATTGTTGCCTTACTGGTTTAGATGTGAGTAACTTACCTCAGCTTAGACAGCAAGATATTCAGCAGGCATAAAACGAAGATCCTAACATTGGAACCATCCTGAGAGCTCTGGAACTAAGAGACATCATTAAAGCAAAACCAGTTTCACACCCTGACATATCTTTGCTGTTACTGGAATGGGAACACTTGAAGTTGGAAAAAGGCATAAAGTACTGCATCATTCAGTCAATGTTAAAATTATTCAAGATTATTCAGTCAAGATTTTTCTGAAATCTTTGCATGATGATCTTGGACACCTTGGATTTGACAAAACACATGGCTTAGTAAAGGAAAGATTCTATTGGCCTAGAATGAGATTGGATGTGGAGAGTCCCTGCAAGAATTGTGGAAGATGCATTTCCTGCAAAGGTTTGCACACACAAGCTGCATTAATGTCACACTTAAGCAGTGAGAAACCCCTTGACTTAGTGTCCATGGACTTTTTAACAATTGAACCAGCCACCAAGGGAGTGTGTAATGTTTTAGTCATTACAGATTATTTCACTTGGTATGCCCAAGCATACACAACCAAAGCCCTCACAGTAGCTAAGGTGCTGTGGGAGAAGTACTTTGTACATTATGGATTTTAAAAAATGTATACTTATGCCAGGGTATCTCATTCTTTGATGGCGTACTGGGCACATGAAATTGGGGTGGGTGCTATGAACCATGGGCTGCATATTTCGAAGTGGAAAAGTCAAAGTTGCCTGGTGTCTGTATAGAGCAAGTAAACCCCCCAAAACCAACGAAAAGATGTACACACAGGCACAGGCACATCCAGCAGCTTAAAGGTTTCTACATTCTTACACCAAACATTAGCATTTTAGGGACTAAATGTGATGCAGGTATAATACATTTTATGAAAAAGTTGCATTTTGTTTACAATAATAGCTGTATTTTGTGGTCACATGACCGAGTAAACCACAAAAACTTGACACCAATAGAGTCTGGCAAAAAAAAACCAACAAAAAAAACAATATATAGTTTGCCAGGGGTATCTAAAAAGGAACATATAGTAATTTTGATGTAAACAGGCAAGTCCACAAATCACAAAATAGCACAGGGCGTCACCAGGGCCTCAGCAAAGAAGGGGTTAATTACCCACCTTTTTCCACTAGAAATATTCATATTTTAAATTATATTTTTGATGATAAAGGCATGCAGGATCAAGCAGGATCTTAAGGAAACTTACTCACTCCTTGGGTTCTCTTTTTTTGTATCTTAGACTTCATTCAGCCCTTCGTGCCTATGGGGTTCCATAGAATGTGATATTGCCCATTCACCCTGTAGCTCAGTTGTTTGGTTCAACAGCTACCGCAAGAGGTCATGTATCATCTCTATATAACCATTTTATATCTCATGATACTAATTCCCTCCTGGTGACTACTATCTGGGATAGAGAACTTGGCAAGCTGGGAGTCAGCCTCGACTGGAATAGGGTGTGGGATAATATTTTTACATCCTCCCAAAATCTAGCACACCAATTGATTCACTTGAAACTTGCACGCATATTTTAACTTGCACGCCTTATCGGCGGTTCCAGCTGCAAATCACTACCGACCCTCTCTGTCATGGGTGCACTTGGGACAGTAGGTACTTACCCTGCACATGTTTTGGGAGTGTCCTGTCTGCGTCAGTTTTTGGGCATATGTATTATTATTATTATTATTATTATTTATTTCTTAGCAGACGCCCTTAACCAGGGCGACTTACAGTCATAAACACAAATACATTTCAAGAATCACAGTACATGTAGTTACTGTGTTATCTAAATTCATTGGTGTGGAGGTGCCGCTGACTCCTGAGTTGCTCCTTCTTGGCGATGATTCCCAAATTGCCCTTAATCTTCATGCAAGACGACTTTTGCTAGCAGGGCTAACGTGAGCGAAGAAGCCTGTTTTAAGGAGTTGGGTGGAGCCTGGGTTATCCCTCAATCATTTTTGGTTACACACTGTTTGAGACATTACACTTATGGAAAGATTGCTAGCAATATTAAACCAGGCCAGTGCAGTCACAGTGTCCGCTTGATCAATGGCAGTCTGCAACATTAGAGATTTGATTCTTAATTTGGGAGCCCACACTCTCTATTTTTTGTTTCTATGCAAAGATAAGCACTAGTCACTAAAGGATGGTTTCATATATCTCAATTAGCACAAACCTTGGACTAATTAAAAGTAACATAACGTAGTCTAATATTAGTCCTAATTAGTCCCAATGATACTAAATTAGAAGCTTTAATTGGCTTATTGTCATCTAACAAATGATCACTATGTGCAGAATGTCGTTGGCAATTTAAATAATTTGTTACACAGTTTAGTAAATAATTCTAAATGAAACTTACTGTTAACTATATAACAAAGCAATCTACCATAACAACATCTTTTAAAAAGCCTAAATTAATAGATCTCCCACTCATTACTGAAGTCTTCTTTGGAAACTTTAGGTAGCATTCTGCCCATTCTATAAAGCTGCGGCATTTGCAGGTTATATTCTAGCCCATACTGTAGCACATGGTTTGAAATATACGTATATATATATATATATATATATATATATATATATATATATATATATAGGGCTATATCATTAGTGTGTTTGTTGTGTTTATCTAATTAATTTATTTTCACATTATTGCACCATGTTCTTCTTGATTTAAATGTATTGATCCCTTAATAATCCTTTAGGTATATTTGCACTTTAGTTCACCCCTTCAGCTTGTACTCATCTCCTTTGTTTGCAAATTCAGGGATTTAATTAGTGTAGCAATTTTATTTGCACTCATTTAATAAATAATAATAAAAACACTCTACATTTATTAATGATAGTTAAGCAACCTAAACCTACATTTGTCTGAAATGTAATCTTTTCAAGACCTGATTAAAATATTCATTAAAATATCAGTTACACATGTAGCTAACGTTTATATTGTATTACATATGATTTTATCCTTTGTTGTTTTTAACACCGTTTTAAATGGTCCACTAGGTGGACCCCCAATGCAGTTAATATTCCTGACTGCTGTTCACCTGAAGCCTTATGTATTGCTCCTCCACTCTTTCAACTTGTGTGCGCACACACACACACACACACACACACACACACACACACTTGCTTTTTCCATGTTAAAATTATAAACGTGTTGCACTAGCAACAGGTCTTGTTTAATTGTTTGGGTTATTTTTGGCAAAATGAATACTGCACTTGGCATCCTTCACTCTGCAGTGCTCCATAGTAAAGCCAATAGCACTGTTTGAAATGCTGCAGACTGAAAGAATTATATTCCTTGGTAAAGCTCCTTGAAATGATCAACTTTGCTAAGATGGTTTCAGGATAGGAAAAGAGCTGTTTGGCTGCAGGAAATAATTGGCATGTTATTAAGCAACATTAGCCACTACACAACTACACAACATTACATTAATAAAGTGCCTTCTATGGCAACCCATCCCAAGTCACTGTATATTAGCAACTGTAACAATTAAAAAAATATATATACAGTATATAAAACTATATGGGCCCTATTCAAAAAAATGTTTTTGTTAATAATGCTAAGTCACTTTTACTTAAAGCAAAGGCTTTTTAAATGCAAACTATATTATCCTGATGTGCCAACAGCCAGTAGTACTGGAGGTATTACAAGTGGCAATTTCCGAGTGATACTAACACACCTCCACTCTTAACTCCAATTTTACCACTGGTACATGAATCGGGTTATTTGCTCAAGTTCTTTTTGATAGGAATTGGTGAAAACACTGACTGCATTATGAGCTACTTTGATTCTCTTATAAATGATTGCAATAAGTTATGAATCAGTCTATGCAATAACCACATGAGATTATTTGAGCCCAACATTGCCTTAATTAAATACACTGTTTAATTTAGATATTTTCCTTCTTATTATAAGAAAAAAAACACATCTGAAAATAATACAAATTTACTAAGTCATAACTTCTATTTAAGTTTTTTAATGGGTGTTTTTCTCCCATCAGAAAAAGAAAATGTACACATTATAGTAGGCTCTAACGTATGACACCTAGCAGGACATTATGACTATAGTGGGCTACTGTAGTGGGAGACGATTTATTAAATTCATAGGGAGCATCAATACTGTTTCAGCTAATGTCACCACAACACAATTATGACTTCAAATTGGGGTTTTATATTTGTCTGACTGGGATCAGTATACAAATCTTTTAAAATGATCTAAACCTGATTCCATCTGTCAAGATCTTCAAAGCTCAGCCATCCATACAGCTTTGTTAGGCTTTGACTTTTTAAAGACACTATTTTTGCTGTTTATTTATTTATTTTATATATATTTTTTTACTGGCTTTTTGCAGAAACCAGTACCAGGGGATGTTTTTTGTTATTCATATATTTTTTATTGACTTTTCAATAAATAACATTATATCCAGCCCTCCAGATAAGGTTTTTGTTCATTGAGTAATTTAGGCCCTGTCCACACTATGCCTTTAAACCATATTAGTTGCCTTTAAACTGGTTTAAAAATGCTAAATACGGTTAGCGTCCACGCTATGCAGCGTTTAATACCGTATTCGAGACCACCTCGGGGCAGTCTCGAGTCTGGTTCTAAATTAGATTGCATCAGATAGTGCGGTTTGTCAGAAATGTGTTATTATTATTTGTTTATTTATTTAGCAGACACCTTTATCCAAGGCGACTCACAGAGACTAGGGTGTGTGAACTATGCATCAGCTGCAGAGTCACTTACAATTACGTCTCACCCGAAAGACGGAGCACAAGGAGATTAAGTGACTTGCTCAGGGTCACACAATGAGTCAGTGGCTGAGGTGGGATTTGAACCCAGGACCTCCTGGTTACAAGCCCTTTTCTTTAACCACTGGACCACACACTGTAATAGCGAACAAAATTTTTTGTGTATCTTTCAATATCCCAAAATGCTTTGTGATATGTTTAGTGAAATACATGTACTCATAACATGTGCCTGAAGGACTTGCTATCAGTGTACACACCGCACTAGGTATTAATTTTTTTATGCTTAAAAAAAATCTGTCCTGACATCTCTGTTAGACTAGTGGGGACAATAACAGAAGCAAAACGTTAAATTAGGTGACTGCAAAAATGAAATGCGAGTTAAAAGTAGAATCAGGGATGAACAATTCACGTCATTTGTCAGCTCTGTTTGAAATAAAATTAAGGGGACCACAATTAGGCTCAGGCAAGATATGAAGGTAAAAGCAATGATTTGTTTGACATTTACAGCTTTCTGAGTTTAATTATGAAACACAATCAGCTTTGTTTTTTTTAAAGGGACGTCACCTGATTAAAAATAAAACCTGAAAACTTCAAGCCCTACTTGTGTGTGTTCGTATTTACTGCGTGCAATCAGTGGGGCAGGGCAAAGCCCTACTGATAATTGTATTGTTTGAGTTTAGTTTAAATGAGGTCTGGCAAGGGCGATGTTAGCAGCTCATCTCTGCCAGACATCTCATGAGAATGTGTGGTTGGCAGCGAATCATTATTGACAAATTGGCTATCGACCACGCAGGTTAAAAACTCTCGTGTGACCTGAGGCAACGCTTCCAGTCCACCGCGGCAGCAGGCAACCGGACCCTCCTGCAAGGCAGGGGGAATGCAGGGCGTGGTGCGTCCACGCAGCAGCGTTCCAAATGGCAGTTCCAGGGCCGTCGCCATAAGCAACCGCCTCAGAATGCTCCGCCCCAACCTCAGCAGCCCCAGCAAGGGCCCTGAAGGCTTGCGGCCTCAGACCCATCCCTTCACGACACACCAGCTGCAATATTGGCATGCTTGCACCTCAGACAATACAGTGGCAAGGCCAACTGGCAATTGTTTAAAATGCAGTTTGAAATGATAGCATAGAGGGCTGGACAGATAAAGAGAAAGCAATTAATCTGATAGCCTACCTGCAGGAAGATGCTCTGTGTAAACTACAAATCACTGTATTACAAGTCACTGATTATGGGACACTGTTAACAGAACTGGGCAATATGCATAGATAAGCCTCGAGATAGGCACTGCGCCAATCGTGGACAGGGGAGTGAAGAATTTATGACGGGGAGGATGTCCGGGCCGGGGCGGAGCACCGTCAAAGAGGGCCGTTATGACGGCCAGTCCCCATGGGAGGCCTATCAAGTGAAACTTAAGATGGCTGTGCTCGCTAATGAATGAGGACCCATAGAGAAAGCCGGGCAGCTGGCAGCTGCACTAGAAGGGGAAGCGCTGCAGGTCCTACTGGACCTGAGCGCCAGCTCTGATGATTTAGCTACTGCACTGGAATGCCGATTCGGGAGAGTGGAGCCTGCTGTCGGGTTGCGCCAACACTTGGCCACCCGCTACCGCAAGCCAGGGGAGAAACCCGGCGTACTGGCGGCCGATGTGAGGTACCTGGCGTGGAGGGGGTACCCCCACTTCCTGCCAGTGGCCCAAGAGGACCTGGCCATGGCCTTCATCTGAGGCCTGACTCCTGCTGCGCTGTGCCAACAGGTCCGACTCGCTGCTCCAACCTCCCTGAAGCTCGTCCTGTCACAAGCTGAATGGGTGGAGGCAGTGCTTGGGGAAAATGAGGGTAGTCAAACCCCTGGAGAGGCTCAAGAAAGGAAAGCAAAGCATACCCACCGGTGGCCGGAGGCCCACTAAGCTCAGGCCTATGAAGAGCCTGCTTGGCTAACTGAGGTCGTTGCCCTTATCTGGGCTGCCCTCTCACCGCAACTCTATGCTCCTGAGCCCCACATGCGGTTGTGTTGGAACTGCAGTAAAGCCCAGACTGCCACCACTCATCAGCCAATGCCACCTCAGGGAAACGCTGTGGGGCCAGTGTAATTGGGACACCGCCGGCCAATCGACCCGTCCCTGTCACCGTCAATCACACAACCTCTCCGCCAGCATCCGGGGCCCAACTGTAACCTTAACTCGCAATTTCTTTAACTCTGCAACCTTAACTCTGCACCATTATGTGTATGTATGACGTCACATATGACACCAGCAATGACGTCACTGATGACAACTAATCACATGATAAATGCTCCCCGAAGACTCGTCATAGGAACATAACCTGGTTGGGTCTGCTAAAATGTATGTTTAAAAAAAAAAAAAAATTGGGGAGGGGGGGTTCCATCTTTGTGCTACTACTCAGTGAAGAAATATAACCATGGTTGAAATACAATGTACAGACTTTTAATCTACTGTATATTTTCTGTCTCCCATAAGTAACAAAAGGTATAATACTTCAGTCACTTTATATGATATATCATTGTATTTATCATTTTTTATTTACAATTTTTACATTAAAATGTCTGTTATATCTAATATCTTCTTTCTTTATTTGTTTATCCGAGTGCAGTATAAGTTTGTATGGCTAAAGAATATAATTTCCATTGTATATATATCTTCATATAAGAAAAGTAGTTTGTGTTTTTATTTAATTTATGTTTTTTTTTTGTTTTGTCTTTTAGTGCCTTTTTAATCTTTTTAAGACTATTTTATAAATTTTTGCTAATCTTTAAAAATAATTCATGTTTTCAAAGTTAAAAGTTTGCAGATGTTTTATGTCACAATTCCATATACTGGGATGTTGTTTCTTTTATGTCCAAAAGTAATTGGTGGAACAGTTGTAATGACAACAGATTTAGTTTGTTAATGATATAAATACATTCATACCATTTGCTGTTTTTTTATGGATTTAATAACTTTGTAATGTCTATTTTAAAATCACAGTTGATACTTATTTTTCTCTTTCTTTGACCTTTCATACATAATACTTTGATAATTGGCTAGTCCGTTATAACGCCACAGACAATGGTGATCTTAATCACTATTACTAATTGTGGAAGGACAGTTTTCTCCATCTGAATTACACTGATCAACTACCAGATGCTTTGGTGCCAAGTTATGGTGAACGATTTCCCAGCGTTATGTTCCTATGGCCAGTCTTCCAGGAGCATTTGTCATGTGATTAATTATGTAATCAGTGATGTTTTCCAAAGAAAGTGCTGAAATAAATAATTGAAGACATCTATTTCTTGTAACTTTATTTCCTCATCCACAAAAGCAAAACTTTTGCTACAAAAGACATTTCCTATAATTATTTGTTTACAAGAAATTTCTAGAAATTATACATTTCCATTGCTGTATGTAAACTTTTGACTACAACTATAGATAGATAGATATATAGATAGATAGATAGACAGATAGATAGATAGATAAATATGATGCATTTGAATTACAAATAAATCCATTCAGGCATTTGAAGGATTGAAGCACAGGACAGAAATGATGCTGAACCTTCATCCTTACAAATTCTGATACTCTGAAGCAGCGTTTCTCAAACTGGGGGTCCCGACCCAAAAGGGGGTCACAAGGCTATTGTAGGGGGGTTGCGTGTTCACAAAAAAATACTGACATAACCTTAAGATTAGCGCTTCTGATTTTCTGTTTTAACCAATAAAAACTATGCACAGGAAATGGTTACTCAATTCAAGTGGACTTCACTCCTTTCCTATTTAAAAAAAAAAAATACTATGACTACAAAAAAAAACACCTTTCCCAGTGCAGCCAATAGGGTAAAGCTGCAGGCTGGAGCAGCCTCACAAACAAAACATCTCTATTTGTTCTGAAATTGAATCACGCTTCTCCTTGTTTGTGTTAATTTAAGCTCTTAAATGGGCATCTTTGTAGGGGTGGAGTAAGTGTGCACGTGTACCAGCCAATCTGCTCCAGTTTGCAGCATTACCCTTCTCAGTGCAGTTGGGCAATATCTTATAAGAGCCTTAGCATTACATTACACCCTTAACAGTAAATTATGTAATATGAAGCCAGACCTCCTGCTGTGTTTACAGAAGTATCCAGATGCTTGTTTGTTTGTGTATATAGTGTATAAAGTGCTAGCGCCAGTCAAAAAAAAAACTTTTAATGTTCAGATTTTTTTGTGTTTCACACGGTTTCTCAATTTGCCACAATCTTTGGACAATGTTATGATTATTTTTACAATCACTGACAAACTGCGTTTGTTTGCAAATACTGTACTGTACTTCCAGCTCCCACAACTGTTGGCTGCGAAAGGTTATTTTGTAATCTGGTTATTTATTTTACAGTTGAGTTGTTTGGTTGAAAAAAGTGCATTATTACTGCTATATAACCATAGCAGTCATGTGTGCATTTCTGTACAGCCCTGAAATAAATATGCAGTACCTGAGTCACAGCTCTTTGTATGTTTCCAGCAAAATGCTATTTAATATAAAAAGCCAATTATTATTTCTGTTTTGCTTCCTTGTCTATAACAAATGTGATTAGTAGGTACTGTAGGCTACGACTAATTCAGTTTATACAAATTCAGTTGTACACCTTTGGGAGGGATTCCTCATCCCTCATTACTTATCCTGTAACGTCATGAGACTTTGAAGGGTTGCATTGTGGTGTCTCTTTTTATCTTTAAACTGGAATGCTGGCAATATACATGGATAGTAACTTTGAACTTAATAAAAAAAAATCTAAAACTGTAAAGTGATCAAGACATAATAAATAAGTAAGCACGATATTTCAATATTTTTAACTGACTGAAACTTCTGTGCATATAAGTATATAGCTAATGACCGGCAGAGTCAGACTTTTAGGTTATTGATTATTCTTTTGTAATTAGGCTGGCATGAAAAACTGGCTGCTATACATACAAATTACTCAAAAAACATACCAAGCGCATACATACAGAGCTAGTGGGGTAACAAGGGAGAGTGATTGACCATGAGCTTGTCTACTTTGTTCTGTGTTTAGCTACAGTCCAAGCAAGTAGTCGAATATGTATTTGTGAAAGGATAGATGTAATGGTGACGTCAGGCCAGAATGCAAAGGACGCGGCGTGCGCCGTTTATTTTTAAATAACAAAAACACTGCTCACACAGCAAAATAAAGGCTTTAAACAAAACAAGTCTTGAACACAACACAAAACACCAAACACACAGGTCAGGCTGGGCAGATCGCTTTCACTGATCCTATGTTGATCTTTTTTTCTTTACCTTTTTCTCCTCACTCACTCTCTTTCTCACCTCTTCTGGACACCCACCCCGAGTGCAGAGAGCTGCAGTCTTATATGCAGGTGACCATCTCCCGATTTGCAACAATTAATTAACTCAGGAGATGGTCACCTTCTACACAAGTTTTTTAATGTGGATGGGGCTTCCCATCCATGCTGCAAATCAATACAAAATATATGGCTTTGTCGTCATATTTATAAATAAATAAACCATAACAATAATAATAATAATAATAATAATAATAATAATAATAATAATAATAATAATAATAATACAACAACAAAACAAATATAAAATAATAAATTGCACTGGGGCGGAGGGGTACCCCATTCTATAAATAAACAATACATTTATGGAGGGCTTTGCCCCGCCCCCTTTTCATGTGCAGGGCTCCTCACCCTGCCACAGTATTGCTAAGTGAAAACGGCAGCAATGTGTACTTAAGTTTATTCAAAGAGTAAGCAGGAACAGTACAGCCTGCTAGCAGTATAAAGGGACACCACAGAGAAAGAAGAATTTCTTGGCATGTGTCTCTGAGAAGCATTTCAATTTTAAAAGGCGAAGGTGAAGTTACCTATAAACTGGATAATCAATACCCAAAGTTTAACTCCTCTGTCCATTAAGATATTGAATATATTCGTAGGTTAGGGGCTAAATCACAAAATGTCACTAATCTCTAAAATGGGAGGAAAGACACACACCATGACATCCTGGTGTTTTTGAAAAGGCCACAACGTGTTGCTCTCATATTTTGAACATTTGTTCCTCCTGAATGCAGTCTTAGTGATGAATCATAATGTGCTATTGCAGTTGCTGGAAATGAAAGAAAACCTGCTTCAAGGAAACAGCAAGATCTGTATATATTTCAACAGTTTTATTTTGTTTTTGCTCAAATAAACAAATAAACAATTTATTTTAAAAGCGGTGACATACCTGATAATCAGGCAATTTGAAAATCTGCTAATTTTCACAAAACTGTAACTTATGGGCTATACAAAGTATTTTTGAATAGGACCCTTAGTTTTCATGTCAAAAGACCTTGAAGCAAATACATGTAAAAAAAAAAAAAAAAAAAGCTAACTTTTTCCATTACAGCACTTGATTAAAATCTGAAAAGTGCATTTCATTGTAACCTTTAGGTGTGGTTCAGGGACAGGAGCTAGTTCTCCTCCTCCCTGTTGCATCCCCCCCCCAAATATCTGTCAGTCTCCCTATTTAAACCCCAAATCACACCCTGTCTGTCTTGCTTTTTCATTGTGTATCGCTACACATCTCTGCAGACTTTGAGTCAATCAGTTCTCTAAGGTTATCAGTTATCAACTGCTGAGACATGTCTGTCTTCCATTTCTGCTTAAATTCTTCTCAAGTCAAGCGAAACATTAAGCAGGTAATCAAGCAAGTTTTCAGTCGTGCAACAGTCGGGTGATTGCATGTAAACCGGCCTTTACTGTTGTGTCTAAATACTGCATACAGTATTGAGACCAAAGACTGGAATTCATTTTAGCATTGTTTTTGCTACCTTGATGTAGTGTACAGCTATGGCTAGGAGATTTGCATCACCCTATAGAATTAACTATTTTCCCTTTATAAAATCGAATGAAACCTGCTGAATAATGTTACATTAACAGATTGAATTACATACTGCTCATAGTTTTCCATATACTTAATCAAAAAGACAAAAATGGAAAATTTGACAATTAAAAATCTAACCTGAAATGTTGTACTTTTTGCGATATCATTTTTGTTGTTCTTTGATTACATAATGTTAAAGATCTAAATGAAGTTCCTATATATATATATATATATATATATATATATATATATATATATATATATATATATATATATATATATATATATATATATAATGAAATTTATAATTAAAGTTCGGGAGGAGGGTCAGACACCAATCTCCGCATCACCAAATTGAATCATTCAATTTACACATTAGCCAATTAAATTGTTAGCACTATAAATACCCTCTTCACTTATCTCTCAGTTGCGTTTTGATTTCATCGTACATGCACGCATCATGGTCTGCATTCTGGATTATTCCGTTTGACGGATGATGATCTGTTTGCTTTTCCCGGGCCGAGATCCACGCAACCAGTTCAACCAGCCCTTCCGGGCCAACTCCACGACAACTCCGGTCGGCGGTATTACCACTCCAAACTTCTCTGCCCAGATGTCTGCTTCTCCTGTCTGCCGTGGCTCCGCCTGGCCACTCGTTCCTCCGCAACTCCTGACATCAGAGACTGGGCGATCTCCGGCTCCAGCTTTATCTTCGTAGCAACAACATCCCATTCAAATCTACAGCACGTAAGGAGAATTTGTTTACTTTATTTCATCCTTCCCGTCGCAGGCTATGACGTCATCACAGATCGTTGCTTTACCCAGTGTTGCCAAGTCTCACCACAAAACGGGTGTTTCCACAAATTCCAACCTGTGACTCTCAAGAAACAAGCCCAATTTCCGCTTATTATAAGCGGACTTGAAACACCTCGCCGCGCACCGACTGCATCTCCACGGGCGTCTACATCCGGAAAACTCGCGGCGGGACCACAGCACCTGTCAATCAAAGGCTCATTCAGCAGTTCCTGAGCATGCTGGCTCCAACTATAACCTTTCAGGTTACCTCCCCTCACTACAGGCGTCCAGCAGGCCCCTGCAGTGACCTCTTTGGCCACTATGGGCGTCCAGCAGGCCCCCATAGTGCTCCCTTCACCTCCAACTATAACCCTTCAGGTTACCTCCCCTCACTGCAGGCGTCCAGCAGGCCCTGCAGCGACCTCTTTGGCTACTATGGGCGTCCAGCAGGCCCCCATAGTGCTCCCTTCACCTCCAACTATAACCTTTCAGGTTACCTCCCCTCACTGCAGGCGTCCAGCAGGCCCCTGCAGTGACCTCTTCGGCCACTATGGGCGTCCAGCAGGCCCTCAAAGTGATTCTTTCTCTGTGAAATGCTTTTCTTTCTGCTCATCAGCAGTTTTGAGCATTTGTATCCAGAGATTGTTTTGCCAGATTTGTAATAACTTCATTGAAGGAACCTGTGCTATTCCGCCTGTAACTTCCTTCATTTCCGCTCACCGTAACTCCACCACACCCAGCATCAACAGTCCCTCACGAAGATTGCTCCCTGCACGCCATATTCTTAATCAAAATTGCTGGGAAAAACGCATGACTGGCTAAAGCCAATATATCAAACACATTTAAAATCATGCCCATTGAGCCTGTCCTCAGGGGATTGTATTTTTTATATTTCCACTTTTCTGTCCGGTCCCCTCCTACTAAATGCAATCTTCTGTCCCTCCTAGGCCATTTAAACTACATGGGAGCATGGGAAGATTTGCAAACAAGAGGAGGCCATTCAGCCCATCTTGCTCGTTTTGTTGTTAGTAGCTTATTGATCCCAGAATCTCATCAAGCAGCTTCTTGAAGGATCCCAGGGTGTCAGCTTCAACATTACTAAGTTGGTTCCAGACCCTCACAATTCTCTGTGTAAAAAGCGCCTCTTATTTTCTGTTCTGAATGCCCCTTTATCTAATTTCCATTTGTGACCCCTGGTCCTGGTTCAAAAAGTCTCCTGGGTTGACTTTGTCAATACCTTTTAGGATTTTGAATGCTTGAATCGGATCACTGCGTAGTCTTCTTTGTTCAAGTCTGAATAGCTTCATTTCTTTTAGCCTGTCTGCATACGACATGCCTTTTAAACCCGGGATAATTCTGGTTGCTCTTCTTTGCACTCTTTCTAGAGCAGCAATATCCTTTTTTTTTAACGAGGTGACCAGAACTGAACACAATATTCTAGGTGAGGTCTTACTAATGCATTGTAAATTTTTAACATTACTTCCCTTGATTTAAATTCAAAACTTTTCACAATATATCTGAGCATCTTGTTGGCCTTTTTACAGCTTCCCCACATTGTCTAGATGAAGACATCTGAGTCAACATAAACTCCTAGGTCTTTTTCAAAGATTCCTTCAATTTCAGTATCTTCCATATGATATTTATAATGCACATTTTTATTGCCTGTGTGCAGTACTTTACACTTCTCTATTAAATGTCATTTGCCATGTGCTTGCCCAGTTCTGAATGCTGTCTAGATCATTTTGAATGACCTTCGCTGCTGCAACAGTGTTTGCCACTCCACCTACTTTTGTGTGGTGTGCAAATTTAACAAGTTTGCTTACTATGCCAGAATCTAAATCATTATTTAGATTATGAATAGCAGAGGACCTAATACTGATCCCTGTGGTACACCACTGGTTACCTCGCTCCATTTTGATGTCTCCTCTAATCAGTAATTATAGTTGGGAGCGGCTGCTCCGCGTTCCCCACCCCCATCACTGCAGGCGTCCAGCAGGCCCCTGCAGTGACCTCACTAACCACTATGGGCGTCCAGCAGGCCCCCATAGTGATCCTTTTTCTGTGAAATGCTTTTCTTTCTGCTCTGTTTTGAGCATTTATATCCAGAGATTGTTTTACAGTTAGGAGTGGCTGCTCCTGCGATCCATCCTGGGGTTTCGACCCCGCCACTGTTGTCTAACATGCAACTGTAACCTTTCTGGTTACACCCCTCATCACTGCAGGCGTCCAGCAGGCCCCTGCAGTGACCTCTCTGGCCACTATGGGCGTCCAGCAGGCCTCCATAGTGCTCCCTTTACCTCCAACTATAACCTTTCAGGTTACCTCTCCTCACTGCAGGTGTCCAGCAGGCCCCTGCAGTGACCTCGCTAACCACTATGGGCGTCCAGCAGGCCCCCATAGTGCTCCCTTCTCTGTCAAACGGTTTTCTACCAGCTGCGAGCTTCAACAGGGCCCCACAGCCCCTTCTATTCCTTACCTCATACGGTTGCCCAGTAGGGCCCTGCTTTTCCATTCACTCTTCTGCCCTTCCCAGCGGTCTTCCAAATGTAACCTTTTAGGTTACCCTCCCCTCACTGCAGGCATCCAGCAGGCCCCTGCAGTGGCGTCCCTGGCAGCTATGGGTCTCCAGCAGGACCCCATAGTGGTCTCTTCTCTGTGAGATGCTTTTCTTCTTTCAGCTTATCAGCAGTTTATTCAAACACTTTCAAAACCATTCCCATTTCTTTGAATATCAGTCAGGGCCGCAATACTGCATACTCTGGAGGCCTTCTGTTTTCTACATGTTAACTACTCCCTAATCCACGTGCATGCGTTTCCTCGAATCCCTACTGCGTTCAGTTTGAGAAATTAATCTTTTATGTGGGGCTTTCTGGAAATTTAAATAAACCATGTCATATGCTTTGCAATTTATGCATAATGAGGATAAAATCCTCAAGGCAGAGCTTTTATCTCCTACCTTCTCTCGATTTTGATCCTTTCTGTCGATTCCCTCAACGATGTCATACTCGTGGATCCTTTTTTTCGCAAGGAACTCCGCCTGTGGGAGCTCCTACTAAAAGAAAGCAATGGCAGTACTTTTCTTTTACGACAACTGTCTCCTGCTGCACAAAGACATTCAACCGTTCAAAGATGCAGCTCCCTCTCTTGGCTTTGGAGGATACTACAAGGGAAAATGGTTTTCTGCTCCATGGCCCGACGAATTCAGCATTATTCCTATAACCGATCACTCCTCGTCATTGCGCAAAATGTGTCCATTTGCAGTAGCCGCATTCCTTTTGGGGGTCTTCCTGGGCTCAAAATCCATTCTTCTCTGCTCACATAATTCACCTACAGGTCTAAATCTTTAACAAGGTCATTCATTCTCCCACCATATAATGAGAATATTCAGAAGGATTACCTGTTTATCTGTTACTCATCAGTTCATTTTCAGAGCTCAACACATTCTCGGCCACCTGAATATAATCGCTTGTCTTTCTCATTTCCAAGCGCAGAGATTCAGAGCATTAGCTCCCGAAGACGACCTCCTGCCAACTCAGATTCCTCCCTTTTCAGACCTGACATTCATGTGAGCCACCCGCTGCATTCCCTGATTCTGCAGGCTCAAGAAACAACTCTTCTCAGCATCACTCCCGCTCACTGCAAATGTACTGGTCATCCTGGAATTGCTTTCAAATTTCATTTTGCATTCAACATTCCTTTCCATCATTTTCAGTGCCCGTAGCGTCATCCTATATTATGTCCCTTAAGAATAGAGCTATAAGATTTGAATTTCCGGCATCCAGTTTTTCTACAAACTTAACTCAATTTCGGTGTCCCAGCTCTACACTCTGCAACTCACAAATTTCACTAATCCTGAAAGGGCTTCAACTATCAGAATCTCTTTCTCCCCCTGCTTGCCTACCTATCGCCATCAACGTACTCTCTTGGTGCCTCTCATCTGCTTCAGCTACTCCTGCCTGTTTTAGATAAAACCTTAAAGCTCTTTCTCTAAGCCTTCTTGGGTTCCCATAGGTGCTCAGAGTCTACATCGCTCTCAAATTCAACCCCCAGATTCAACCCTTAATCTCTGACCTAGCAATCACCTCATCTGATACCCTTTCCTTCCTGCTCAAAAGAAGTAAAACTGACCAAGAAGATTAGGGAAAGCTTTTCAATTTGTTTATAAATTTAAACTCCCATGTTGGCCCATATGACCCCTTTCTCTCTTATCCATCTCCATCTTTCTCAGGGCATCACCCTCAGGCCCGCTGTTTATTAACGAAAACTGAACAATCGTCACCCAGCATTTGTTCTTCTTTCACCTTTTCACCTGATTTATTTCCAGGTGCGGATTCGCAGCTGAGCAGTTTTCGGTCATTCCTTCAGAATTGTAGTAGCTTCTTCCCACGGAGTTCCAGACTCTCTTATCAAGCGGTTAGGTTGTTGATCCTCCAGTGCTTACCAAGTTTACATTATAACAAATATTACGGAGCCTAAAAATGCTTTTACAGAAATGTGCTCTTAAGCGTTAGTAGCCTGCCTGGAGGAAGGGCAATCGAATCAGCCATGGATTCCCAGAGGTTTATTTCCCAAAAATGGGTTTTGTTTTCCTCTCCTGCGTGCTGATGATCATTTGTTAAAGGTTGGCTAAACCTTCAAGTGGGCTATATTCATTTCTAATTGTGGCATTGAGACCGGCTTGTTCTTTTTGGGGTCTCAGCCTCGTCCAGTCGGCCAGGCAGCGAACCCTCAAACCAAGTTAGGTTTGATGCCAAATGAATGTGTGTATACAGCATACTTTTCTGTAAAATCGCATACTCCGCATTCTCTACAATAAATATTTGTACTAAAACATTTTGTGATTGGTGTTTGTCCCGAACTACTGAAATGAAATTTATAATTAAAGTTCGGGAGGAGGGTCAGACACCAATCTCCGCATCACCAAATTGAATCATTCAATTTACACATTAGCCAATTAAATTGTTAGCACTATAAATACCCTCTTCACTTATCTCTCAGTTGCGTTTTGATTTCATCGTAACCCACCACCTCCCCATCTCCACCTTTCTTAATAACAATTTTTATGTTTTATCAATGGGGGTCTCAGCCTCGTCCAGTCGGCCAGGCAGCGAACCCTCAAACCAAGTTAGGTTTGATGCCAAATGAATGTGTGTATACAGCATACTTTTCTGTAAAATCGCATACTCCGCATTCTCTACAATAAATATTTGTACTAAAACATTTTGTGATTGGTGTTTGTCCCGAACTACTGAATATATATTTATCTGAAACAAAAACACATTGGAAATGTGAAAAAACGGCAAGTTATCAAAAGTGCCCAGCCATTTAAAGTGGAGATATCAAAAACACAAGCCAAGTTTCAAGAAACCACTGGGGCAACCTTGCCCAGCACTAAGCAAAAAGGCAGAACTGTAAAAGCACAAATGTGTAACAGGTGTGACAGAAATATAATGAATCTTGGTTGTAAATCTCCTTCCCGGCCTGTGAGGGCGCTAAGCAGCAAAAGTAGAGTTCTTTGGACGGGCTGGCCTGACAGTTCTTTCCCCAGGCCGGGAAGTCGGTCAGTCTGGAAGAAGGCGAGACTCTGTTGCAGGAACGTATTGACCTGGAAGGAAAACGACGCAGCAGATGCAGATAGTAGAGACAGCTGCACTCATTTACCACGGGGTCATGCGTGATAGCATAAAAGGGGACTGAGAATCGCAATCTACTCCTTCGCTTGGTTTTTAAGAAACGAGAAACTGGAAGGACCGGGAGAAACCCTTAAAAACAGAGAAAAGGATTCATGAGTGCTTTGTTTGTTTTGTCACTATTAGTAATTGTCTTTTGTTTTTGTAAATCACTAGACAGCTAACACGTATCCGGAGTTGTTGCCTTGGGCCAGCACTACCCGGAACAACACTACACCACAGTCACTGTATAATTGTTATCACCCACCACGAGCACTACTGCACGCACCCGGACTGGTGACTGTGTATTGTATTATTGTGGGTGGATAACGTTTGTTTATTATTTGGTCTGCAATCCATTTATTATTGTTTCTTCTGTGCTTTACACATTGGTGTGTATTGCCGGAGGTTTATTGTTTGGTCGCCAGACCGCAAGTTATAAATAAAAGACCCCTTTTCCAAAACGGATTATAGTTTCCTGGTGTGTGATTATTTCTGCACTGCATCACCTCTACACCTGTTTCCAATCAGCAGCCACTTTGCCACACAGGTCACTGCTTAGGTGAAGTCCACAGTTAATGTCCCAATTTTAGTGCTAATAAGGTATTTTAGTGTTATAGCGTGATCCTGTTGATGTAAACAGGGCTAAAAGTGAGGATTACTCTGACCATTATTTTGTACTGTTTTAGCTGGCTGATCACCTGCTATGAATGATTCAGAGCCACCACAACCAGGGTTCATCTCAGTTGCACTGTCCCTCTGATGCTGTACAACAGTCTACCTCAGCTACAACACAGGTACAGTAAACCAAGCAGAACAGTCTGTATTAGCTACCCTGTCATTTCTACAGAACCGGTGGGAACTGTTAGATTCAATAATCTATTAACACAATCTCCTAATGCAAAACCGTTTGTGTAATGCAGTGATATTCATGCCTGGTCCTGGAGAGCTGCAGTATCTTTGGTTTTCACTCCATTATGATAGCACGTCAGACAGCAGTGGCAAAAGTAAAAAGATGATATGTGCATCAAAAAAGATCAGAACTGGTGTTCCTACTGTAAGCAACTGTGCATTGAATCAAAATGAAAGTGAATCCTCTTCTGTTAGTGTAAAGCCTTCCTTAGAAAGCAAAGGAAAATCAAGATTGTATAACAAGAAGCAATACTGTCTTTATTGTGAGAAGCCTTTTTTCCAAAAATGGCCAGGCACCTTGCATATGTTCATCGTATAAAGCTGAAGTAATAAAGGCACTGAGCTTTCCAAAGAACTCAAAATAAAGGAGGGTGCAACTACAGTAGATCACCTAAGAAACAGAGGAAACTTTGCTCACAATGCAGAGGTGATAAGGAATGGAACTGGAGATATGGTTGCATGTAAACGACCAAGTAAAAAAGGAGTGCCTCAAGACTTTACACACTATATATATTGCCAAGGCCTGTATTCAAGGAAGTACTTGTGGAGACACATGAGATGCTGTAAATTGAAACCAAAATGTGATGATCCAAAAGTTGGAAAAAAACAAGCTCAGTCTCTCTGTGCCTGTTCCTGTCCTGTGCCATTTGATGTCAGCCAGGGTTTGTGGAAACTGGTTTGTGATATGACACATGATGAGGTTTCTTCGACAGTGAAAAGTGACGGATGCATCATCCTAATGGAAGAGCATCTGTACAACAAAGTGGCATTTGATGTTGGGAGACATGATTATATCTGACAAAAACTCAGAGAAGTGGGTAGACTGCTGTTAGAAGCCATTTATAGAAAATGGAAGATTGTATCATTCCTTCTAATTTCCCTCATGTAGTAGCTGTAAAAGCTGTAGCTGACTACAGTGAAGAAAGCATACTTTCAGAATTCCCTCATTGGCACTGAAAGTGGGTCACAGTTTTCAAAAAATCAGTAGCATTGTGGAATGCAAATCCATGATTGAGGGGAATGATTCAATGGCAGAATGTACTCGGGGAGACGGTGTTGAATTCTCAAAATGTTTGTTTTATTTGAAACTACAGAGAATTCCTAACAAACTGAACAAGTCCTGCAACAAAGAAATTGTCAGGGTCATATCAATATATGTTTTAATTTGAAAGTAAAAATATATGAAAGCATGACAACCTTTATGTACAAAAATCTTCACTAATATACAAGTGAACAAGAACTGTTGAGTATTTATTTTCATTTCATATAGTATTAAATGGCAGTGTTTATATCTGATAGTGAAAAATAAATAAATATCAAAATAGATAAAGAAAGCGAAAGAAAGAAATGTCTATGTATTGATTTATGTATTCATTTATTTCAATATTTATTTTACTCTCATCAACCAGGTTTGAGAGGAAACCGTACTTCCTTGCGCCAATAGGGACCACAATGAGCGTTACACTGACAGGAAACCAACATTTTTCAGAGATCAAGATCAGAATCTCAGAATGATGATGATGATGATGATGATGATGATGATGATGATGATGATGATGATGATGATGATGATGATGATCTCGATAAAATCTCCAATCTCAGCTGGCTGACTTCATCTTTCAAAATACTGCTTGTTTTCTCAACTAATTGTGTAGCACTGACAGTTAACACAACATGCTTGAAAACTGAAGGTTATAGGCTCAAATCCCACGTATAACAGACCTTTTTTATATTTACATAAAGATATTTTTTGCATGCAAACGTTCCATTTTAAAACAGAAATAAATCTTTTAATATAAATGATATAGACTAAGACACACTAAGTGCATTCCCTAGTATATTTCCATGTTGACAAAACAAGTTAATTGTCATTAAACTCGGAGATCCTGTAATTTACTGTGTGGATTTAAACTCCCTGGGGTCTTTAAAAAAGTTGTTTTTGTTTTGCCTGTGATGCGTGCGACTAGTACATTTTAAAATATCAATAAGTCGTTTAATATAAATGATACATACGTCAAAATAAATGCGTTCCCTGGTATATTTCCATGTTGACAAAACAAGTTAATTGTCATTAAACTCGAATGTCCTGTAATATACATATGTGTAGATAAAAGTGCCTGGGTTCTGCAAAAATCTGCAAAAAAACAGGAAAAAGGAGGAGGTGAAGGACATTTGTACCTTACTTTGGTGACTTATTTCTCTTACTGTATGACATGTATTGACTTTTGTTTTCTACATTTCACCTAAGAGGGAACTTAAGGTTAGGGTTAGGGTTGGGAACTGCACATTAAAAGTGAAATGGTGCTTTTGGCTGATTTACTTTTGCTGCGCCAATATCCTGAAAACACATAAACTATCCTTGCTGTATAGCGAGTCTGGCAATTCTCGCGCTTCACTGATAACTTGGCGCGAGGAACTACCGTTCCTCTCAATTATGTCTCAACCCTAAAATTCTAGGTGATGCAAAATGTTGGCCAAAGCTCATCTCTTTGTTTGTGTTTTTGTATTTCTCACCTGAATCTGATTTCTGTCTCAAATGTTTCTTCTAAAACCTTGGAGAAACAAGACGTTCTGAAATATGTTTTTATAATTTGTTGAATATTCACTCAATTTCATAAAGCAAGTAACTTTGACCATCTTCTTTTGATATTGATATTGAGCATTGGACACATATTCTGCAGGCTAAATAATCCCATTCTCACAGCCATCCAAGAAAGGAACTGGATTTTCAATGTACAGGGTAAACAATCACATAGCAGATATTCTAGATCTCCGCAACCCCTCTCACTACAGTCAGAGCCGGCGTCAGGCTAAGAATGTTACAGCAGCGGTAACACATGAGCTACAATTGTTATATGCAGATACACACCATATGCTACAGTTTGTAAACTTCACAGACAGCTCACCCTGTTTTACACACAGCAGTTTCTCCAAACCCCTACCACTGCCCTTACTTCCTAGCCCGGCATCCATGCTCACATGAAGTGCTCATTATCTTGAATGCCAGCCCACCTCTCCCTAAATCGTTCTTCTTAATCAAGCTTTATAAAGTATCCTGACTTTTAAATTTAGTTATAGCTACCCTGCCTACACATGTTTACACTCAAGATCTATGTTGTGGCATATTTGAATTTTGGTCGTCATGCAGACCTACAAACCACCATTTGAATCTTTCTAAATAGAACATTTTGAAACTGCACAGAGCCCCACATGCTTTAGGAAAAACAACAGCTGTACTGGATCCTGCATCTGACTCTTCCTGGTTTATCATCTCTTCACAGGAGTGACACCTGGACCGCCCACCAACACTAGCATTGTCTCCTCTGCTTAATAAAGATCCTGGAGAGACAAAAAGAAACAATTGGTGTAAATCAGAGCTGTCTGGAATTCGTGATGAATGTGTAATACTCCTCAGAGGATCTTCAAATGTCATGTATGATGCTACAACCAGCTTAGCTGCAGATTTCAACAGCCTTGTTAATTTAGTAATTTCAAATAATAGGCCTGTTGATATTTCAGCTGCATCAGTAAGTGACAAGGAGGCAACCAACAGCAATTCTCAAACAAGCAATCATCAGCCCACTCTATAGGAGGTGACAGAAAAGATTAGAGATGGACGGCTCTAATTTCAACATGCACATCATGCAGGGCCAGAGGATGACAAAGTAGCTGTAGAAATAAATTACAAGGGAAGGATATACTTCTTCACTAGGAACCGAATGAGCTCAGAATGGGCTGAATCGTCTCCTATAGTTCGTAAATGTTCTTACGTTTCTTATGATTATTAGAAACACAACCCCCAGCAGGAATCAGACATCTTTTCCATTATATGGTCAGGATTGTTTTTTGGTTTGTTTATTCCTATTCATTTATTTTAAATCTAGAACTGGTGTTAATAATGTCACTTAAAAAACAGAACAGATTAAATTCATGCACATTAAGTGGAATGGTGTGGCAGAAGCCCTGCGAGTGTAATGTGTGTGTGTGTGTGTGTGTGTGTGGGGGTATTGGGAGGGTTAAATTCATCCCTGCCAGAAAACATGTGGGAATGTGGCTGGGGCCATAATTGAATGATTAATGGTTAATAAGGCTCCAGTCACAGGTGTATAAAAAGGGTAATCACGGGTGTTAGTAGAATTTATGTTGGTGAAGATGAATGTGTTCTGTGCTGTGTTGTGTTGATCATGAGTTTTGTGCAAAACATTTTATTTCAGCTTTGTTTTGTTTTGTTTTCTCTATTAAATCCGGCGTTAGGATTACCATTGTTGGTACCCGAGCGTCAGGGCCTGTGTTGTTATTAAATCTGTGCGCCTCTGCAGCATGTCAACACCCACTGCTCTGAGTCTGGTTCAGTATTATTTAGTGACAACCCATGTACGTAATTGTTAAATTTTATTCATTAGTCGCTTTGGCTCGGAAGACTGTTATCTTCATGTACGTTTAACGTGTCCTGTAGTGACCGTTAAAATGTACTATGCGGTAGTATCAACTTCTCTACTGGATTTGTATGAAAAACACAAGCTTTCAAGATTGTCTTTTTTAGGCAGTAAGAGTAGTGTAGTCTCAGGAGGGAAAAAATATAATTAAATGGGAAATAATGTAATAAAATGCTTAAATTAGCATGCCATTTAAAAACCATGCAAAAAATGCCTGAGGTGAACTATAAATAATGAAAAAGATGTGGTAATGTATGACTATTGAGCCCATGGTTTACAGTACAATACATTTAATTTCCCAGGTTTGTATGTGGACCAGCTTACTAAAATGAAATAGCACAATACAGTGACACATTGCTTGATATAAAGAGGATATGTGTACTCAATTAACCCACACATGAACTGGATATGGCATCTTGGTAGGTGATTTAAGACCTCATGAAAGATATATATGAGTATGCGTATATGTATGGCAGGTTATGGTGACATTATTTTATAACCTTGTTCCTGAATATGTCGGTTTATAGCTATGTATTATTTGAGTTTTGTGACAAGACATATTGTGTGTTGTAGAAATAGCTATCATGAAGGGTATGTTTGTTTGCTTGTTCTACAATTAAAAATGGTTTTCTGCATAAGATATTGATTATGTAATTGATTATTGGTTTTAGGTTTAAACGGTTTAATATGCTTTTACATTAAGTTGCTCTGCTCTGTATTGTGCAAGTTTTGAGTTCTCTCACTTCCCCATCTGCAAGATCAGCTACATGCAGTTTCGCACAGCATAGGGTGACTTAAAGTTGTGAAGGAACAAGGATGTGAGTAGATAGTGCAAGACGGGAAAAGGGGAACTGAAACCCAAGCTTTATAAAGCAATAACCCTTTTCTTTAAAGCTCATGTTTGGCAACTTAGCTACATGTCATAGAATGTTCTATAGGTGTGGGCAAATTGCCCTTTTAACAGGAGGTGTGTTAAAGGTGTCAGTTAATATGGTGGTCACCTTAACAATTGGATATTAAACAAGGAAATGGGAGGGGGATCACCCACGATGTTTGTGTATATATACTGTATGTGTGTTCTTTCTGTAAGTTTGTTCTATTTTTTTCCTTGAATTAAACCCACTGATATCTGTGTTCTAATACAAACATATACATTGATTCAGACGGAGACTTGCAGTTGAAGTCAGATTGTAACAATGTTTATATGATTGTATTGGGGGTATACCTTTCTTTCATATAAAGTGTTTTTGATCAAAAACCAATTTGTCAGTCTGTTTTTCCCTGCAGTGTGTGTGTGTGTGTGTGTATATATATATATATATATATATATATATATATATATATATATATATATATATATATATGAAAGAAAAGGTGTTTTTTTTAAAATGTACACAAAAAGTTAAAAAGATTAAAAAATCTTTTATTTTCAGGACGTTTCAGGCAAAAGCCCTTCTTCAGCTGTTTAAAAAGAACATTTTTTATATGTATGTATATAGTTTTTTTTTTTTATATTAGCATTGATTTATTATAACAAAGAATGTGTACATATACACAGTTGCAGACAAAAGTATTTGGGCAGTTAAAAAAATGAGAAAAACCACAAAGAAAGTGATCTCTAAATTTCTAATTGTTCTATTTAAAGATATCAATTAAAGTAGAGATTCAGCTTTATAATAAAACAACAAATTAGTACATAACATGTATGAAATTAAAAATAACATGCAAAAATGAATTTCATACTTTGACAAAAGTATTTGGGCAATCAACATATTTCATATGAAACCCATTCATTGCTAATTATTGACAATTATCATGAGTGAAAACCAACACCTTATGATAATTATAGAATACATAAATACATAATCATCAAGTGCTGAAAAATAAATTGGAAATTTGTGATTCAAAAAAGCAAACATAAATGGTTAAAACTAAAGGGTACAGCAACAATCTCAAAATGGCAGAAAAATAGCAGAAAGACTTACCATAAAGCACTGTGTGGGCTATTATTGACAAACACAGGAGAACGGGAACTACTGCAACTAGCTCCAGGTGTGGGAAACCAAGAAAGATTTCTGCAAAATCTGGAAGAAGAATCATTCAAACAGCCTGACAAAATCCTCAGATTACTGTAAAAGATTTGACACAAGAATTGAGAGAAGATGGTCAAGAAATCTACGATAGAGTCCTGCATCAGGTCGGGTACCTGCTGGGCCTGCAGGTGACCCGCAAAAGCAGGTCGGGTTTGGGTCAGAATGTGAACTTTTTCGCAGTTTGCGGTTCGGGTACGGGTCAAAAAATAATAATTTTCAGGTCTGAATTTGAATCACCAAAAACATTTTCTGTCCTTTCAGCGTCTGTAACCCTTTCCCAAAAATCGTATTAGACGGTAAATGTACCAGTATTTCCAGCACTAAAGCAGGAGAGGATTAGGGAGGAGTCAGCTGACTAAGCAGTGTTGTTCTCAGTTGCTTGATACGTTGCAAGATCTTTTTATCACGTCTGCTTGATGATATTAAAAATGTCTGTGGACGAGGTAAAACAAAAGATAGTGCAGGGTTTATATCATGTAGTGGATAATAGTTCGAGAGGTAAATCAGAAGTGTGGAATTATTAGTATGTTACAATGTTAAAATATATACAGACCACTAGAGAAAGCTACCACGCTGTATAGCCTATTGTATAAACTCAATCTGTGGAGAATGGTAGCGATATCTGTGTGTGAATGTGAGAATGTGAAAGAGTCAGTTGACGCAGGCAGTAGGTAAAGGACTAACGCTTGCAGGTTTGGGTCGGGTTGCAGGTAAGAAGACTGTGTTGCAGCGGGTTGAGGGTTTGGGTCTGGTCCTGTAGTAGCGGGTCCGGGTCGGAAGCGGGTCGTAAAAATCGGACCCGCACAGGACTCTAATTCACGAGCAAACAATTTAATAATACCTTAACAAGATGAATGTCCATTGGTGAAAACCAAGATGCAAACCTTTGATAAAAACAATACATGACAGAAAGCAATTGGAGTTTCCCATTGAATACTTGAAGAAGCTTGATGATTTCTTCAACCAAATTTGTCAGACAAATCCAAAATATTACTTTTTTCACCAAGAAAGCAGCAATATGTTTGAAGGAAGAGACAAGAAGAATTTAAAGACAAGTTCATTGTGCCCAGTGTTAAACATGGTGGAGGTTGTGTGATGGTACGGGCTTGTTTTCCTTCCAATCTACCTGTGGGCATTTAGAAGACTGATATTGCGGGAAGCCATTCAACTTTTACATTATATATATATATATATATATATATATATATATATATATATATATATATATATATATATTATATATTGTGTTTTAAATTATTATTTTTTGTTTTATTATTAGTTTTACTTGTTTTCGTTGCAGTTTATATAGTTTTTAGCAAAAGCTAAACATGGCAACGTACGTGGTCTTTCTATAATGTGCAACGGGAGTGAAGTTGGTTCGGAGGATTTCGATACCAGTGACAGTGATGCTGACTTATCACTCAGCGATGATGATGAAGAGGATGTGGAGCCAAGAACAGTACAAACTGTACAAACAGAAGCGCATACAGCGACTTTACAGGTAAGCCAGCTGCAAACGGGAAGCTGTTTGGTTTGAAATGGCAGTGCTGTGACGAAATACTATCAAAACACAGCACTGGGTACAGGCAATGCAGCAGCCACATCCATCACAATGCCTGCGCAAAGTAGCTGTGTGCATGCATTTGTGACTATCCTTTCAACACAAGGGAGGCAGAGACTGCAACAAAGGTGCAGGGTCTGCTACGAAAATGAAAACAAAAGAAAAGACACAAGAAAAATGTGCAGTGGTTGTGAGGTTCTATTGTATTGAACATTTCAATAAATGGCACAGAGCAAGTCGAAAATGGCACATGTTTTGATGTTTGATTTTTATTTGATAATTACTGTTTACTGATTATTATTATTATTAGCATTATTAGCAGTGTTTTTGTATTCATTGTTAAAAAAAGTGTTTGTATCTCTATATTGAATTTGGGTTTGTAGTACACAGCAGCATAAAGGGTTAATGAAAAACACAGTTATAGGTCATTTATTTGTGTTTTATTCATCATGTGTTAACATTTTATAGCAATTATACGTTTTAAAACATTATTATTATTATTTTCAAAATCTGGTACCTGGGAAGGGGTTTCATTTTTACATCTGGAGTTGAAGTGGTTAATGTTCTCAAATGCAAAAACCTAATGCAGGCAAGTTAGAGCCAATACAGGGTGACAGGGAAATGGCAAAGGAGCAGTAAAGGGAGACACTGACCAACATTCTCATTTCAGTAGAAAGTGTAATTTGCTTTGTTTGAAGAAAGAATGTTCATTTCAAATCTTGTTACACAGGAAACAAGTTAATTTATTTTTACATGCATTGTTCAATCAAATCAACCTTGCGGCATTGTTAAGCTGAAGCATTCTGTTTTTGTAATGCAAGGAAGAACTTTAAAAAAAGAAAACATTTCATAGCTTTCCACGTGGTGTGGAAACGATGTATTATTTGCAAAACTTTAAACTACCTCAAAGCATAGGCATATATTGCATTAATAAATAATATATATGTATGGACAGAAACCACAATAATGCTTTCCCAACACTACTGATTCACTGTCACAGACAATCAGACAATCAGTATATTAGGGCAGTAACAATATCACTGGCAGTAGTTCCAGCAAATAAAACATATCTTGTAAATCAACTCCAGCAACTGTTTAACCACATTACAAGCACTGATTTGCCATTTAGTTGGAGGACTCCTCAATTAACAAACAGCAAAATACTTAGTGTGAAGCATTCTGCCCATTCACCTTCAACATTCACTTCCATATTTCATATGTTGGTAAGGGAACAGGGCCCACCTGTAAAAGGAGGGGCCAAAGGCTCCAACATAACAAAAGCTCATTTAGCTTATTCTACCAACTGCACTTCGTTCTGAAATGATGACCAGCCTTTATGACAATCATGGGCACCAAGGGGTCGAACGTACCACTAACTTGGTGCGGTGGAGGTGCTATTGGCCGAAGATGGGCGCTGATATTGAGCGATGGTGCCAGGAGTGCCAAAGATGCACCGTGGCCAAGGCTGTTAACCCTTTGCGGTCCATTGTCGGACCTGGTCCGACATTGCAATTATTCCTATCAGGTCCAATGTCAGACCCTGGCCGACATCATCAAAAAAACGCAAAAAACGGGTTTCTAGTCGTTTTTTCTCTGGAAAAAGCCGAGAAAACCATTCAATGGCCAAGTGGGAGCGACAGGAGCCGAGACAAGCCGATAGAAAAAAAAAAAAAAAAGGCGTACCTCATGAATACTCATACTTGCCCCTGGCATCACATAGGGGTGGTCATAAGGAAACAAGCTGGTTGTTACTGTATCAGCACACAGAGACTATCACGGACATTTGCAGAGCTTTTTTGAGATGTTATAGTAATAAAATAATGACTTGGATTGCATTATTGAGGAGTTTGGTGATAAAACGAGTGATCAGGAGATGATTGATCGGTATGTACGACTATTATTATTATTATTATTATTTATTTCTTAGCATATGTGAAAGCGATAGCGAACGAAATTGTGGGGCGGGGCTGGAGATGCCTAGTGAGTGCTTTGTTGATATGCAGGGCCTTTTAAACCCATTTGACTGTGGAAAAAAAAACTTTTAAACAGCGCGTCTAAAATTAACTGCGCGTGTGAAAATTAATTGGATCTGACGCGCCTGACGCGCAATTAATAAATGGACTGCAAAGGGTTAAACCTAAAGTTCGAAACTATATGGTAAAACTGTTGGCATTCCAGCTTTTGGAAGATCTGGCCATTGTCTTCACTGTTTTGGAGCCAAGTAAAGTAACGATAGGGAGAATGTCTTGGTACTTATATATGTGTTTTCTAAATATACTCAGGCAGTACCTACAAGAGATTAGCAGGTGCCAAGGATAGATCCAGTCTGACCAGTGACGAAGTTTTCAAGGTGAATTGATTAAACAGCTTTGTCCGGTTTATGAAGTTCAGAAGAGCAGCACCACCCCATACCACCCAGAAGGTAATGGCTAGTGTGAAGAATGGTTCAATTCGACAGATTATTTTCCCCAAGTGCTATTCACATATAAAACAATTGAACATCAATCCACAGGTCAGTCCCCCTATTTCCTGATGATCAACGGCAATCTTTTTGTATGAATAGGTGACAAAGAGCCTGTAAGAGGCAGAGTTGAGGACTGGGTGAGGTAAACTGAGAGAAGCTATGAGGTGACGAAGCTGCGCTTGGAGGTAGGCTGAACAACCAGAGCAGGTTCACCAAACAGCTCCACCTGGTGGTCGTACAACAACCAGATGACAATGAGACGCCCTTAGTGGAGGTAGAGGATGATGTGGGTCTCCTAGGTACCCTGGATAGGCAATAGTCTAGTACAGATCAAGACTCCTTCCTTGTGAAAGTAACTACCAGCTTCTGTCTCCAAACAGAAAAGTTAAGGCACATTCATCTCAGCCTCAGAAAGGCAGTATACCACCTTTTTGCACTCAGACAACCAGAGAACCACAGAAGATTGTAATAGTTTTAATATTCCAAGATCTGTGGTACCAACACAAATAACATCAGCTGTGGCCAGGATGGAGTTAGGACTGGACACTACAGCTCTCCCAGGTACGATTCCAGTTAGCTGCCAAAGTAGAGCCGTAACCTATTGTAGACCATGACAGTGACTGGGAGATCACGTTAGACAGGAACGGGACATTGATGATTAAAAGGGAGTGAAATGGAGCAGGTAGGACTGCAGAACCCTGGAGAATCATTTTTCTATTCCAGCTAATTAAGCAATACATGTTTAACCCTTTGCGGTTCTATGTTGGACCTGGTCCGACATTGCAATTATTCCTATCCGGTCCAATGTCGGACCCTGTCCGACATCATCAAAAAGACGCAAAAAACGAGTTCTAGTTTCTAGTCGTTTTTTCTCCGGAAAAAGCCAAGAAAACCATTCAATGGCCAAGTGGGAGCGACAGGAGCCGAGACAAGCCGAAAAAAAAGGGTGTATCTCATGAATAGTCATACTTGCCCCTGGCATCAGATAACGGTGGCCATAAGGAAACAAGCTGGCTGTTACTGCATCAGCGCTCAGAGAATATCACGGACATTTGCAGACCTTTTTCGAGATGTTATAGTAATAAAATAATGACTTGGATCACATTATTGAGGAGTTTGGTGATAAAACGAGTGATCAGGAGATGATTGATCAGTATGTACGACTATTATTATTATTATTATTATTATTATTATTATTATTATTATTATTATTATTTATTAGCATATGTGAAAACTATAGCGAACGAAAGGGTGGGGCGGGGCTGGAGATGCCTAGTGAGTGCTTTGTTGATATGCAGGACCTTTTAAACCCGTTTGACTGTGGAAAAAAATACTTTTAACCCTTAGCTGCCGACGCACTGTAATTTTGTAACTTTTGTTACGATAACAAAACACGTCATATCTCAGCCGTCCAACCAGCAATTTTGTTTTTTTAAAGTGTGGGTTATAGCCATGGCTACAGGGCTTGTCATGATACCATTGGTTTAGGGCTAGGGTGGACGGGACATATAATATTTTGATTACAAGGACGAGTCTCTGTCGGTGCCATTGTGACCGAGTGCACAGCAGATTCGAAGCTCTGGATCTCCGGTTTTACAATCCCAAGAGTGCTACATATCATCTAAACGGTAAGTACTTGGGCTAATTAGTCATATTGTTGTTGTTTTTTTCAACTTTATATTGTTTTTTTTGTGCTGAGTACATCTGCAGTGTTTTTTTGTTTTTTTTCCCTGTGTCTTTTGTGTGCGTGCTTGCTTGCTGGGTAGGGCTTACTTTATGACTGCTATAGACAAGAGTAACTACTGTACCAGCATCACGTTTTTTTTTTTAAAAACATCTTTCTTACAGTTAGTTTCGTATACGTTTTTATTTTAGACTTGTTTTTCAATTTTTTGAACTTGTTTCTCAGGAGAGAAGGCAAAACTAATAGGTCTATCACATGTGATGCAAAGTTAGGTGTTTGTGTACGTCTGTGGTTTACTTTTTCTAGTCGATTCATTATTTATCTGTAGTCGTTATTATTATTTAGCTATGCATCTATTATTTTTTTAACCTATTTTTTTATGCGATGTGTAAAAGAATGAGGAATAAATCTCGTTGTTTTTATATTATTGGTTTAGTTTTTATTTTTACGTTGTGTATGAACAATTGGTATTTATTTTAACGTTTTATGTGGGTGTGGGTAAGCCAGAAAATGGATGGAGACAATCAGCTCTAGCATCTGGTTCAGTCACTGAAGAGGAGGAGGGCCCTAACATTCAGGCTGAACTCCTTGATGAAGAGCTGCTGCAGGAGGATGAGGAGGAGGAGAGTGATCTGGAGGAGCCCCAGCCCAGCACTTCAACTGCAGCGTAGTTTTGAAAATAAATAAATACAGCACAATATGAAAGGTTTTTTTTTGTCTCCCTCCCTCCCAAATAAAATTCTTAATTTCAAAGTTTTATTTGTAATATACTTTTTTTTCAAATAAAAAAAATAAACATTTTACTTGATAACTTGTGTGTTGTTTCTTTATTTTTATACTGAAATATAATTGTATCTCAAACAGGGCAATACTGTTTCCAGTCTCACTTTTTGCCAAGTTTTAACCCTAGTGTGCCTTTGCCATTTCGGAGGTTGATTTTTGTAAAATACTATGCATTGCAAAACCTTATCTAGCTCTGCAACTGTACAAGATATTTCAATTCTGATTTCAGATTAGCCGTCCTGCAAGTTAGTCAGGGAATAACCTGTGTAGTAAGTACTCCAAAACGGAGTTAGGTTTTGTTTTGTGTTTGTGTTTATTTTGTGTTTATTAAAAGTAGCGCGTCAGCGCTTGAAACTCCATTCCTGTGTGTGTTGTGGGTCAGTTTTAAAGGGGCAACTAACCCGAGTGGGTGAGCTCATTCACAATATATATATATATATATATATATATATATATATATATATATATATATATATATATATATACAGTACTGTGTAAAAGTTTTAGGCAGGTGTGAAAAAATGCTGTAAAGTAAGAATGCTTTCAAAAATAGACATGTTAATAGATTATATTTATCAATTAACTAAATGCAAAGTGAGTGAACAGAAGAAAAATCTAAATCAAATCCATATTTGGTGTGACAACCCCATCAAAACAGCATCAATTCTTCTAGGTACACTTGCACAAAGTCAGGGATTTTGTAGGCATATAGTCAGGTGTATGATTAAACAATTATACCAAACAGGTGCTAATGATCATCAATTCAATATGTAGGTTGAAACACAATCATTAACTGAAACAGAAACAGCTGTGTAGGAGGAATAAAACTGGGTGAGGAACAGCCAAACTCAGCTAACAAGGTGAGGTTGCTGAAGACAGTTTACTGTCAAAAGTCATACACGATGGCAAGACTGAGCACAGCAACAAGACACAAGGTAGTTATACTGCATCAGCAAGGTCTCTCCCAGGCAGAAATTTCAAGGCAGACAGGGGTTTCCAGATGTGCTGTCCAAGCTCTTTTGAAGAAGCACAAAGAAACGGGCAACGTTGAGGACCGTAGACGCAGTGGTCGGCCAAGAAAACTTACTGCAGCAGATGAAAGACACATCATGCTTACTTCCCTTCGCAATCGGAAGATGTCCAGCAGTGCCATCAGCTCAGAACTGGCAGAAAACAGTGGGACCCTGGTACACGCATCTACTGTCCGGAGAAGTCTGGTCAGAAGTGGCCTTCATGGAAGACTTGCGGCCAAAAAGCCATACCTCCGACGTGGAAACAAGGCCAAGCGACTCAACTATGAACGAAAACACAGGAACTGGGGTGCAGAAAAATGGCAGCAGGTGCTCTGGACTGATGAGTCAAAATTTGAAATATCTGGCTGTAGCAGAAGGCAGTTTGTTCGCGAAGGGCTGGAGAGGGTACACGAATGAGTGTCTGCAGGCAACAGTGAAGCATGGTGGAGGCTCCTTGCAAGTTTGGGGCTGCATTTCTGCAAATGGAGGTTGGGATTTGGTCAGAATTAATGGTCTCCTCAATGCTGAGAAGTACAGGTAGATACTTATCCATCATGCAATACCGTCAGGGAAGAATCTGATTGGACCCAAATTTATTCTGCAGCATGACAACGACCCCAAACATACAGCGAAAGTCATTAAGAACTATCTTCAGCGTAAAGAAGAACAAGGAGTCCTGGAAGTGATGGTATGGCCCCCACAGAGCCCTGATCTCAACATCATCGAGTCTGTCTGGGATTACATGAAGAGAGAGAAGCAACTGAGGCTGCCTAAATCCACAGAAGAACTGTGGTTAGTTCTCCAAGATGTTTGGGCCAACCTACCTGCTGAGTTCCTTCAAAAACTGTGTGCAAGTGTACCTAGAAGAATTGATGCTTGATGCTGTTTTGAAGGCAAAGGGTGGTCACACCAAATATGGATTTGATTTAGATTTTTCTTCTGTTCACTCACTTTGCATTTAGTTAATTGATAAATATAATCTATTAGCATGTCTATTTTTGAAAGCATTCTTACTTTACAGCATTTTTTCACACCTGCCTAAAACTTTTGCATAGTACTGTATATACATATAATCAGAGACAAAGTTACTGTCCCTTGAGTGGTCTCTTAATACAGGTTTGACTGTAATACATATAAATTATATATATATATATATATATATATATATATATATATATATATATATATATATATATATATATATGGTACTGTGCTTGTACAGAGTGAGATGACATGGATTTTTTTTTTTTTTTCATTTTTTCATGTAATATTTTAAGTTTGCATTTGCTTTACACGGTTAAGTAAAATGTCTTGTCTGTTGTTGTAACTTTTGTAGTTGTTCTTTCTTTTGTATTTTATTAATATTTATAATATAAATATGAGCTACTTTTTATTCCCACAACTACTGTCCCAAAGACTGGTGTCATTATGTGTATACTAAACATTTAAGACTTTTATACAGACAGACAAATGAAATGTTGGGTGCAGATATATGCAATTCTTATCGGTTTAATTGCCTCTTATTCTCAGTTTAAATAATGCTTTTCTATACGTTTAAATTGTTTTTTGTTATCAGGCTGAAGTATAGTAGCAGAAAAGTCATAACTAATAGCCATGAAAATATGGTGCATAACTTCTGCAAAGGAAATAATGATAAACATTGGAAGTGTTAAGTGAATACAAAATATATGGCCGTATCCCTAGTGGAAAATAATTCACTCATGTTTTATTCATGGATGTAAAACCCAGTAGGTGTTACATTCTGAATAGATAACTGCATTGTGTTCTGCTCTTCTGAAAGTAGAAAAACAGTAGCTGCGATACAACATTGTAATACCTTTTTCATAATAAAATAGTCATTGTTAAACAGTGGAACATTTTAAAGATTCTATATTTTACTGTGGAGCACTGGGTTCTTATCAATCAATCATGAGGTAGGCAGTCATACAGAAAGCTAAACTTATTCCCCTTTTTAAAAGCAGAACATGTTTGTAGAGCCGCATTTATACAATTTACAATTATACAATTTAATCCACATTAATTAATTTCTGTTTTTATACAAAGTGAACTTCATTCACAAATGTATGACACTTTGAAGTGACATTTAAAAAATAGGCTGAATAATAATAATAATAATAATAATAATAATAATAATAATAATAATAATAATAATAATAACTAAATTCCAAGTTACAGTACTTTATGTATAAAAAACATTTGGAACATGGCTGAGATACAAAGTGATAAAAAAAAAAAAACATCACATTTAATTCAATGCTTTTATCAAGGTTGACTATTTGTGGTACAAGTGGTATTGATTTTTAATTTCTTTGGCTGCTGGGGAAGAGAGAACCACTGTCCACCACATTAAATCCTGCATAGAGATGGAAATTATTTTTTTTTATTTATGTTTTAAATATTTTGTCTTCTTTATTATAACATAAAATTAACTTAAATTGCATTCCAGTGTGTTATAACTGAAGATGACACAGTAAGCTATCCCTACTTCCCGTACCAGCCATTCCACTTCACTGGTACCATAAGATATAAAACATGAATAAATTGTGTTTAGGAAACTGGAGATCCTTGTAAATACATTCTCTATTGTTTTTCCTTTTTCTCATATGTCCATTTTAGCTTTTTTATAAATCAATAAATGTGCTGTTGGTATGCTGGTAATATTACAGGTTCTGATCACTCTAGTGTCTACTAACTCTGACTAACATGCATTCATTAGCCAAGACATGGAGACTGGACATCTCTTTGCTTAGCATTTCTGAATCATTAAAGCTTTTAAAAAGGACGTTATGGTTTTGTTAGATAAAAGGGTGATTCACACAACAATTCCCACTGACTCTGGGAGACTGCTACAGCTGCCTCAGAGGAAGGTTGATTTGTAATTGTATTTAAGAACAAACTAAACTGGCATTGAGATATCTTCGTGTTATTATGAAAAAAAGGAAATAAAGCAGTCTTGACTGAAAATGTGGAGTTCATAAAATATAAATATTCTGGCAGTAGACTCAGCCTAAACAGATTGGCGAAGATGTACAAATTGCTATGAATTATTGTATTTCCAATGAGGAGGTCAACTATTAAATATCTGAAGGCTGCAAATGCACCTGGAACTGACAGGTTTCCAATTGACTTTTTAAAAAACATTTCTGATCTCTTCTGTTAGCACAGCATTTTCAGCACATGCTTGTTTTTGGTTGTGTACCTGCTACTCTATCAGTGGCCACTATTTCAGTAATTCGAAAGGTTGGAAAAGACTCTAGTGACTGTTGACATACAGTACATGGTTAACAGGATCCAGGGAATTTGAGTGGTTTCCTTTGCACAGTGTGACCAGACAGAGATGCTGTGATAGAGAGAGAAAGGATCGATGCTGTAAATCTCCCTCCCGATTAGAAAGGGCGCTGTGTAAGGGGGAAGGTAAGCTGCCTCCTAGAGCTGCCACCTCGGTGGTAGGTGGAAACCGGAAGGTGACCATATTAGGAGGGGCGCGTAGCTGCAAGTACTCGGGACGATTCCATTGCAGTCAGCTGCGGGGCATCTCTCTATTAGAGAAACCATGGCGACGCGGTGACTGCAGGGAGGAGTTTGCTGGGTACAAAGGGGAGCAGCTACGTGAAAACCTCCGCTTGCGCTGAGAATGAAAACAGACGGCCGGAGCCTGTATTGTTTTGTTTTGTGGATTACGTGTGTTTTGTGTTGCAGAGGAGTGAGCCGCGGACCGGCAAAATACAGAGCACGTCCCTGCACAGCACAGCACCACGCTTCTCAGGACCGAGAGCACTGCGTGCACGGAGAACGTGGGGACGGACAAAGTCCCGTTTTGTTTACTTTTATTAAGAGAGCTGCCGTGTACCCCCCCCATTACCATCGCTGGTAAAGGGGTGGACTTATTTGTGTTGTTGTTATTATTTTTGTTATTATTAAAAACACGCAGACTGTTTTTAGGAGAAAGATTGTGTGGACCTGATTCATTCACTGCACCTGACCACAGATGCCCTCTGTCAACTTTGTTGTTTGCCCTCATAATTGAGCCTCTGGTTGAAATATTCAGGGACTCAGACATCTCTGGTATTAAAGGAGTTAGATTGGAGGAAAAGCTAGTGCTGCACTGTGGTAAAGTGGTTTGCAGTGCGTATGTGTAGGGGTTATGCAGTGCTCAAGACAAGGACAAACAACAAAGTACTGGTGAAATGATGGTTTTATTTGTAATTCTGATGACAACACTAAACAATAATGAGAATAGGCAATACATAGCTTTGCGTATTGCTCCGTTTAATCCACGGGTTCAGTCCTGAAATAATAGTCCCGGTATTTAAACACCCACAATTAACACAGACATGATCAAATGGCCATAGCGAGTGCTGTAGTGCACGTGGTGCAAATTGTGTCTAAAACGTGACACAAGTGCAGTGTTGTCCGGGTTTTAGTGACAGCTCCGGATCATGTTAGCTGTCTAATAACAACAAACAAATATATTTTTAGACACAACAAAACAAACAAAACACTCACGATAGCAGTACGGTTCTCCTTCCGGTTCAGGGTTAACCATAACAAAGGAACAGATCACCACGCTACGTCCCCTTATGTACCGTCAATCACGCCCCCTTGGTTAATGATTGCAACCGCTCCTCCAATCCGTGGCTGCCACATCGCTTCCCTTCTAGGTTGATGATTGGGTGCACCGTAGCTCTACCCCCTTGTCAGGCCATCCAGTCCAGGGCACTCTGTTCCCTTTACACAGCACCTTCACAGGTCGGGAGAGAGATTTATCACCAAGAATCATTCTGTCACATGCATGTTCATGAAAGCTCTTTTCTGTGTCAAACCTTTTGACTAATTCAGATATGTATCAGGTTTTAAAATCAGTTAAGAAAAAAAAAAGTCTGAAGCAATGGCTTTCATCTTTCCCAGGAACATAGTGATAGTTTAAAAACCACGCTTATGTTTCTGCTGGTTTGAAAGAAGTTTCTGCTATAGGGGCTGGAGATCACTCCCTAACTCAGTTCGAAAGATGTATTTCTTACATTGCTATCCATGCTTTCATTCAATATAACTAAAACCTTTTTAGACAAGCAAATACATTTTTTATGGAATTGTAAAATCATTATGTAAATTAGCTTCCCTGATTTTTTTTAATTATTGATATTGGGTTGCTCAATAAAGGACCTTGACTGTTTGACACAACAGAAATCTGGATACAAATAGAGGAACCATTAATTGGTTACAATAACATTGGTTCTCTCCCTCACATTAGTTTGTAATAGTACTTCCCCAACATGTATCTTCCTCTGGACATCTGGAACATGGCTCAGAGACTTGGCATGCCTGACTGTCGCAGATTTTGCTAGAAAAATTCACCTGGGGTTTTTTTGGGCCCGCTGAGTTCAGAATTTCTAATATCTTTTGTTTGTTATTGTTTTTGTTTAATTTCCCCTATGAGCATTCAAGCATTGCTTACGGACACTTTGGTGAGGCTAAAGTACCACATAGTCCTAACCAATCTGGTGCTGTTCTTCAGTTTTGTGTCTATATTTGTATGCAGTACCATACAGAATATATAGTATTTATAATAAGCATATAAGCCATTGCATGGAAATGGCATGCAGTCTTCTTACCAGGTGTGCCCGAGTCTGAGCACAAATGAGTATTCATAGTATGCATGGACCAATATATGAGTAATAAACAAGTAATTTTGCTATAACTTGTTATTCATAGAAACAAATATATGTACAAAAATGCAATGAATCCGCTCCTGGCTCCAATAGGTCACTGACAACTCTCAATCTAAAGTCTAGAAAGAGAGATAATCCAGGTAGAGGGATTTCTTCCCATAAGCATCTACCAACCTAACAAATCTGGTAAGTTTTCGAACAAGTTTTGGCGGAAAGAAAAAATAAAAAAAATAATGAGCTGCCAGCAACTTTATGGCTTCCAGTACAGTACCAGTAACAGTACCAGTACCAAACACTTTAGCAAATAGTGCAGAATACCAGTAACAGTACCAGTACCAAACACTTTAGCAAATGGTGCAGAATGCCAGTAACAGTACAAGTACCAAACACTTTAGCAAATAGTGCAGAATGCCAGTAACAGTACCAGTACCAAACACTTTAGCAAATAATGCTAAATGCCAATGCCAGTACCAGCAAATAGTGCAGAATGCCACTTTTTACATAGTCTCTCTCTAACTCTCTCAGGAGTTATAAGCCAGTTTTACATTTGACCTTTAGGAGAGGTCAAAGGTCATGGGAGACAACATTTGTTTTATAGAGCATACATGGGTTACTATATGTGTTCCATAGTAACCATGGCCCTATCTGCACTCTACAAGGGGTTATTAGCCGGTTTTGTATGTTGATGATGTCATCCAACGTGGCCGCCATGTTTTTATTGTAGCAACTTCCCTTGAACAACCTTTAAAGACAACCACACTAGGATCATGTGTGCCGTTGGGGTTTGTTTCAATCGGACTAGTGGTTTGGGAGAAGAAGATCTTTGTAGTTTGTGATTATGACGTCTGTACCGTGCGATTTTGACGTCATGCAGCATGGCCACCATACCACACAACCTGTCAGCTTCTTACGAACACCAGTTAATCTTGGACTATTCCTCAACAACTACACCAACGTTTAGCACTCTGCAATAAGTTGTTTTCGAAAGACACATTTTTACATTTAGGCAAAATGGTTTTGGCAAAATGGCGGCCACACCATGTGACCTACGACATAAGTTATTTAGCTTTTTCCATTTTCCCATAAGCATCTACCAACCTATCGAATTTGGTGAGTTTTCAAGCAACTTTTTGTGGAAAGAAAAAATAATAATAATAATAATAATAATCCCAGCAATAACAATAGGCTTCCCAGTCATTTGGCTAGGAAGCCTAATTACACATCTGGACTTCAAAACCATAAGCATTGTCAACCCTCTGTCAGCGGCAAGGGGTTTAAAATGAACATAATATAATACAATAATAATCTTTATAGCGCCTTTCATAGTGGACCACCATCACAAAGTGCTTTACAAGATACGAGACTAGGGTGTGTGAACTATGCATCAGCTGCAGAGTCACTTACAACAACATCTCACCCAAAAGGCGGAGCACAAGGAGGTTAAGTGACTTGCTCAGGGTCACACAATGAGTCAGTAGCTGAGCTGGGATTTGAACCGAGGACCTCCTGGTTACAAGCCCATTTCTTTAACCACAGGACCACACAGCCTCCTATGGCATAACCATTTGAAGATTACAGGATATCCTTACATGTCATCAAACTTTAACCACAACTATTGATACCAAACACGTCCTTGTCGGACTCAGCAAACGGGAGTAATCCTTCTGCAAAGTACACATGATACATTTCTGGGGTGCATTTGCATGCCTTTCTGCCTTCTGAAGGTTACAAAAAATATGAATTTTTCAAATAATGCAAAAATGATTGTTTAATCCGTAAATATATAAATATATACATTTATTTGTTTAGCCAATAGTTATTTTGTGTATAATACATTAGTTTCCAGCACTGTATTTGATAACAGCATTATTTACAGTCGCTTGCTTATTTACCTCCTATAGTACGTTATTGTCAAAAAATATATGATTTTATTCTGGGAGTTTAAAAAAAAAAGAAGACGTATTTCATATATTAGACCACCACTATCAGGAAGCCCCTGTTGACTTGTAGAATCGATGCCTGAGAGAGATGACAGGCAATTTAGAGTAATTGTGCTCCCCCTTTGAAACTTTGATAACAGCACTATTTGGATTGGCAGTCTCTCTTCTGTTTATCAAGGGATGGAGCCTCTCTTTCTTTTGTTTTGTTATGAATGCAAGTTCTCTTTGTACACTGTTTTTTTCATGGAAAATGAAGCTGCTTGTAAGTATCCTTCCTTTGATGTAATTTTCATTTGATTCTGGTGAAGATCTAAATACCATGCTATAGATTTAAAGAATTCAACTGCTAAAGAATGCATGTTCCAGAATTTAAGGACAGGATAGAAACGCATTTATGAAAGTATATAAAATGCAATTAAAAATATCTTTGTGTTTGATTTGTAGTACTTCAAAAAAAAAAAAAAACACTGGATATTTTTGTTGGGAGTAAAGAATGCCAAATCCATGCTTACAGTGTTTTTTGCATTTAGACAGATTTCTATGTATTTTTTATAATGTGATTTACGATTTAACAGTTACAAAACCAGACAAACATTACAATGAGAATTCTTCTGTTATAATGATACATTTTAATGTAATTGTCTATGCATTCCCTTACCAAATTATCTTCAATTGCAGTGACACAGTAGTGGTTCACAGTGGTGTACCACAGTGCTAAAGGTTTAATAGTTTAACAATATTATCACGTATGACTGGGTATCAGGTAATGCTGGTCTGTCGTTTTTTGCTTCAGGGCAATACACTGCCTCTGGGTGCAGCTTTACCAACAGCTGAATTGTCCTAAATTGGTATCAATGTTCTCAGGAATGTATTTGTTTTATATTATCCACATCCCAGCATTGGGTTAACATACCTTGAGAGCTATGTCATCTTCATCATAAAAGCTAAACATGCATTACATCTGACAACATAATGTATACAATCAAGACCAATACACACAAGCTAGGTAAATGTCTGTTTAAGTAAATGTCATGTATTAATTAAATGAGGTATACAGTAGAAGTGAATCGTTCAAACAGTTTATGCTTAGATCATGCACTGTTATGAAAGGTTCAACAAACTGAGAACACTTTAATGTAATGCCTAGTTTTACATATAAGTTGTCTTGTATTGTAAAATGACAAGAGGAATACATTTTAGATTTATGAAGGAAAAGAAAATACAATCTGCATTCCAACACATAAACATAACCAGTTGTTTATTAATGTAACAGTGCCAGTATCAAGAGTCTTCAGTGATGACGCAGTCTACATGTTTCAAGAGTATCATTCATAATGTTTTTTTTCAATATTTCACTGTCTTCTTTAGGCCTTTATATGTTTGACCTTCAATGGGTTATTGTCAGTGCTGACCACCAGGGATGTCTGTGAATGACACACAAAAGCAAATCAACTGGCATTTGTATTTAAAGGGCACAGTATTTGTTAGTAAGCTTTATCAATTCTAGTTAAGATAAGGGCACACAGACATCCAAATACCTCATGCCAAAATATGTGTATTTAGATTAATGAGATTAAAGTACTAAATGAGGCTTTTGTGCAATGTAGATCTCTACCACAGTTGTTGACCATTTTATGAACGAAAGCAAGGGCAAAAGGAATCTTTGTGGGAGTATTCACATGTTTTATACCAGCTATTCACAGTAAGTCAGAGGGGGTTTTCCCAGATGAAGGAGTGGCATTGAGGAATCAGTTTGTTGATGGAATGGGAGATACCTAATTAAGGAGGGACCTGCGCAAGAAGGTGAGGTAAACTTCTAGTCTTTCTGTCCATCAAGTTAGAGAAGAGGCCTTCTATTGGGCAGAGGAGGAAGTGCATCCTTTAGTGCCCCGCAAATAGTCGAGTAACGCAGGTTGTCAGAGGTTGAGGGTGAGAGGATCACTCTGGGTACAAGTCAGCAAAAAGCGACCGCCTTAAGTGATGTGGCTCAGACTCTTAGGGAACCAGGACAGGCTATAGCCCAGTTGGCTGAGACGTCCCCAAAATACTGATTAAGGACAACCTATATGTTTCCGCTGTAAAGAGGCAGGATATTGGAAGTAATTAAAAATTAAGAGTGAAATTAATTAAAACCATTATACATATAGGCTAGTTACTCTTGATTGGTTATTGTACATTTATTTACTTTTAATTCTTCCTACGCTTTTTTATAGGGAGGTAGGTCTAATTTATCCTGTAAAGCTGCATGTCTTTTCCATTTGATACAAGCATGTCTAACGCAAGGAATTTTCTGATGTGTGTCATCGATACCAGTGAGGGACAGGGAAGCAAATGAATTATTACAAAAAACTTCTGAAATGTAATGATAGCAAAGAGTCCCCATAATAACATCTCTAATCCCTGCAGTTATCAACCATCCCAACAGTGGTGCCCATAAAAAAGAATTGGTATACATATTTCCTTTTAAGATTAGCAGCTGACTATATAGGAACACAAGAAAATTTACAAACAAGAGGCCATTTGGCTCCTCTAAGCTTCAAAAATAATATATAAAGCACCTTTAAATTGAATCTATATTTGTAAAATATTACTTTCCTGGCACCTGCCTTTTCAATAAATGATGCAGGGAAAAAAAAAGGTTGAAATGTAATACAATTGTTGTGTTGTTGCCCTTCAACACAAAATGTGTTCCTACAACACAGACTTGTGTTAAATAAAACACGTTATTGTGTTGTTGTTTATAAAACCAAACAATTGTTGTTGTTGACCAACACAAATGTTATGTAGTTTATATTCGGGTCATTCTCAGCTTTTTTTTTTTTTTATTTAGCAGACGCCTTTATCCAAGGCGACTTACAGAGACTAGGGTGTGTGAACTATGCATCAGCTGCAGAGTCACTTACGCAGAGTCTCACCCGAAAGATGGAGCGCAAGGAGGTTAAGTGACTTGCTCAGGGTGACACAATGAGTCAGTGGCTGAGGTGGGATCTGAACCGAGGACCTCCTGGTTACAAGCCCTTTTCTTTAACCACTCAATGTATGGCTTGTGCAGAGCGGGACCGGATTTCAATCTAACTGCCGTGCAGACTCGAAAACCAACTCCCTACTCGAGTAGAACCAACAACGTGAAGAAATGGCTCTTTCAAAGGAAAACAGAACTACCGAAGAAAGGCTGCAGTTTGTCTAAAAGCAAGAGAATATCATAAATTGATAAAAGTTTGCTGTTGTAGGAGCATTTCTATTCCCCCCAAAATGGCTCTGGATACATCCATAACAGGTTCAGGGAAATACACAGGAAACTGAGCCAAGATCAGCACAAGAACAAAAAGAGAAAGCTAACTTATGGGTTGTTTCTTTAATGCTTTTATTATTAATAATAATGAGTAAATTATGCCTCTAAGCACTTGTGCATTGTACTTTTGATGTACTTTTATGGATAATATTTAAATTAGATTTGATGTACCTGTATGTTAATATGCAGAGTTAGACTGATGAAGCACCTGCAACTAAACTTGATTTATACATGAAGGATTAATGACTGTTTATTAATTATTTTGTTTCCAAGTGGTACTTATAAACCTTTGACTCCTGGGATGTCAGATGAGCACAGATCAAGAATCAAGGGAAGCAATTCTCAGACTGCAAAACATGGTGCCACTGTCCTCGAACAAAGATATTATTTTTGACACGATGAGGTATACCTTTGAAGCCCGACCATGCTGGATTAAAGAACATCCTATGATCAAAGACATTTTGAGACAGTATCCTCGATTTCTTGATGTGCCTGGCCTTGTGAGTTGCATTATTTTCTCAGATTGCCTGTTACATTTCTGAAATATTTCTTTATATTTTTAACATGTTATTTTTCTCAGTAAGTACTGAGAAAATGAATGAGGATTTGTGGTATATATATATATATATATATATATAGTTTATTATAAAGGAGGACCAAAAGAGTCAGAACACCATTTTTCCCCTTCCTATTATATGTTCCAGGTTTTCCAGGATTTTTAACTTCTAGGTGTCTCCGATGCCAGAGATGCAGCTGCATTGTTTGAGGGAACCAAGGCTAAAAAAAGTGATCAGATTCTGCTAAGAGAACCAGAAATGTGCATATATTATACAAAGAATAGATGGTGAAACCTCCTCAGGTAATATCAAATTAAAGTCAAATCTCGTTGAATATTTAAACTTATAATAAGATGTTAAATTAGCTCAATCTGACAGTGTATACACTTTCTCAACCAACTTTCCCATTTTTTTAAATATCCTGACATAAACAATCTTTGCCATCCAGTCACAAGGCAAAGTAAACTTACATTATTTTTTCTTCTCCATTTTTTAGAGGCAATATGTGAAGCTGCTGTTGACTGATTGGTGGCTCTCTCACCTGTGATGGGAAAACGCAGAACCAATGCTGCTACAGCTAAATATTACCCCATAGAAGAGGCTCCAGTAAGTGTGTGATTTGTTTAAGAAATGTTAAACTTTTGTACATGATTTAATTAAAAAAAATCTGTTTCCTTGATTTCTGATACAATGCCTGGAGCACTCTGATTGGCTAAAATTCAACAGATACCATTTCGCTGAAGTTAAGCTGTGTCTTAAGTCTTTGTTTAAAACGACCATGGGCACAGACTCCACATTTGCAACATTCAACAACAGGTATTTAGTCGTGAGATCATACTGATGATGGCCGTCTGGCTGAAACGTTCGTTTTTCATGTGCGCTCTCGTCTTTTGTTGCAGTATTTGTTTTTAAATTGTAAATAAAGAAATAAAGTGATGGAGTCTCTCCTGCATTGAGTACGGACTCCAATACCTATTGTTGAATATTGCACTCTGGCTGAAATGTTTGACCCATTTTATGTTGTCAGTATAGGCTTTTCTATTTTTATTTTTTCAGTCACAAAATCTGTTTATTGCCTAATGTTTGTGGAAGCTTGAATGATCCTTTACACAGAGAATTGTGAGGGTCTGGAACCAACTTTCCAGTAATGTTGTTGAAGTTGACACCCTGGGATCCTTCATGAAGCTGCTTGATGAGATTCTGGGATCAAGAAGCTACTAACAACCAAACAAGCTCTCGTTTGTAAACTTTCTTATGTTCTCATGTTCTTACATTCGTTTTTATTGTTTGTTACGATCTACACTCTAATGCAGCCTATTGGGGCACTAATTGAAGTGACTCTATTGTACTAGGATATAAATACATTTGCATTTTGTAAAGCACGGACCTCTTACATGTACTAAAACTTTTTATGTTTTAGTTCAGTAAATCTATTAAAGACTACATAAAGCTGAGTGACAAAAAATCAACAACATGATATTGGCAGGACTCAACACTATCTTCTAAGTATTGGAGATTGTGCAACTGAGAAATACATTTTTTTCAATATTATAACAGATGGGCATGCTGTCATTTTTTAACCCAAGATAATAAGCACTGCCATTCTTCAGTTGGTCCAGTTTTTTATGTGACAAATGTGCATTATCCCCTTAAGCTAAACAAATTCTTCAGCTTTGTATAAGTGTTTGTCTTTGGCATAAACACTGCATTATGAGCTGCAAGTAATTCCTTATTGAGCAACAAGCTACTTAGATGTTCCAGAAATAATGTCTCACACAATTGCTGCAACTGTTAAAGAGTAACTAGCGGGGTTCCAAAAAATATATTGTGTTAAACGTCCCCACGTGTTGCTACAACTGTTTAAATAATGTACCTGTCATTTTTCTTTTCATTGTTAACATCCTGGCAACTCTTTATACTGTAAAAGTTTAAAGTCCGTTTCAAAGGTATTTTCAAGATGTCAGATATACTGCACCAGTGCACTCAGGGTTTGAGATCAGGGGAGTGTCCTCTCATCACTGCCGAAAGAGCGATTAGAATAAACAAACTATAAGTGCTCTATATAACTATAACTATAAATGAGATTTAACTTCTCATTGTAGCAGCTAAAGGTACTAAATACATCCTGCTTGTTCCAGACGCTGTATATTAATGCATAATGTAACTTCATGGTGCAATATTGTTCGCTTTCCTTATTCAAAAGCTAATAGAGCCGCATTGATGAATTTATTTCCAAAACGCGTGTGTGTGTGTTTGTGTGTGTGTGTATGTATGTATGTTATGCACTTCTGAAATTCCAGAAATTCTGGCATGAGATTTGTTAAAAACTCATCACATGACCAAAGATAGCTCCAACTCGAGCTCAAAGTTCTTTTTTTAAACTGATCTCTGTATATTTCTGATTCTGTAAGTTGCCTTGTAATGTTGTATTACAATGTTAAAAATGTAAAACAAAACTTAAATCGAGATGAGCTGCAGTTTGCATTTTCATTTAATTAATTTCACAACCATTTGTGTTTCATTTTTTAACCCCTGAATGAATGGTCATAGTATGTTTTTAGTTGTGCAACACATTTGCTTTTTTTTTGCTAACCCCACAAAATTATGGCATATTAACACAATCTTGCGTAGGATTTTTAAACACTAATTTGTGTTGTTGTTGTGGTCCAGTGGTTAAAGAAAAGGGCTTGTAACCAGGAGGTCCCCGGTTCAAATCCCACCTCAGCCACTGACTCATTGTGTGACCCTGAGCAAGTCACTTAACCTCCTTGTGCTCTGTCTTTTTCGGGTGAGACGTAATTATAAGTGACTTTGCAGCTGATGCACAGTTCACACACCCTAGTCTCTGTAAGTTGCCTTGGATAAAGGCGTCTGCTAAATAAACAAATAATAATAATTTGATCAGTGCAGAATATTTGTGTTGATTGTAACACTAACTTGTGTTGTCCCTGTTTGAACACCAGGTTTGTGTTATACAGTCAGCACTCACATATCCGACCCTATAAAATTCTGACTTCAGTGACAGTTAAATGAGCGACGCATATCTGATTATTTAATTTTGGCCCGTTCCAACCCTTGTCCGTTTTTCCAGGGAACAAAAAAAAGATACAGTACCAAAAATACATACCTGAAAGGACTGTGTTTTAAAATAAGCAGGCTTCCATTTAGACTTACTGTATTGGTTTTGTTCGTACAATTACCACAGAAGAAAATTTTAATTCAAAACTATTATGAGAGGAAATCTATCAAGGAAGAACAGTCTTGCATGTTTATTTACTAAACAAAATTAGCCTGAGGCACAAAGAGATTGAAGTAAAAGCAATAACAGGCTAGATATGTTCACTAAAACAATGTTGTTATTCAGTTTGTGTATAACTCCAATAAGTTAAGTTGCAGACATACAAACGTCTTTGATGTATTGTTAATGTTGCTAATGCACAGTATCATTGAAGTATATACCAGGTAGATACTTGACAGGGCAGGGGGAGGGGGCTGTCTGTGTGGTCTTCCTCTGATTTGATGTGTTTATTGTGTCAATAATGGCAGAGATCTTCTAGTAAAAAAAAAACTGCAGCGTTTTGCTAAAACCGTCTAAATATAGACAACCCGCCTAGCATCATTCTCTCCCGCAAAACGTAATGAAAAGCCACCCAATTGGGCGGAAAAAAACACCATCTGGCAGCACCCTACAACATTGCAACAGTATAATTACCTTTACCTTTACAGTCCCAATCCCCTGCTGCGTCTGGCAGGGGTTGGCGATGGTGCAAAGTATCACCCAGTATCCAGCACAGACCTGTTCCAATCTATCGGGCAAAGTGTACAAAAAAAAAAAGCACAAATATTTTACCTGGTGTTTTTTTTCCCAGATTTAACTTAAATCATGTCATTTTTCTAGATTTAGCTTAATACATAAATGTTAACAAAAACATTCTTAAAAGTTTTGAAATGTGTAATTTCAGATATAATTCATAAATATTGAAAACACGTATCACAAATTCAACATTTAAAATCTATATGACAATTAAATCTGGAAAAAAATGCTTCAATCTTTAAATCTTTTTTTTATGCTTAACGAATCAACTAGGAATCTAAAAAATAAACCTTACATCCTTTTTTTTTAACACTTGGCATCAACATTTAGCTAACAGATAATTCAGAAATACATTATCATTCAGCATTTGAAATATTGTTTACTGCCGGCACCTAAATATTCAGATAAATTAAATCTTTGAAAAAATCTGGGGAAAAATTAAATCTGGGAACAAATAAATCTGTTTTTTCAAAATTCATATTTATTTTCCAAGCTAATCTGGAGCTAACATGCAAATGAGTCCCTGCCCATTTAAGCGTTTGATGTAGGCATTCTACACATAGAGGAGGCCGTGCAGCTGTGGAGAGTTCAACCATCAGACAACATGGCAGATTCTGCTCTTCAGGAAATGATCGAGCGCGTGGTTGCTTCAGGTGTAAGGACAGCTGTCTAGAGCTAATCAGGTCTGCAAAACCTGTTTTCTAAAAAGTGGTAGTTCACCCCTTCCTATGATTTATGAAAATATTATAAACGTTTAATAAGCATACTTTTTTTCTTTCACTTAAAAACAGTGATTAGACAAACGTGGATTGACATTTGATTTTGCAGTTTAAATACTGTGTATGCAGTAGTCTTATAATATGAATAAAAAAAATCAATTTTGAATTGTGTTATTTTTTTCCTCTAAAACTGTATTTTCTAAATAACAAAGCAAGAACATTACAAACGTTATTTCAAACTCGCCTGAAGTTTAATGTTTGAGATCACTATCCTCCTAAACTGCTTAACACGGCCCCCTTGCAAATGAGGCCATGGTCTCAATGGGTTAACTACCTGCATAAATATTAAATACATAAATAATGAATCAATGACATGTATCTTATGAATATAATTTACTGATTATATGTTCATTCAATACAAAAATATTGTATTAAAACTTTCCATTTCACTTGATGCCCATTTTAAACGCCCCGCAATTAATTGCTAATCGCAGATTAAGCAGCATCTTTAAAATCTGTTCGGGAGCTGTACATTTGCTTAAAGCACATTTCGCAATTTGATTATATCACTTTGCTCAAAGACCTAAGAAGTTGTCTCTTCTTTTGCGTTTTGTTCTTTGCTTGTTTGATATTTTCCATTTTGCAGTTTGAGCAAAATAATTTTTTGTGTTTTGTGTTTTTTTGGGTCTGTGTGGGTTATATTATTACTATTTCTCTGTCTTTGGATTGGATTCTGAGTACGATTACGAGGAGGAGTAATGGGTGTGTTGCTTGCTGCATTTAGTCTTTTCCAGTTGATACATGTCTGATGCAAGGGAATTTGTGCTTTGTGTAATCAGTAAAATTATGTACACCCATATCTCTCCAAGGTGGGAAAGAAAAGGGTCGATCCCCTGACAGGAGTGCATAGTTAAGAAAGATAGGTGTGTGTGAATGCCATTTTAATTGAAGTTTTGTGTGTCTTTCAGCAGAGCGCCAAATAGTAATTAAGTGTGTGACTATAGGGCCGAAGCGTAATCTATAGTGCTTAAGAGGAATGTTTGCATGAATCACGTTGTGGCAGAGCAGGGCTCTGCCCTTGTAAATATTGGCAGGGATGGGGTTAAATTCTCCTCCCTGCCCAGGTTTATGTCAATAATTAACAATCAATTAACACCCAGTCACCTGACATAAAAGAAGGCCTCAGCTCCTCATTAGGGAGAGGTAGCTGAGGAAGCAAGGTTGGTTTTATTTTTTGTGTGCTGGGGTTTTTTTTGTTAGTTTTGCAATCCAGTGAAGCCAAAGCTCAGCCTGGAAGCCTTAAGTTTTTACTTTGTGTTTATTGTTTGTGTTTAAGAACCTTTTTTTGGCCCTTGTGCCTATTTATTTTGTGTTTTTTTATTTAATAAAAGTCTTTTGTTTGAACTGCAGTCAGTCTCTGGGCCTCATCCCTTGTGCCATCCTGTCACACACGTCTTGAATCTGTGTGGAGATACCAATTTTTCTTCTGACTGTTAGTGGACATAATATAAATGACCAAAATTATAAGTTTGGCAGTGATAGACCTCCCAAAGTCTTTTCACGCTGTAAAGTAGAAAATTAAATATGTGGGTGTTTTGTCTTTCCATATAAATTTAGATATCAGAGTGTGCAATTTGTCCCAGTATCCGGAAGGGGGAGAGAGAGGGAACATTGAGCTGAAAAAATTGATGAGAGGGAGTATATACATTTTAATTTTAGATGTGTGGGCCTGTAACGAATTAGGAAGATGTGACCATCTATCTAAACTTCACCTGAGCAAAGTTTTTTTTTTTAAATTAGTTGATACAGTGGAATGTAAGGATGGGTGGATATCAGTATCCAGATATTTGAAATGTTTAACCAGTGGTATGTTAGAAGGCAGGGTTACCCCCAGAGCTGAGAGGCATAAGAGCAGATTTAGACCAATTAATTTTATACCCCAATATATTGAAAATGTTTAATAGGTGATAACATGTCATCAGTATGGAGCGAGATGTGATGTTGGGTAGCATTGATAGCTTGAGCCAGAGGCTCTAATGCTCCAAAGGTGAGAGTGGACAGCCCTGATGAGTACCCCGGGAAATGGCGAATTGGGAAGAGCATTTATTTCTTGCTAACACCAACACCGAGGGGTTAGCGTACAGAACTTTAACCATGTAAAATCTAAAACTGACCAAAGGTAATCCCACTCCAAGCCTTCTCCGCATCAAGTGAGAGTACAGCACAGAAAACAGCAATATCTGTAGCAGCATATAAAATATGAAGTAGACGGCAGACATTATCAGATGCCAGGAGGGTCCTAATAAACACTGTGGTCATGATGAATTAATGTAGTCATATAGGTTTCGATACAGCACGAGAGAACCTTTAGCATATCATTTAGTGTCCGAATTAATCAGAGCTAGGGGGCGATAACTCATACAAAGAGGGGTATTGACATCTCTGCAAAAACAGCCTTTGTCTATAGCAGTTTGCATCATATTAAGCACAAGCTGACCCAGTTGGGTCCAAAAGGTTAACAAAAATTCAGGAGGAATACTGTCAATGCCTGGAGATTTGGTCCTGCTCATATAAATGAAATGCGTCATTTAATTGAGCCAGAGAGAGGGTCCCCAGCTGCAGATTCAGTGGTTAAAAGGCGTAGAATTTGGAGGAAATGCAGACAGGCTTCCTTGTCAAAGCAAATATCAGAGCTATAAAGGTCAGAGTAAAAGGAATGGAATGCCAAGTTTACACTATCTTCCTGAGAGGCTCCCGAGTGGCGCAGGATGCGTCCCATAGGCTGGAGGTCGCCGGTTCGAGTCCAGGCTATTCTATTGCCAACCGTAGACGGGAGCTCCTAGGGTGCGGTGCACAATTGGCCGAGCACCGCCCCGGGAGGAGGGTGGGAGGCTTAGGTCGGCCAGGTTGTCCACGGCTCACCGCGCACCAGTGACCCCTTTAGTCTGGCCGGGCGCCTGTGGGCTTGCCTGTAAGCTGCCCAGAGATGCCTTGTCATCCGACACTGTAGCTATGAGGTGCCTACACGGTGAGTCTGCATTGTGAAAAAAAGTGGTCGGCTGGCGGCACACGTTTCGGAGGACAGCGTGTGTTCGCCTTCGCCGCTCCCAGATTTGGATCCATTGACCTCAGAGGCAGATAAAAACACAATACAATAGACTGTAATTTGTTTTAATCAGATGTCCACTGAAAGGTTCCTAAAAAAAAAAAAACATGCTTACAGTGCATAACGTCCCATATTTGGGACATTTCCTTTAAATTGAAATCACTGGGAATTGCTGTTTTGTTTTTTTTAACTAATATAATCAAAGTTTTTTACAGAAAAAAGTTATGCATAAATGTGTTAATTACGTTCGTATTTTTTATTTTTTGCCTTGATGATTTTTCAGGTCCCCTTAGATCTTAAAAGAACATTACGCTATGCTCTTGCTTCAAGTAACAGAAGCTGTCTTATCACATCACATTAATTCAATCTCCCTGGACATGGTAACATTAGAATAACAAAATCATAAAGCTATGCCAGAGGAATAAATGTGCATTTTAAACAGAATAAGCACAGAAAAAGCCTTGATCCATAGAGTGCCACAGAGTGCAATTGAGGATGCAGTAGTTTCTACACAAGTCAGTCAATTATAACATTAGGTGTGCTGTCATGTCGGGAAATAGTTTAATCCTTTCACAGCCATTTCCAAAGTCAACACAAGCACAGCCTCTATGCAGTCACACTGAACGTGTACAGAAACAGGTCCCCAGCTCCACAATTAAATTGTCAAAGACACTGACACCCACGTAGATCCACCTGTCAGTCATGGCAGTGACACAGAGAGGTGGGGAAGAGGGTGTGTTGGCTTTCCCTCTCTCTGAGTGGCTGAGAGGCGGGCCTTGGGGGTTTGCCTGGCCCATAAGTACTGCGCTTGGTTATGCAAACGGGTGGCCGTGATTGAGAATACACAGAGACGCTGGCTGAGAAGACCAGTGTAAAAATAGACCAGGCAAGAACGCCAGTGGTTAGAAAGAGCGACCAAAACAGGCAAGCACGGCTGAGGAAGACAGCCAGCAATAAATAAACCATTTATTAAAATATATTGTTACATACCCAAGGGAACGTGTGTAGTGATAGGGGAACCTTGGCCATCCCAGTGTATATTGCATAACAGCGTAGGACGGAGATCCCGAGCTGACCGGCTTAGCGGCATTGCGTAAGCAGAACCTTTATTTTGTAGTTTTAATACTTAGTGTTTTCTATTTTCCCCTTTCATTTTCGCCTTTTGTTTTCATTATTATATTGAACACCTGTGAGTGCGCCAGCTTTTAACTGTTTACCAGTATTGGTATTTCTGTGGTCCTGTTTACCGTTGCCGGTACTCAGGCCACGGACAACAGCGTCCTCTGCAGGCTAAAAGAATTTCTAAAATAATAAAACTGGGCACCAGTGCGGTGTTTTCAAATAAACCTTCTGTCTCCCGTGTGCGTCAGTGAATTGACCACCACCCTTCCACACACCTGTTCTCTTGGATTGCAAAATTATATTCCAAAACAAATATCTATTATTTGGCTGAATATCCATGGCAATGAAGGAAAAAAGACTTGTGGAATGGGGGAAACAGGGGCCTTGTTTGGTTGACTGTTTTGCCAATCAATAATTCAGTTTCATTAATAGAGGTCCACCTGATTTTAAAAAGCCTTTCAGAGAGGCCAGTGAGGGATGTTAGGCTGTAGGAACATCTTAGCTATATGCTACAATACAGGCTCATAGAAAGATAGAGCTCTGAAGCTCCATCAGAAGCTGTGTCTCCTATTGCACACTGAAACCTGTTTTGCTTATTTTGTGTTGTGTCTCCTATTGCACACTGAAACCTGTTTTGCTTATTTTGTGTTAGCCAAAAAGTGTGTGAAAGCTGAATGTTTATCATTTGTTTGTGTGATACCTGTCTTGCCTGCCTGACCATCATCTGTCCTGTCACAGTGATGTATCTTTGTTTATGTGTGTGTGTGTATATTTGGGTGATTATTTAACTGTGTATTTAACGCTATGTATTTTATTATTAGTTTACTTTTTGTTTCTATGTGTGCATATGTGTGAAAGGATGGAGAGTCATTATTTAACTGTAGGCATTATTATTATTATTATTATTATTATTATTATTATTATTATTATTATTATTGCTATGTATTTTATTATTAGTTTACTTTTTGTTTCTATGTGTGCATATGCATGAAAGGTTGGAGAGTCATTATTTAGCTGTGATTATTATTATTATTATTATTATTATTATTATTATTATTATTATTATTATTAGTTTACTTTCTTTGTTTCTGTGTGTGATTTATTTATCAAAGTTTTGTCAAGTTGTAAGTTGCTTCTTTTTGACTCTGCTGCCCTGCCTGGCCGAGTTCCACTGTTCTGCGTTGGGCGCCGCGCTCCCTCCAGCTCTGCTGTCCTGTTCGGATGGGTCCTGCCGTTGTGCGTCAGCTTGCCTTGCTTCCTCCGGTTCCGCTACTCAGCCTGGACGAGCCCTGTCATTCTGCCTCGGGCGTGTGCTCCCTCCGGTTCTGCTACTCAGCCTGGACGAGCCCTGTCATTCTGCCTCGGGCGTGTGCTCCCTCCGGTTCTGCTACTCGGCCTGGACGAGCCCTGCCGTTCTGCCTCCGGCGTGTGCTCCCTCCGGTTCTGCTATTCGGCCTGGACAAGCCCTGTCGTTCTGCCTTGGGTGCCGCGCTATCTCCGACTCCACTCCCGTTCTCCATCCAGTGAGCCGACCTGATCCCGCTACCACTCCCTGGAGATGCTGTTCCTTTGCCAGCAGGCAGTCTAGCCCCGGACACTTTTCAGCGCCCGCTGGAATCACTGCTCTCTCCGCTCACAGCTCCAGACCCCCGGACACTTTTCAGCGCCGCTGGAATCACTGCTCTCTCCGCCACAGCTCCAGACCCCCCGGACACTTTTCAGCGCCCGCTGGAATCACTGCTCTCTCCGCTCTCTCCGCTCACAGCTCCAGACCCCTGGACACTTTTCAGAGCCCATCAGAGTCCACTACTCTCTCTAGTTGCATGCCGGCTCCGGTAGGTCTCCTCCTGGCTCCCTCTGTTCGTCCCCAACGCTTTCGTTCCATCCCACCGCTAACACCAATGTAGCGTTCGGGTAAACAAAGGGAGGCAGACTACCGCAGCAATATCTCATTCAGGTTTTATTGAGAAGGTCAGCACACCACAACACAGCCCCTAAATAGAGATTCCCCCCCCCCTCCCGAGCCCTATTGGCTCACACACACAAGGAAACATTTACATACACACTGACCAATCACTCAGACCCTCAGTCCCACGCAAGCAGCAGACTGGCGGAGCCGAACACAAATCACAGTGCAGCAAACACAGACCCCATCTACATACAGCTGCACTGTGCATGTGACACCCCAGGCAGCGCACGAGCACTGCCTAGACACAAAATGCTCTTTACTCAAGATTCTTGCAGGGTGACACACAAACCATGGAAAGACAGGACAGCACATGCGCACACACACACACTTAGCACAGATCGCTACAATACATTCCACAAAAAATACATTATATCATTGGAAACAGCAACTTAATGCCTTTCTGTAGATATATGGAGTTTTAATTTCTGATTTAAGGTTGCCAAACTACAAGCGCTAAAACATAAAGTGGTCATATTCATGCCCATATATGGTAATTCTGCTTTGGCAGCAAAAGGTTAAAACAAGAACCATAGGGGCTCCCGAGTGGCGCATCCAGTGTTGTCCTCCTGTACTATAGGTCTGGTGGCATTGATGTGGATCCGCAGTGCGAAAAATGATAGCTTGTAGGATGCGTATTCAGCCAGCCGCTTCCCAAGTCGGCAAGGGGAGAGGTGAGCCGAGGATACAGATAATAATAATTGGCCATACTAAAAAAAAAAAAAAACAAGAACCATTTTCAATTTAAATAAAGAAAGAAACATAGGAGGATTTATAAGTTAAGGGTTGGATGTGTTCGTAAATACCTCTTTTTGTGGTACTTGCGTGTTACATTTAGGTTACATAGATAAATGAGGTTTTACGCTTGCCTCATAGTGGTGTAACTCCAAGGATGTTGCACGGTTAATTACTTTTAACTGTGTTACTCCCTGGTCGGAGGGTTTTTTTTTTTTTTTTTTTTGTATTTTTGTATTATTTGGTGCTTAGCAGATAATTAATTAAAAATAGCTGATGTTGTGTGCTTTATTTTTTTGCATATGTGCATATACAGGGCTTACATGTATCAGGCTTATATTAATGTATGTGTAGGCCTCTTCTCTCTCAGCAACTAATAACAAGGGTGTTTTGGCAGCAGAAATTGCTATTCTTAATGCTTTTATGACCAAGATTCCTGTCAACAGGCAGAGACAAAGATAGCCAAGAGTATTTAAACCCCAAAGTGGGACTGAAGCTGCTGATGTTGTGAATTCAAAAGACAGTTTGATGGGAAGACCCAATGCATAACCAATATAAAGGACAAAAGGATAATCAAAAATAATGTATGACCAGGGATACAGTATGTTAATAAAAAAATACCAAAACAATCTCGATTATGTTGAAAAAGATATTGCAGAAATACGTATCCAGGAATAGAATCTGGAAGTCATATCTGGGAGTAGTTAATGTGGCTTTGCTCCCACATTAATGTAGCTTAGTTTTTCTTTAGTGTAGACACACTAAAGCTGGAGTTGACTCTGCAGTGCAGCTGTTTGATCTGCGCACGTGTAAAGCACATCTTTATGGGCATGACACATGCACAATCAAAAAAGTAAGAAGCATTATTATTTAATGTGGCTTAGTTTGCTTACACACACTAATGCAGGTGTGAAAACAGTCATAGTTAGATGCACTCAAAGACGCATTAAGGTAAATGTGAACAAAACAGATAGTCTTTAATGCACAGTCAACACTTTAAAGTGCTAGTGTAAAAACACATTATTGAACTTGAAATACTTTTTGTTTAAAATATAAAAACTAGAGACAACTATCACAATATCTGCTTGAGAAATAAGCATTAAAAGGTGTATAGGACACTCTTTGGAACCACTGGTCTGTTTGTTTGCTGTAGAATCTTTATAATTAAACTACAAATCAGTACAGTACATACTCGCTATGGAAAAAAAAAGTTTGTTCTTTGGGGGATGGGGATTGGGGTTGTATCAAAATCCTCACATTTTTATGCACTGCAACACCACATAAATTATGTAAATGTTAGCTCCTCAGAGCAGATGTGGAAATAATGAGTCCACTCACTCCTGGGGTTTCAGTAAACTTCTTTTAGACCCTCGAGACTGCAGATGGGACCATTTCTACACAGAAGGATGTTTAGTGATAACACTAAATACCCAAATACAGCGTAGGATCCACATTAAAATGTTAAGCCTACACAGTTACAGTAAATACAAGTACAACTGGTTTCACATACCCTAGTTCTAATCTTGGATTGTCTTAAAAGCATTTGTAAATGTCATTATGTTCTACATCAGTAGTATTTATACGAGCCGTGCAGTACTATATACTTGACTGCAGTTTACATAGTCACATGAATACTTACTCGTTTATCTAGCAAAAGCTGATGTTACAGTTGAGCCTTCATATTTGTTTGAGAAAAAAAATACAATTAAAACCAGTAATTTTATATTGGGATTGTGTGACTTTATAACAAGATATTATAACTAGTGCTGTGTCAAACACAGGATTTTCATGATATTCACTCACAATTGAAATATTTGTTCGGATATTCGTTCATTTTTCAAAAAAGTAATAAACACCATTATATTTCTCTGAATGCAGGAAGAGACAGCACAGCACAGCATAGCAGCAGCGGCAGGGGTCGAGGTCGTGGCCCCTGTGTGTGTGCCTTTATTTTACAGCAAGACCTTACAATATGTAACACGTTAAAATATACAAATATCCCTGGAGTAAAGAATAAATTGTGTAGGACTTACTTTACCCCAGTGAATTAACTACAAAACAAAGGATGCCAAATAGCAGTTCAAGTTATAATCGGGTTTGTTTACTTTTTGTTGTCTAAGGGCCCTATTTAGCAAATACCCAGAGTCGCTTATCGCTAGGGCAAAAATGACTGCGTTTGAAGGGCTGCAATAAGCGCAGAAAATGTGATTTAGAAGGGTCTCAAATAGCAAATCATGCGCCCAGCCAATCAAAGCACAGTGAGGGGAGTAAGGTTACAACCAGTAAGGATTCAACATTCCCTTTAAGATCACCTGTGCGTCTGTGATAGCGAACGGAGGGTATTTTGAAACAAAAAAAAAAAAAGGAAAAAGACACAAGCGACTCAAGCAAGGCTACATTTTTTAGCAGTCTGGGCAGTGAATACTTACGAAAGTAATTTATGAGCGAGCGAGCAACAGGGGGACGAGGCATGTATAGCTCACCTTTGAATCATGAGCACCATCGCTGCCTTTATTATAAATGCTTTCCTGTTAAAAAATATACTGATTGTACGGATTTGCGTCTTACACAACAATAACAAAGTCTGCATTTTTTTTTATTGGTCCGCATGCGTACCTGTGAACCCCTGTCTAAAAGGCTTTGTCTGACCTGCCTGGCACTTGCAGCATCTGCAGCCTCCAACACTGGTGCTTCAAGTTCAGTATCTGCTTCCCTCAAACCCTGTAATCTTTCCTCTGTAAGCTCAACATCCATTACGGAGCGCTATGTTGTGTAAAACACAACAAGCCAGGATGATATTTGCTAACCTTCTGAGGAGTGTACTGCAGTGTTCCACCACAGATGTCCAAACATCTGAATCACATTTTGAGGATTCCAAATGTTCGCTGAATTACAGTATGAGGGGTTGAGCAGCGGTCTCAGTAGCCACCGCTTCAGTGGATACCCATTGTCCCCTATCAGCCAGCCTCTCAGACTGTCATCCCGCTGAAACGCAGCTGCCACCTGCGAATTAGCAAGGATAAACAAGTCATGAGCTGAGCAGTGATAGTTTGCATACACATTTGTGATTTAGTTGTTTGCATCACAGATCACACACGACTTGCACGTTGACAGAATAGGTCCCCTTACGATTTAGGTAGAGGTGCCTATTCTGTGTTGGTGCGCGTTTCTTCAGCCTGAAGCAGCTGGCAGATGTCAGTGATAGTTTGTCTGTAGAGGCGAAACTGCTGCATACATTGTGTGTCAGACTGGTTCAGAAAAGACAGATGATTTTTAAATATTTGGGGATGTCTCCTCCTCCACTCTTTGTCTGGCCACATAGTAATTATTTATTTATTTATTTATTTATTTTATTTTATTAGCAGATGCCTTTACCCAGGGCGACTTACCATTGTTACAAAATCACAGTACAAAGTATCACATAAAATATCACATTAATCCAGTGTGCATTTCTCTTTTTTCTCTCTCTTTTCTTTGCCTGCTTCCCTGGTAGTTTCACTGGTATTTATAGTGAACCATGTAATTTGCACACAGTTTAGACCTGGTTTTCACATGTCTACTGAAACGCAAACGCTAATGCTGTTGATGGTTTGCTAAATCGCTACAGTTGTATGTAAATGAGGACACTCCCCAAGTTCAGCCCATGTCAAGCGCTGACGCTAACTTGCCAAGTGGGCACAAAACACGTGTTGCTAAATCACATAGGTGGGAAAAGTCTGTTTGCCCACACGTGCACCTGATTCGGGTGTGCTAACTGTCCGTAAAAGTGTTTTGAGATTACCTTAGACTAGAGGTTTGCAAATGTTGCTAAATAGGGCCCTAAAACATTTAAATAGAGGCTCAAGAGCTGCTGTGTTGATCCTGTGTTTTATATATATAATTTCAAATATAAGGCTAGACACACACACAAAAAAGGACATGAGAAATAGATCTTAGGAAGTACAATTACATAAAATAAAGAAGTAAACCAACAGTAACTAATTTCTAGCAATTAGACATAAATCGACATAAAAGACATAAAAGTGGAAGCATGAAACAGTAGTCACACAATTGTCCAAGGTAGACAAAGGTAGGCAAACATTTGTCAGTTAGATTCTTCATTAACAATTGTCAGGTTTAACCTATTATTTATAAAAAAATTAATTATTATTAGTTTTACTTGTTTAGTTGTAGTTTATATAGTTTTTAGCGAAAGCTAAACATGACAATGTACGTGGAGAGTGACAACGGGAGTGAAGTTGGGTGTGCGGTTCTTTGATGGACCCAGATGCAGTTAAAATGTGTTTGCCCACTGACGATGGGAATGAGAGTGTAGAGATGGGAGCCTACACCTGTGAACAGAAACTGACTCACTGAGAGCAGAAACTGACCCAAGATTGTCACACCTACTGGAAGCAGGCTGATCTTTGGGAAACAAATTGAACATTTGTGAAACTATAACAAATGTTGTAATGACTGTAATGTGTTTTAAAGAATATAAAACCAGTAGAAAATATTATTAGCAGATCTGTGCAAGACCTGTGAGAAGGAGTCATTGCATTGAAGGTCAGACTGACCTGCTGAAAGTTCAAAACGATAGGTTGCGGATGCAACCCCGGTTCCGTCAGGCAGTAGGAATTGGCTGAGCTTTATAGCAAAGCTGCCGATAGGCCTCTGCGCGAGCTGTGCCACGTAAGCCCGCCCTGGGAGCTTACTATACGCAGCCGCGCAGACTCTCTTCCTCTTTGCTCTTCAGGCCATGAAGGCTTCCGGCGACTCATCGGCTTGATGGTTATTTTCTCTTTCAGGGAACTGGGGTTGCATCCGCAACCTATCATTCCCTTTCAAGTCGAAAATAACCATCAAGTATGGGAACAGTGTACCCAAGCCGTCGCGAGAGAGGATTCTCGGCAGTAGGACAGACTTACGTCATAACGCAACTGCTTAGGCAATACATCTACGCATATGCGGAGCCATGCCTCAGCGTCTACGCTCGCAATGACACCTATCCTAAAGTGGGGTCAACACCATATCGTGACAATACTCAATATGAGCGCCAACTAGGGCGTCATAGAGTGTAACACGGATGCTCCGAATGACTGAGCAGAGGATTCCAGTACATTTAAACGGTAGAACCTCATAAAAGTATGCGGTGTAGCCCAACTGGCTGCAGCGCAAATGTCAGATACCGGCACCCCTCTAAAGAGGGCCCAGGATGTCGCCACACCCCTAGTGGAATGTGCCTTCAACTGCCCTGGTGGCGGAAGGCCTGCAGATTCATATGCTAATTTAATAGCATCCACTATCCAATGGGAAAGGCGTTGTTTAGACAACGGCTGACCCAAAGTCCTAGAACCATGGCATATGAACTGTTCGCCTCACAGTCATTGTACGGTCAATATAAAACCTCAATGCCCGCACGGGGCAGAGCATGTGTAACTGTTCTTCCTCTGGGGAAGAAAAAGGAGGAGGATGGAACGCCATCAACTCGACTGGTTAGTTCATATGAAACGGGGATATGACCTTAGGTAAAAAGGCCGGATTTGGACGCATGGAGACCTTAGAACCGTCTCCTGCGAAACGAGTACATGATGAATGCACTGAAAGTGCATGTAACTCGCCCTCACGTTTGGCTGATACCACTGATAGCAAAAACACAGTTTTCATAGAAACGAGCTTCATATCCACGCTGTGGAGAGGCTCGAACGGGGCCTTGGTAAGGGCTTCTAACACCACGTCAAGGCTCCATGATGGTAAACTGGTCGTCCTTGGAGGCCGCAAGCGTCTTGCACCCTTCAGGAACTGAGATGCCAGAAAATGGCAACCTGGTGATAAACCGTCAATGCATACATGGCAAGCCGATATGGCAGCTAAATACACCTTAAGTGTAGAGGGAGATTTCCCTTCATCTAACAGTTTCTGTAGAAACTGTAATATCACTGCCATAGGGCAGGATATTGGGTCATGGCCCTCCGCCAGACACCAATCTTGAAACAACTGCCATTTGTACGTATATTGCGACCTAGTAGAGGGCGCTCTGGCGCTCTGAATGGTCGAAATCACCGCCGTCGAAAGCCCTAAGGCTGACAGGCGCTCCCGCTCAGGGGCCAAGCCCATAGCTGCATGAGCTTGGGGTTCGGGTGCCATAGCCCTCCTTGGGCTTGGGACAACAGGTCCGCCGCAGAGGAAGCTCCTCGGGCGACCGTGCAACAACTGCACCAGACTCGGGAACCATATTCTCCGAGGAGCCATCAGAATCACTGTCGCTGCTCTACCCTGACCTTCTCTAAGAAGGCAGGGAGCATCGGAATCGGTGGAAATGCATATAGGAGCCCTGGTGGCCATTCGTGAGCCAGTGCATCGACTCCTAGGGGGCTGTCAAGGTCCTTCACCAAGAACCATAGGGGGCAGTGCGTGGTCTCTCGCGAAGTGAAGAGATCTACTTGTGCTGTGCTGAACCATTCCCAGATGTGCTCTACCACCTGAGGGTGAAGACGCCATTCGCCGGCAAGAGGGCCTCCTCTGGATAGGAGGTCTGCTGCATAATTGACTCTGCCCGGTAGGTGAACCGCACGCAGAGAGTTTGAACGCGGTTGTGCCCATAGCAACATCTGTGTTACCATCCAGTGAAGACCGAGGGACCGCAAGCCGCCCTGGCGGTTGATATTACTAAGATTTTTTTAGTAATTTGTGATTTGCATAGCAGGATTTAGGGGAGTTGTGTTTAACAGTAAGAGGTTTGTTTTTTTATGTAGCAAGAAATATTGGTGTGTCCTCGTCCTTGTATTATTAATTGTGTTCTTTTGAGAACTGAATATTGTATTTGGGAGGAATTTTTGTTTTTGGTATATTGTGTTCTGTATTCTGTCAAAGGATAACAGTATTATTTGTTTTACTCTTGTGTCCACACTGATTTTAACATTATGTGGTAGTAGAATTACCTCTCACTTTACAGTTAACTTGTATGACAAACCAAACAGTATGTAAAATAATAGATTATTATATATATATATATATATATATATATATATATTTGTTTTGTAACGTTTAAACAGTTGCATAGTAATCATTATTGTTCAAATTGTTCCATGTTGGTGTATTGGATCAGATACAGCTTGCATTTTTAAAATAGATTAATTTTGTTGACTTTGTTAATCCGGCCCTGCTTACATGGGATCAACTGGGTAGAGAAACAGTTTATCCGCCCTGAGTAGAGCTGTAAATTTGGTTAACAAAATAGGACTTTGTCACCTGGATCAGTGGGTCCTTGGGATGCGTATCCTGCTTCGTACTTTACAGTCAACTCACTATTTTCTGTAGGAGTCTAACCCTGTGTATATATATATATATATATATATACTGTATATATACACAGTACACCCTCACTATAACACCCTTCATTATAACAAACCTTCAGCTATAATGAACCTGGCCCATTGACCCCAAATAAAAAAAGATCATATAAAAACGCATCGTGGTTTGTATGCACGGGGTGCTGCCTTCGCAGTGAAGGTAACTCTTTTTTTGTCTCAATAAAAAGCGCGTGCTGTATAATGCTTCCCAAACGAAAATAATGTTATATTGCAACCAAGCTAGAAACTATATTAATTGTTTGAAAAAAGGAGTAACACAGGTTTATCTCTGTTGTGAATACAGGTTGTCAAAAAGCACTCTGGTTTTTGGCTTGTTCAGCAACCATGCCGCAAAGCAAAATTGGTTAAAGAAACAACAACAAACCTTTCGTATCAAACTTTTCATGTCGGGTTGATTTTGAATAAAAAATCAGTTTGCAAGTTGGATTAAGATTTGGTGCACTTTGAAACAATTCATGTCAGATTGATTTTGAATAAAAGTTCAGCTTCAATTTGGGATTTTTGCTTTATGTACTGTGTGTTAATTCTTTAACGAATAGGATCAAGCAAAGGCAGAATACTGCATACATGAGACGAACAGGTACATGTAATTGTACTTTTATTCACAATCTCATTAACTTACTCCAACAGTTTATCGTTCATTTTGATTGTCCTTTTGCTATAATGAACCCCTCGATACAATGAACGAAAGGCTTGGACCCCAACAGGTTCATTATAGCGAGGGTGTTCTGTGTATATATATTATTTTTTATTTTAATACATTTTAAGGAATCTCATGTGTTTCAAACGTACCTAAGCTCATAAGTGCTTCTCAGCCACCACCATACATTAGTGTTTACTGTTCTCATCAGACTTTGGATTACAAATAAAACCATCATTTCACCAGTACTTTGTTGTTTGTCCTTGTCTTGAGCACTGCATCACCCCTACACCTGCACACTGCAAACCACTTTACCACATGCTTCCACAAGTCTTCCAATATCATTTTAAATCTGAAACAATGTTGTTTGTTATTGCTTATGTATAAAACAAGTTATGCCCACAAAACAAAAGACACTTTTATAAGTTTCATAAAGTAGTCGTTTATTAAAGGTTCTAAAGAAGTTTGCACTACCTACTGGCTGGTGTTACTTAAATGTTGAGAAGAATTGGGAGGTTAGCATCCATTTTATGATTTACTAAATTAAAATGATTATTAATTACCTGTATTAATATGGCGTTATTGGAATAAAATAATGTGTTACTCTGCTGCCTAAACAATGGATCATATTCATGCAGCATCACACCCAAACTCTGAGCTACAATCTAAGATGCTTCATGCACATATCCTTTCATTTCTTAAAATATTATACTGTGCATGGAAAGTGTTTTTTTTTTTAAATGTTTCCATACATTCTGACAACCTGATTATCTGGTGATTCTCTTGTTAGAGTGGGAGTTGTACCTTGCCAGTGGGGACATTAATGCTCAAACACAATTTGAAGCTACCCCCTTAGCTCAGACAGCTTCACAGTACGAGGCATGTTTTATTGGGTAGAAAAAGAACATTGGCTTGCAAGTTTTATTGATTGCATGAGGAGAAACACTATGGTAGAGTTATTCTTATCTCAAGAGTTGATGTTTTGTTTCCAAAGTTTAGTGCCTGAGTTTCATTTCCATAAACAAATAAGTGGTGAGTAATAAATAAAAAAATCAAGGCACAACATTCAGTAGTTCAAATCTTAAAGTAGATTCTCAATGTGCGTACAGGAAAGCTGTGTTGGTGAATAGCCTACTTTTAATTCATGTCTAAAACCATTCTTGAACAATTGAGCTTACAGTAATGCACAATTGTTCAAGCTGCCTCCTGTGAATAATGAAATAGGAAAAGGGATTTCTATTATCGAGACCCCAAGGTGTGGAATGAGTTGATGTCATAAAGCAGTGTTCTCTGAGATAAAGTAATGGGGTGCCAGCTGGGGCCACTGTCAATGAGACCTTGTCCTCAAAGCTCAGACATGTTTGAGAGAGAGACAGCAAATGTGCCTCTCAGGGATAATAATACACTGACGGGTAAATGTATATTTCTTTCTAACCTTAATGCTTTTTTAATTATAGTTTATCAGGCAGTGTGTTGAAGGCATTGGTTGAGGCGGAGTGTATCAATGGATGTTGCTGATTGCATTGTTATGCAGTCAAACTCAGTACCCCAAACACAAATAAGAGTGCAGATTCAGCCTCATATAGCATATAACTTGCATTGCAGTTACAAAATTCAGATGTCCGTGTAGCTACTGTTTATGAAGCATAATTAGCCCTTTCTTGTATATGTTACTGTACAAGTCTGAATCTGGTCAATCTTATGTTTTACTGGTAAATGTCAACATTTACCAAATAAGGTGGTAAATGTCCGAAATTATGAAGAAGATTGCTTTTCCGACATTTACCAGTTAATCTTATGATTTACCAAAGCGTATTGGTAAATGCAGGTATATCATCGAAGAATGTATTTATTCCTGAATATAAATTGTCAATTAACAAAATAATCATTAATGTTGAATAATATATTTATTTCTGCATACACATTTTCCATTAACAAAATAATCATTAATGAGCTTACAGTAATGCACAATTGAGCAATTCAACATGGTACTGAACAATATTGTGAGCCACGTATGTAGAACATTTCACAATGGTGAAAAATAACATTCTGTTAAATGCAAATTAAATGTTTGCAGAGTTGACCATTTAAAGTCAAACGGCCGTTCCATTGTTAACTTATACCTTTCAGCTTAGGCACCTGTTTTTCTTTAAGGACTCCAAACAACTCTTCCTGAGGGTTTGCTGTCATCACCTTACAGCAAATCATTGTGTTTTACTGTGGTACATCACTGTATTTTACTAGTGTATATTTGAATAAGCAATCCTGCTCGGAGAAAAGCAATAACTGTAATCTCCTTGTCTCTGGTTTTCATTCAATTGAAATGTTTGTGCATGGGAAATTAAGTGTTATTTTTAGGGGCCCCATTCCTTTTAAAACCATTGGGTGGTGTTGTGAGAGTTCATTGTTCCCCAGTCTGCCCCTTATGGATGGGCACATGTCAGAGAATCATTAAGGACAAGAAATAAGTCAAGAGGAGGGACATAAAAAAGGTGAAAACGGTTGAAGATGTACCATTAATTAATACCAATAAAAGGGCTTGAAAAATATGCCCCTACTGCAAACCCCAATTTTAGTACGCAGGTGCTGGAATCCCTCACGGTGCGGAATCAGATGGTCTCAGCCAGACTGACCAGAGTCTGGGATCTCTTGGATCACGAGCGGTCGGAGTGGTTATCTCCTTAGACGCTTGCAGCCAGTGTCTTGGGGGACCACCAGAGTGCCCGGCTTTGTCATTTAGGAATGCAAATCAGCCTTGCACCCACTTTGTCAGCTATCACGAGAGGGTCCTTTGGACCAGAGAGCCAACCTCACTCACCACCTCCATCTGTCCGGTCATGCTGATCCAACCAAAGGCATGGGACCTTCCTCAGCCTCCCCTCAAGAACAACCTGAGTAGGATCTCAGAATTCTTGACTCCTTTCCACTCTGTGTCGAGGAGATCTCTGCATGCAATGATGCTCCATACTTTCCATTTCCTCAACCTTGTGTCTCGCTGAGACACCGCCTGGAAGGCGCCCCTCCAACCCTCGGAGGGCGAGATACCCTAGTGGGAAGCCATATACTCCCCTTTAGTCCCAAGGGGAACTGGTGACCATGGATGGAGAGTGCTGCATGGAGCCGTCGCTTAAGTGGAGTTCCTGTGTCACTTCACTGACTCTGATGCCACCTGCCCTTTCTGTAGTAAGTCTGAGTCGGTGTTTTACATTTACTTTCTTTGCACCAGACTGTGGCCATTATTCCTCCTCCATCCTATTTATTTATTTTTAACCCTAACCCTTACAATCCCCACTTTGAACCTTTAACAAACAAAGGTTCACACAATTTTCAGAGTAGCAGCATGACAGGCCTGTCTTAGGTTGTCAGATCTTTAAATATCCGATCTTACTCGTCATGGGATTGTCCGTCACCTACAGTCTGCTCAATTTCCCAAAAGTAATGTCCTTACCCTTATACCCGATATCCTTACCCTGCTGCTTAATCTGACACTTTTGGTAACAGAACACAAAGAGAGTGTGAGAATTGACAGACAAATTCTTCCTGAAAAATAAGACCAGGTGCAGTATTTATTCTTTTGATAACATCTGATTCTTCAACTTCAATGTGGCCCTTCACACCTTGGTTTTTCCTTTTCCTTCACACCTTGGCTTTTCACCTGGGAATGCATAATTATCATGATGCAGGTTGTAACAGAAAAAGAATGCTTGTTGCTTAACTCAATGACCTTTTTTACCATAAAGGCTATTCATTCTCAAGATCTCTGAGCACATCACCCAGACTCGAAAAATAAACTTCAAGTTGCTCTTTAAAAAAAAAAAGACAGGATATCCTGTCCTTGATGATTCAGTACAATTATACATGTAAAACATAAAAAAGACAACACTTCTTACCTTTAGATTTTAAAAAAATGCAGGCACTGTATATCTATTCTTCTGCTGCTATCGTTGCTTGGTGGTGTGCAGCTCATGTTCAAGTTCCTTAATCTTAGCTCTGCATCTGCTATGGTCATGCTTTTCTCCTTTATCAGCACACCCTGCTCTTAAAGCATGGATGTGCTCTCAGTACATTATTGATTTACTCTTTCAAAGACTCTTGACAATCAGCCATAACACACAATCTTTTTCTTCCCTGTTACAGTACGGTATTATTGCAAAGTAAATGGCAAGTGTTTTGTTCATGCCAGCTTGTTGTTTTAACCCCCCTACCATTGCTGGTGTAGGGGGGTTAAAACGTAAATAAAAATGTACCTTTTTGGAAATATATCTCTTGTTTGGACCTTCACTGATTCCCACACCACTCATATTTAGACAGGCATGTAAAAAAGAAAGAAAGTTCATGTTTCTCAATAGCACATACATAGAAATAAAAATATCCATTATAGAAATAGGGTCCATTAAAAAATAAAATGTGTGTGTCAATAGTGAGAGAACATTCAGAAATAACAGCCACATTAGCCTGTCTGTAACAGTGTATTCAACTAAGCATTGTTCTAACAGAAAATAGCTATTTTTTTCTGTATTTGCTGTAGCTTGTATCATATTTTAAACCTTCTATCAGAAAGACACAATGTTCCCCATATTTATCAACGTAGTCCTGAAAAAAAAAAAAACTCTCCATTATTATCACCTAACTTTTTAATTCTACAAATTATTTTGTGGAGGCAGTGTGGTCCAGTGGTTAAAGTCCAGGGCTTGTAACGAGAAGGTCACCGGTTCAAATCCCACCCCTGCCACTGACTGTCTAACTGTGTGACCCTGAGCAAGTCCTCCTTGTGCTCCATCCTGCGGATGAGATGTTAAATCAATGTACTATTGTAAGTGACTCTTCATATAATACACAGTTCACAGCCAACCTCTGCAAAGCACTTATTCATAGTGGCCCACCATCACAAAGTATATATATATATATTAATTCACAGCATGCACACCCTTCCTTTCACAACAATTTCTATATTTTATACAAAAGGAAACATTTGGCTTTGTTTTCTTACAAATGGTTTGAAACACTTCTTTTGACAATAAATGTACATGTGTGTTCACTTATTAAACAAACTACAAACCTTAATTCTTTTAATGGGCACTGCATATATTTAAAATGTTTGCTTTTAATTTTTAATGTAGCCTTGGTATTTTAATGTTATCAGTTTTTTCTGAATGTTATCCATTTTTGGCTGAACACATTTCTTTAAATAAAATAATTAAGGCTGTCAAGAGATTTAAAAAAGTAATCGCGATTAATAGTGAGGTTAAAAAAATTAATCTTGGTTTTAAATCGCATATTTAATTGATACAATTACTGCATCCATCTCATTTACATTTGTTTTATTACTGATATTATTATTATTATTATTATTATTATTATTATTATTATTATTATTATTATTATTATTATTATTATTATTATTATCTAAAAAACAACCCAGCATAAAAACCTTGTTTTCCTATTTCTGGATTCTCTTTATAGTTTTATATATATTTACAATCCAGCATTGCTTGAACCAACTGCTAAATCACAATGGAGTTTATTACTCATCTTACTGCATTTACAATTATCAGTTTCCTTTACAGTTTATTTTTTACATAAACTGATGTTTTTCATTGCCATTTAAATAATAATTTAAAATTATTATTATTATTATTATTATTATTATTATTATTATTATTATTATTATTATTATCATCTGAGTAACGGTCATATCCTCCATAACTGTAAATAATATAGTTTAAAAATAAATGTGGTTATTGTAATAAAACAAAGCTACAATGTTAACAGGCCTGCAGTCAGTAGCTATCCAATAGCACTGGTTATAGTATCTTACTTAGCTTGATTCATGGGTTTGCAGCTATCCTGAATTTCTGAGTACTTTGTCAAAATTGACAGGTTTCATTTGTTGTTGTATTGCTGTTGTCTGTAGCAGAAAAACTACTAGACTGTATTTTGAGAAGTGAAAGCATGTTTTGCACACAGTGGTACAGCAGAGTAGATGCACTTCTGTGATACTGGAACTCACTTTGACAGTAGATTCAATGAACCGTCATAAAGTAAAAAAAAATTAAAATAGACGTCCCATTCACAAGTCCTTCAGTTTGAGTGCTTTGCTACATAATGCGGTTCCATGACTCATTTTATATTCAAACGATGACTGCACTCATTCAATCCTGGCATGCACTAAAATGGTGGCGCTGGGAATTAATTACAGTATGCTGAGAGGGACAAGACAGGATTGCAATTAAAATGCATTGAAAAAATGTATGCGTTAATCACAGAAGTTAACTACGATTATTGACAGCCCTAAAAATAGTACTACAAATAGACTCTGGTACATTCTGCAAGGATACAGTGCATTAGGAACATAGGGGACATTAATATTAAGAATATTATCCTATTACCCACATATGTCACTAACATTGTGACGTATCCTGGGCAGAAGCCAAAAATAAATAACATTCAATGTTTTAGGGTTTTGCCTTACAAGCATTTACTTGAACGTCACAGTGGCCTCTGCTGTTATTTTAATACATGTTTTCATTTTCTTCTGCCACTTGATGCTGCTGAATTTAAGTTTTTCAGATACCATTGCGTCAGACAGCATGCTGTAATCTGTGAACCAGGGGTAGAAAACATGTGGTTCCTACTAAAGCTATATATTGTATTTTAGTTATTGTGAGGATTTACTAACTAACTGATGAGCGTAGAGATAAAATTTTGTGGCAAAATATCACAAGATTAATACAGAAACTAAGTCAGCACAAAAACATGAGCGTTCCCAAAGTTTTCATTTCGCCCAATGAAAGATATACGACAGCTTGATTACGTATAACTAGGGCCCTACCAAATTTCCGGTACATTTTCGTAAATTTCACGGTCATAAAATTTAAAAAATCATTTTAAGAATCTTAAACTCTATAAGATCCTCCCAATAGTACTCAAAGAAATGAAAGAAGTTATTTACAAACCGCTAACCAAGATCATGCAACAGTCTCTTGACATAGGGGTTGTAACGACAGACTGGAGAATTGCAAACATAATACAAATCCACAAAAAGGGAGACAAAACCGAATCAGGCAACCACAGACCAGACCAATAAGCATGACTTCTATTATATGGGAGACAGTCAGCATGGTTTTAGGAAAGGGAGATCGTGTCTAACTAACCTGCTTGATTTTTTTGAGGATGCAGCATCGATAATGGATAATTGCAAAACATATGACATGATTTATTTAGATTTCCAGAAAGCTTCTGACAAAGTCCTGCATAAAAGATTAATTCTCAAACTGAACGCAGTAGGGATTCAAGGAAATGGGAGTGGTTAACATGTTGAAAACAGAAGGTACTGATTAGAGGAGAAACCTCAAAATGGAGCGAGGTAACCAGTGGTGTACCACAGCGATCAGTATTAGGTCCTTTGCTCTTCCTAATCTACATTAATGATTCTGGTATAGTAAGCAAACTTGTTAAATTTGCAAATGACACAAAAATAGGAGGAGTGGCAAACACTGTTGCAGCAGCAAAGGTCATTCAAAATGATGTAGACAGCATTCAGAACTGGGCACACACATGGCAAATGACATTTAATAGAGAAAACTGTAAGGTACTGCACGCAGGCAATAGAAATAACATTTTCACGGACGGCAAGCCAGAAACATGCAGTTTCACAAGATCCCAGTTTTTTGCTATCTTTAAAATGTGCTGAAATATATTTTGGAAATAGTAACAGAGTGCTTCCAAGAAATGTATTATTTAAAAAGAGAGAGATTTGTCTCACTGTAATTTATTGAGTTTTAATGTCAGAATCGGTGCAGAATTACTGTCAGCAGGTCCAGGTGAAAACACAGTAAAAAAAAAACCCAACATTTTTTAAACACAGTAGTGGCTGTACAATCCTATTAATCACATTGGTACAAGCTTGTGCAACTGGCACAATTTCGCTTTACCTATCTGCAGAGGAAAGAAAACCACGTCACAGTCAAAATAATGTAAAAGGATTATGCAGTACATGAATATCTCTGCAAACCTATTCAGAATTTAGGAAAGCTGTAATGATGTCTGACATTTATTAAATGGGAATCAGTTATAGTGCACTTTAAATATACTGTTTATGTATATTGTAAAGGATAGGATCTGGCATTTAAATATCTACATGTTTTCAAATAAAATACACATTTTTTGGCCTTGCTGAAACAGTATGTTTATAACTTGTTTACAGTATTGTTAAGTGGCTTAAGTTTTTCCAGTGTGGCTAAAAAATGTTAAGTTACTTTAGCCACAGTGACTAACTAAATGAAAGTCTTAGAGGGAACGTACTATGGAATTACTTTCTCTGATTTCTGACTACGACAGCATGTTAAGCAATCACTTGTCAATAGCCACCGTATTCTCGGGTACCACTAACAAGATTCAGAACGGCTTAATTTATTCGGTGCCTCCGGTTCTGCTAGATGTAGAAGTACAGGATGCCAAGTACGAGCTATAATGGTAGATTAAACAACCACTGTTGGAAACGCAGCTCAGCTGTCTTGTGTTTTCAGGTATGTGACTGACAATGGCGCGAAAGAACGGTTGTTCAGTGAAAATGTGTTGCATTTACTAAAATAAAATTCTATTGATTTTTTAGTATTACTATGCAGGGCAGCCACTATAAGATTGTTACTTTTCTTAAAGATGTGCACAGATTAATCAACCGATTAATCAACTAATGCCCATAAATTAACCGATCAATTTTTCATCGAGTGACATTAGGGCTGCTCTGATTAACAGATTAATCAGACCAATTAATCAACTAAATAGTTGATTGCAGATTTTTTTTTTTTTACAATTACAATTAGCAGTTTTTTGTTTTGTTTTGTTTTTTTGGCTGGGCATTTTGAACTCCATTTTCCAGCATCCCCTGTTGAGAAGGAATGTGCACGAGAAGGTTTCCCGCGTCAGTTTGTATCTGGTTTGTTGTTGTTACACACGCACTTCTTACATTTTCCGCAACGTCCAAAACGAGCCTCAATGTCTGCTGCCAGCTTGGAAAAATATGTCTGCATTTACTACAACCAAAGCAGACTTTATTCATTTTAAAACTGTTGGTGAAAAGGGAGTTTTTATGTTTAACTTGGATGTACAAGTTCATTTTAAGTTAATTTCAACTGAGTTGACAGTGTAGTGCAGCATTTATTTTTCACGATTCCTTCATTTGGCCACTTTTTACACTTTACACCCTGGATGGGACACCAGTCCATCGCAGGGCAACGAAGAGGCAATTTAGAGAGGCAAATCCACCTAGCCAGCATGTATTTGGACTGGAAACCGGAGTACCCGGAGAAAACCCACACAAACACAGGGAGAACAGGTAAACTCCACACAGACAGACCCCTGAGGCCAGAATTGAACCCAGGACCCTGGAGCTGTGAGGCAGCAGCGCTAACCACCCTCCTAAATATAATGTAAAAAATAAATAAAGGTTGTTCATAAGGAGCCATAAGTGTTATATACAGTATGTTTGCATCAAAGACAAAAAAAAAAAATCCACTCTCAGTTCTTGTGCATTATATATTATTATTAAACTCTTTCATGGATTGACGTTGTTCTGTGAAAATGTGTTACATTTACTGAAATAAAAACGCTTTTAAAATGACCAAATTCCCCAATTTTTTTATGTATTACTATGCAGGACAGCCACTAGAAGATCGTTACCTTTACTAAAAATGTGCAGGGATGAATCAATTACATGCTAGTAAGTATTAGTAGTTCCATTTTAGGATCCTGTCTACTCAAGCATGCGCTACAAAGATTATTATCATTATAGTAATAGTGTTCATGAAGTGTGTTTGTATGTTTTTTATTCAAATCAAAGTTTAAAAACCACTCGTTAGTGTTGTTAGATTACGGGATATAACACCTGCTTTCTTTGGGAGCACTGTAAAGTCAATTTGTATCAGTCCAAATATTTGTGTTTTCTAATTGACCATTTTTACAGAAACAGTGGCCCACATCTGTACACCATGTGAAAGGAGACACATACTGCAGACTACCTCCCCTCTTGCATATGCAGATCCATGCTTCCACCTACAGCATTTTAACACACAAACTGATTATGTCATGCCAACCCAAAATAACGCATCATCTCTTATCAGGATGCGCCTGGAATATTTTCCCTGTAACCAAAACAGTTGTAAAGAATGTACAGGATGCTGCTGTAATATCTTCTGTTAAAATATGTTCTAACCTGCTGTTATGAACTGTTAATAAAGTTAACCATTTTCCCCTTTTCAAAAGTTAAGGCCATTCAAATATAAATATTTCAATTTCTGATGTTACTGAGTGAAACCCAAGTCAACCTAACAAAAATGTTTGCATATTTTAAAAAGAAATAAAAATAAATGAAAATTCCTTTATGAGCAAAAAAGCATAGAGCTGGTAGTTTACTGACTTCCAGCTGGCTGATTGAGACGATTTGGCACTGATTCAGGTGGTAGTTAAGCAGGCTGGTGACAGAGAGCGAATGAATCCTAGTCAACAATCTCCCTCCCGATCTGTGAGGGTGCTGTATAACAGGAACAGTGTGCCCCGTACTAGATGGTTTGGCAGTTCATTCCAGGGTCAGTCGGAAGCCAGCCATCCAGGAAGGGGGCAGAGTCTCAATACCAGAAGTCATCGCCCTAATGCGGTACGCGATGTGTCAGTCATGGGCTGGAGGATACGTGATTGAACTAGCTATCACAGGGAGCGTGATTAAGGGTATTTCAGGGGATGTGACGATGCAATCTGTTCCTTTGTTATGGTTACTGAAAGGACCCGTAAGGAAACAGAAGTAAAAATGGATTGTGTGTGTTTAGTGTTTTGTTTGTTTGTCTGTCTAACTGTTACTGTTTGTTCTTGTTAGACGGCTAATATGTACTGGGAGCTGTCGCTACGGGCCAGCATAAGCCCGGACAACACTGCACTGCTGCACCACTATTGTTGTCTTTCACCACACCTGCACGAGAGCACGCACTGTCTGGAGAAGTGGCCGTGTCCGTGTTGAGTGTTATTGTTATTGTATTATTATTTCGGGACTGAACCCCGTGGTTTATTACTGGCGGTACACATTGCTGTGTAAAGCCAGTATTATTATTTAACTGTGCCAAACCGTATTATAGAAAAATAAAGAACTGTTTGGACCGTGAACTTTGTTGTCTGTTGTTGTTTGGAGCACTGCATCATCTACTCACCTGCACACTACTAACCACTTTGCCACAAGGCCCATTACAACAATGATTTATTTTGCCTGGCATTCATTTTGCTTCTCTCAAATGATTGTTAAAAAAAATCCCCTTCATGGAGCAATTTAATCACATTTGAGAGAAGTCAAACGAGCACACTGGGGAAGAACAGCTTTTCTCTTCCAAATGGGAGTGTGAAGCAGCATACAAAATTAGTCACAGATGGTAAATTTACCTTTACAAGTGAAATTAAAATTGTTCCTTTTTTGTTTTTAGAAAGCACCTTCAATGCTTTTAAAGTGATGTCTTTTTTGTTTTGACATAAAATGACATATTAGGAAAAACATATTAAATGTTATTCAATGGTTAAGTCAAACATGTACAGTATGTTTTATGTCATGCAATATGTTTTATTTGAGGTCTGTTTGATTGTTCTACATTTTTGGATGTAAATTCATCCTGAGAAACTGAAAATGAATGCTTCCTGCCTGGTTTCCTAAAAACACCAAACACTTGGAAAATGTGTACGGGCGTGACACAGACACTGCGCACTTGCAGTGCATCAGTTTTTATAAAGTGTGTCTTCCTTTCTTGTGGAGACATTTTATACTGTTGGTTATTGTCATGGTTCGCATTTAGCTGGCTGCATAAATACATTAAAACAGTTTTTTGGTCAATTTTATAAACTCCTGATTTTGCCACAGAAAAACTATTAAATATGGAAAGTGTAACAGAACAGTTAAAATGTAAAGACGGTCAATCTGCCCCAAGATTTTGATTTTTTGCAAAACACGCTTTAGAGCAAGTCTTTAAGAAGTAAGCAAAATGACAATAGAAATTAAGGCACACCATCTTTAAGTTAGCTTTTTTATTGTTTTTTGATTGGGTAAAGCTAAGGATGTTCGTATATTAAATCCAGTTTTGTTTTATATTAGAGCTGTTTTCAATGCTGACTCTGATCTACAGTATACTTCATTTGGTTAGGTAAGTTTTCTGTTTACAAGGTCAGCTTCAGTTGCTTTTCAATTTCTCTCTGTTCCTTAGCAACAAGTTGACGTAACAGGCATGATGTTATGTCGACTTAAAAATATATATATATTTTTTTACTTTTCATACCTAGTTGTACTAATGGTACTGAAGTACGCTTTCAAAAGATGTACAGCAAGCTTATTATCTGAATAATCCAACAAACACTTTGATAACAAAGAGAAGCTTGTATAACTAATAAAAGAATGGAGCAGGAGCCATGGGTGTCCACAGCTTTGGGCAAGGTGTTTAAAAGTAGTCGGGTAACGTGGTTTTGTAGTGCATAATAATTCTTCTGGGCATTCATTTACATTAACAACTCAGACTTAAGCTAAAATTCGATGAAAACCAATACTATAAATGTGCCTCCATTAGGATTGCCCGGGTGTGGGGGGGTTCTGTTTGTAATTTTATTTAAATACAGATGCTCAGAAATCGTATTCTGTGAAGGAGTAAATTACATTTAAAAAATATATATAAATTTTAAAAAATTTGCACAGTGGAGCTTTGAAGGAGTAACTCATACCCAAACGGCAATGAACAGTGGTAACCCCAGCCTCCATATTGACTGTGATTATCAAATTCAGACTAACAAACATCAAATACAGAGTAAAATGATTTAATCTAATTGGTAATAAGATACCTTACTGGTCTGGGTTTCTTTGCGCTCCTAGTTGTTTGAATGTGTGAGTTGAATGTGCTGCCTTTCTCTCCCTGTAGTCTGCACATTGAACACACAAGTTATTGCCCAAGAATCTCTGGACAGGCAGCTTTTGTTATCCTTTTGATCAGCTTCGTGTGCTTTTCTATAGCTTTCAAAAACATTCTATCATCACCCGAATAGATGACTCCTCTGTACTACTGTGTACCACTAACTGAGACAGTTAAGGTAGGGCTAAGGAAAGGGTTTAAAAATAACTAACAGGTATATATTTTTTATCACTATTTATTATTTAAGATGTGTAAAGTAAATTACTAACAACTGATTAAGATTGGGTCATTTTATATGCATTCTGAGACTAAAAAAAAGGTAAAAGGCCAAATTTAAGGGTAATGCATTTTAACAAGACCAATATCTATTTACATATTTGTTCTTAACCAATTTTTTTTTTGTCTGAAAAAGCTTTTGTACATTGAATTTTGTTTTATGAACTTTATCAAATACATACCTCATTGGTTTTTGCATAAAAATCTTAGAAAATGGTTAAAAAAAAAAAAAAATGTAGCCTTCTATGGCATACAGAAAAAAGTAATATGGTGACCTTTCAATTTAAAAGCTTTAAAACATTTCTTTACATCTATTCTTTGAAACAAAAAAAATGCATGTCTTATGGCAAAATATTAAGATATAATGAATTATATGCATATATCTTAAATTAACATAACATTTATTTCAGGAGTCATTTACTCACCAGCATCCCGTCGTGTTTAACTGTAACCCCCCTTTTTAAATGACCTTGAGCACTGTTTAATGTGTTTTGGTTTCTGAATTAAAAACTGTTAATTGTGAAATTAATTTGTAAAGTAGAGGAAAAAAGTCGGAAGAAAACACGAAAACACCGAAAGCCAGAAGCCCTAGTGTGTGTGTGTGTGTGTGTGTGTCTACGTCTCGACACGTAAGAGGGAGGATGTCTCTCTGAGAAAATTAGAGGTAGTCTGTTTTTATGTGTTTATTAAAAAATAAAAATAAAAAAACAACTTAACTGAATATACATTTTAAGAAATTCAACACAGATCTAAAGATCAGTATTAATTTTCCTGAAAAACACTGTACAACTATTGTTTTTTTATTTTTATTTTTTTATTTGTAAATTTAGATTCCAGGGGCACCTACCAGTGGACGCCCATGGCAGAACCCAGTCTTAAGTATTGCTGTATTAGTTTCCTTTACAATGTTTATTCTTGATTTCTGTTTTTATGTAAAAAAAAAGCATTAATTATTTTGAAAGACAGACTATGTTCAAAATGGCTTTCAGCAATCCAAAATGGTACTTTATCTTCACATCTTCACGCAGACACCTGGCCAGTCTACAGGGGTCGCTGGTGTGCGGTGAGCCGAGGACACCCTGGCCGACCTAAGCCCTCCCCACCCGGTGGCGCCGCCAATTGTGCGCCGCCCCCCTGGAACTCCCGTCCACGGCCGGCAGTTGAATAGCCTGGACCCCAACCAGCGATCTCCAGGCTATAGGGCGCATCCTGCACTCCACACGGAGTGCCTTTACTGGATGCGCCACTCGGGAGACCCTTTATCATGCACTTTTTTGTCACGCACGTAAATATTATTTTTTTTTTATCAAGTGAGTGATACAAAGTGGTACAACTCAAAGGGGGGTACCTGGCTGTTTTTGCTTGATAAACACCATAACTTACCAGTTTGTCATACGGTAGGGACAACTAGAAGAACTGCCACTAAAACACAAAAAAATTCATTCCACAATCCGTGACTTTTCTTAAAGGTGCAGACACCCATTTATGGTGATTTGACAGAGTGATTTATATATTTCATATTTATTTTTAATATAGTACACTTAAAGAATTACTGTTCCCTGGCATTACAAAAAACAGGCTTAAAATCGTAAATTCTGTGTTGTGTTGATTTTCTGTTACCTTTAGGCTGCTATCGTTACCATTTAATTGCATAATCTATTTTTGCTTTCTTCCGTGGAGCGCTCTTACACTTATGAGCAGGAATCAAGCAACATAAAGCCCAATTTTATACACTTAACATTGTTGTAATGTCTTACCTTGATTCCTTGAGGAAAGCTTTAATAGTACAATAATGTATTCAAAAATGGAAGTTAAAACTGGATTGTTTTCTTAACATGTTTATGGGTTGTTGCAATGAGTGATATACAAGCACATGTTTGCAGCTGGGATCTCTTGATGTTCGGAAAAGGCCTCAGAAGCTGATAGCTTGTCAGTCCCTATGGACACCAGAAAAACAGAGTCACCACCTGTTAAAATGAGTTTGTGATCGCAAGTTGCATTTACCTGATTTCCCCTCTTAATCAACTGAATTTTCCTTTTTGTCACGTTGAGTATGGCATGATGTGACAAAGGAGTGTATCAGGCACTTAGAAATTCAAGACATCAGCAATTCTGTCTGTTTTCCTCACACTGGGCATAAACTGAGAGCTAGGACTTTACACATGCACTACCCACCAATATAGTTGAGAGATTTTCCTTCATCTATTACCTCACCATTTACTTTACCTATTAAGTGCAATCAGTCACTGTGCTCTTTCAGATAACTGATTGTATACTGTATTTCTGGATGGCAAGCAAAAATTACCATTATTTTATACTAAACCTGGAGGAAGGGGGCAGTGTGGTCCAGTGGTTAAAGTTTATTTATTTTAGTTTTATGTTTATTTATTTATATAGCACCTTTCACACAAAGTGACTCAAAGTGATTTACAATACAATAAAAATCAACAAAATACAGAATTAAACACAATTTATACAGCAAAATTCGTAATATTAATAAAAAGTAAGCAACAACTCAGTTTAAAAACATAAATATAGGGCTCCCGAGTGGCTCATCCAGTAAAGGCGCTCCACGCGGAGTGCAGGACATGCCCTATAGCCTGGAGATCGCAAGTTCGAATCCAGGCTATGTCACAGTCGACTGTGACCGGGAGTTCCTAGGGGGCGCCGCACAATTGGCTGAGCGCTGACCGGGTAGGGAGGGCTTTGGTTGGCAGGGGAATCCACGGCTCACCGCGCATCAGCGACCCCTGTGGCCGATAGGGCGCCTGTGGTTCTGCAGTGGAGCCGCCAGAACTGTGTTGTCCTCCAGCACTATAGGTCTGGTGGCATCACTGTGGATCCGCAGTGCGAAAAATGACGGCTTGGCAGGAGCAAGTTATGGAGGACGCGTGTTCCAACCGCCGTTTCCCGAGTCGGCGGGGGTTGCGAGCGTGAGCCGAGTATACAGATAATAATTGGGCATACTAAATTGGGATAAAAATTGGCGACGACTAAATTTAAAAAAAATTAAAAAAAAAAAACAAAAAAAACATAAATACAGTGAACAAGTTTAAAATAATTATATATTGATACATAACTTTTCAAGTATTTGGTTATCAACAAGAAATATATTGAGTTGGCCAGCTGCCACCTTCTCTAAAACCTTAGTGGCAAAAGGTAAATTGGATAAAAGTCTAAAGTCGCTTAAATAGTAGGATCTAAGTTAGGTTTTTTGAGTGTGGGCAGTTTTAAAAGCAGCAGGAACTATTCCAGTTGACAAGGATTGCTTTATAATTTCCAAAACAAAGGGACACAGATCATTAAAAATGTCTGAGGAATTTAGTGGGGATTGGATCTACAATACAAGTGGAGGAGTTCATCTTCATCACTAATTTATTCAGGTCTTGTAACGTGATAGGAGAAAATGATTCCATGACAGAACTGTTCTTTTGGGTACATTCAAATTCAAGTTCAAGTTAGGGCCATTCTGAGAGATTTGATCCCTGATATTGATAATTTTATTGTGAAAATAATTAAGAAATTCTTCACACTTAGCAGGTGTGGCTTCAATCAAAGGAGGTGCAGTAGAAGATGGGTTAACTCATTTTTCAATGGTTGAAAAAAGAACAAAGTTATTTTTATTTGCATTAATAATAGTGGAAAAATATGAGCTTCTGGCTACCCTCAGAGCATTATTGAAATTCACCTGATGCTGTTTCCAGATTTTAAAATGGATACACAGTTTTGCAGTCCTCCATCTGTGTTCCAATTTACAACCTTCCCTTTTCATCTGGCGTATGTCAGCAGTTGTCCAAGGTGAAGTTTGTTTAGAGGGCACAGTGCGAATTTTGACCAGAGCTACTATATCAAAGGTAGTTTTTAAGAGACCATTATAGCTGTCAACTAACTCATCTTATGACAATGACTGAGAATAAGCGAGTGGTGATAACCTTAATATATTAGAAAACTTGGATGTAGTTAAAGGGTTTATTGAATGAGTTTTATAAGAATGCACATGTCTCTTATTTTGTTAGGGCAACTCAATATTAAAAAGAATAGCAAGATGATCAGAGGTAGCAAGATCTAATTTTGATAGACTATGAACACCTAAGCCCAGAGAGATGACCAAGTCTAAAGTATGGCCATGATTGTGCATAGGCCCTACAACATGTTGGGTGTAGTCTAAAGAATCTAAAAGCCATAAAAACTCCACAGACTGTGAACAAGATTCATTATCAATATGTATATTAAAATCTAAAACTAACCCCAACTAAAAGGACCCTACAGAAAAATAGCAAACTCTGTTAAGAAACATGAACTATATTTTGGTGGTCGGTATGTAACAGCAATGAGAATAGGTCATTTGATATTTAGCATTATTATCAAGTGTTCAAATGAGGAATAATATCCATTATTACTCTGTTTGATGTTGCAAGTACTGCGACAGTTAGCAGCGAGTCCAATACTTGGTAGAAGCACCTTTGGCAGCAATTACAGCTGTGAGGCTTTTTGGGTAAGTCTCTACCAGCTTTGCACATCTGGATCCTGCAATTTTCAGTTAGGCATAAGTAAAAAGTAGTCAAGTAAATAGGCATAAATAGTCAAGATTATGGTCAAGATTGTGGAAGCGACATCGTGTGAGAAGTACGAGTGGACAAGTACAACACAGTTAGAAGCAGTTAAAAGCAGGTTGACAGCTGCAGAAGCTAAACTAAACTTCCACAAAAAAAAAAAATGGTCTTCAAGCCAGTAATCTGTGCCAACTGCATGATGTGGGAAATCCGAGAAAACCCAACAGAGCTCAATCAAGTTTGTGTAAAGTGCCGCACGATCCAGGACTTGCTTCAGCGATTAAGCCTGCTGGAAAAGGAGCTGGAGAAAATGAGACAGCAACAGGAGCTTGAGGAGCTGACACACCCACAATTCATGGAAGTCTGTACCCCTAGCAGACTGAAAGCCACCAGGGAGATGGAAGAGAGTCGAAACAGCCGGGTTCAGATAGGCAGAAGCAGGGAAAAAAAGAAACTTTGTCAATCACAACCACCAGAAATCCAGACATCCAACAAATTTGAGCCACTTCAACATTTAGATGACCAAAACCAACATCAAGAGAATGAAAGAAACAACATCCAGGACCCTATAAACAGTGCTGGCCAGGCAGCAAAAAGAAGGGCGGTCATGATTGCTGGGGACTCCATATTGAGAAACACAGCAAGTTCAGTTCACAGTTTGGACCCCCTTACTACAACAGTGTGCTGCCTTCCAGGAGCCTCTGTCAAGCACATCACTGAGAACGTGGACAGGCTCCTAGAACGAACAGGAGACGACCCGGTAGTAGTCATCCACATCGGTACAAACAACATTGGAAGAGACAGACCAAGATCCCTGCAAAACAAATTCAGAGAGCTAGGAAGGAAATTAAAAGACAAGACCAAAACTGTGGTATTTTCTGGGATACTGCCAGCACCTTGCAAAGGACCATATGGACAGCTGGAAATACAAAATCAAAATGCATGGCTGAAATCATGGTGCACACAGGAAGGCTTCACCTTTCTTGAACATTGGAGCACATTCTACAACAAGGACTATCTATATAGGTGGGACGGACTGCACTTAAACAGAAAGGGAACCAATCTACTCGGAGAAAGGATCCTTGAGGAGGTCCAGAAGCATTTAAACTAGAAAGGAAGGGGGGAGAAAACAAAAAAACAGAAGGGAGACCACATCAAAACAAGGGCAACAACTCAGGTAAGACATCTATTAAATGTATTTATCTTAATGCTAGAAGTCTCAGAAACAAAATTTTAGAACTTGAAGCTACTGCACTAACAAGTAACCACGATGTGATAGGTGTTACAGAAACTTGGTTGTCTGAGAGTGATGGAGATGAATATAATATTAGTGGGTACACACTATGTAGGAAAGACAGGCAGGACAGAAGAGGCGGAGGGGTAGCGCTATACATAAGAAATAGTCTTGAAGCCCAGGTGTTAAATCAGGACAAAGAAAACAATGCAGAATCAATATGGGTCAGAATAATGGACATGCTCTTGACCGCCAAATTCAGACACTGAGCAAAATAATCTGTTATACAATGACATTCAAAATGTGTGTAGAAAAAGAGAAGCCATACTAATGGGGGATTTCAACTTCCCTATATAATGATGGGAAACCCGATGGGGGCACGACGGACTAAATTGAAATGGTGGAAATGACAAATGACTGCTTCCTAACGCAATTTGTCAAGGCACCGACTAGAGGGGAGGCATGCCTTGATTTAGTCTTTTCAAATAATGAAGACAGAATAACTAAAACAGAGGTCAGAGTGCCATTGGCAAACTCAGACCACAACATGGTCTCATTTGAAGTATTTTTTAAAACCCCAAAAGTAATGACTAAAGCTAAGGTTTACAATTTTAGAAAAGCAAACTATGAAGGTATGAAACAGAGACTAACAGAAGTAGATTGGAGTAAAATAGAGAAAACATCCACAGAAAAAGGATGGCTGTTTTTTTAAAAATGTAGTACTAGAGGCGCAAAACAATTACATCCCAAAAGTAGACAAATCAAAATCTAAAACAAAATGGCCAACATGGTTTAATAGATTAATTTAAAAAAATATTCAGCAAAAAAGGCACTTTACAGAGCATTTAAAAGGGACCAAAAACAAAGTACACAGAAAGAGTACTTGGAACTGCAAACACAAGTCAAAAAGGAAGTTAGAAAGGCCAAGAGAGAGATAGAAATCAATATTGCTAAGGGGGCTAAAACCAATTCCAAAATGTTTTTCCAATATTATAACAACAAGAGAACATTCAAAGAGGAGGTTAAATGTCTAAGAGACACAAATGGCAAAATCATAGATGAAGAAAAAAAAATAGCAAATATATTAAATGATTACTTTTCACAGGTTTTTACAAAGGAGGACACGGACAACATGTCCGACATATAGACCTGTTCCTATCCAATTTTAAACAACTTTAGAATAACAGAGGCAGAAGTGTGAAAGGGACAAGGCGCTCTTAAAATAAACAAATCCCCTGGGCCGGATGAGATCATCCCAATAGTACTCAAAGAAATGAAAGAAGTTATTTACAAACCACTAACCAAGATCATGCAACAGTCTCTTGACACAGGGGTTGTACCGACAGACTGGAAAATAGCAAACGTAATACCGATCCACGAAAAGGGAGACAAAACCGAACCAGGTAACTACAGACCAATAAGCCTGACTTCTATTATATGTAAACTTATGGAAACTATAATAAGATCCAAAATGGAAAATTACCTATATGGTAACAATATCCTGGGAGACAGTCAGCATGGTTTTAGGAAAGGGAGATCGTGTCTAACTAACCTACTTGACTTTTTTGAGGATGCAACATTGAAAATGGATAATTGCAAAGCATACAACATGGTTTATTTAGATTTCCAGAAAGCTTTTGACAAAGTCCTGCATAAAAGATTAATTCTCAAACTGAACGCAGTAGGGATTCAAGGAAATGCATGCACATGGATTAGGGAGTGGTTAACATGTAGAAAACAGAAAGTACTGATTAGAGGAGAAACCTCAAAATGGAGCGAGGTAACCAGTGGTGTACCACAGGGATCAGTATTAGGTCCTCTGCTATTCCTAATCTACATTAATGATTTAGATTCTGGTATAGTAAGCAAACTCGTTAAATTTGCAGACAACACAAAATAGGAGGAGTGGCAAACACTGTTGCAGCAGCAAAGGTCATTCAAAATGATCTAGACAGCATTCAGAACTGGGCAGACACATGGCAAATGAAATTTAATAGAGAAAAGTGTAAAGTATTGCATGCAGGCAATAAAAATGTGCATTATAAATATCATATGGGAGATACTGAAATTGAAGAAGGGAACTATGAAAAAGACCTAGGAGTTTATGTTGACTCAGAAATGTCTTCCTCTAGACAATGTGGGGAAGCTATAAAAAAGGCCAACAAGATGCTTGGATATATTGTGAGGAGTGTTGAATTTAAATCAAGAATATTTAAACCTAGAATATTGTGTTCAGTTCTGGTCACCTCGTTACAAAAAGGATATTCCAGCTCTAGAAAGAGTGCAAAGAAGAGCAACCAGAATTATCCCGGGTTTAAAAGGCATGTCGAATGCAGACAGGCTAAAAGAATTGAATCTGTTCAGTGTTGAACAAAGAAGACTACGCGGCGATCTGATTCAAACATTCAAAATCCCTTTAAACAACAAACACACACTGTAGCGCAATGAGGAGATACAGTCCCTGCTGGTTTTGCCTCTCTAACCCGCATGAGCCAATGCAACGCTCCCTCCAGAATTCCTAGCGAAGACATCCAGGATGCGAACCTGCACTCCCCTGACTGTATGACTCACCCTGCACACCATGCAGCCATGTTTTTACCAGGTAAGCCACTCAGGGACCTCAGGTGGAACATATTGTGGCGACACAGGGTCTCTCCTGTTTATTTCTTTTTTTAAACAGAATGAATGGACAGACTCAGGGACTGCAGATACAAACGGAATATCCGCTTTTTATTCCTTCTAAACAGTCGGTCTCTATGGGCTAGGGCCGCGCCAAAATGACAACCCCTTTTTCTCTGTCTATCTAATACTATACTGCACGTCACTGTTTCTTTTGCTAATTCAGTCACTCGCTATCACTGATTAACTGTCGCTCCCAACTCTCACTCACAACCCACACACATACTGACATCGCTCCCGTTCTTATACCACCCAGCTGGCACTACCCCCTCCCCTTTCAACCTGCTCTCCTCCAATCACTGCAGCACATCACTCTCCCTGCCTTCCTAAACTAACCCTCCCCGGCTGGTCCCAGCCCAAACAAAACATATGCACCTGCTCAAAGACAAACAGACAACAACATAAAGTGTCCCTTCAGGGCGAGCACCGTCAGTAGTTCTCCAGGTCGCTACAATATCTTTGCCATAAAGAAATAGCTTGAGTGTGCAAAGTAAAATAATGTATTTTATAGGCACGTAGCTTAAGTGTTGTCTGTGTGTATACCTGCACCAGTACTATTAGTACAAAATTAAATTGTACACCTGATCTCAAATAGGATAACAAAGAAAATGAAGAAAAAACATATGAAGACACAGACAAAATTGCTGTTCTTGCAAGACAAAGATCCCAAAAAACATAAAAAAAGTCTGAAATTCAACATAAAAACACCTTTAAATAAATTAAACACTAGTCTTTTTTTTAATAATACAATTATTTACACGGTCGAACACACACACACAAACTGAAGGATTAACCGTGACTAAGCAGTCAATCAGTCTTTTAGTCTGCTTGACCTCCTCACTCACAGAACACAAAATGACATGCAGCTCCTTTTTCCTCCCCCCTGGATTTGGCTCTCTATCTCTATCTCTATCTTTAGACATGAGATTGACTGTCGTCCTATTGGAGCCAGCTGATTCAATGCATTTAAAAAAAAAGATTATCTGAATAACGAGTGTGGTAGGGTAGCAACGCGACCATGGCTGGCTAGCTGCAGGAATAGCAGACACTGAGGTGGAAAACTGCAGTTCACCGCGGCTGCCCACATATTAAACAAAGACTCAAACAAATTGAAAATACAAAATAAATTAATGCACCCAAGCATGGCTATCACAGTGCAGAGACAGGGAGCATAACCTGCTGCTCCCAGTCCTTTCACTAAACTAAATGAGCCCAGAACAAACAATCTGGCTCCTCTTAGCCAGGGCTGGTTGACAATCAATCAATCAATCAACAGTGGGTTACAGAACACCATCCCTGCTAAATTTACATTCAAAAGTAAACAAGCTTTATCTATAACAAAAAACACACACTATTTACAAGTGCAGTGCCTCATACTTTGAAGTTATTTGGCAACATGGCTGGTGCATTTCTGACTCAGCCTTTTATTCCCAAATGTAGCATCCAAACAAAGTAAAAAATTTGTCCTGAAGCTCTATATTGGTGTACAATCATACTAGGGCCAGATTATACATACATGTTATGTTGCCTACTGCAACCCAAGACAGCAATTCCACTCCACATACAAAATGTATGTAATGTGTTTGAAATGACAGAGCGGAAAAGACTGAAGACAGGCAGAGAGCTACATAGATTTGACAACGGGGGCTGCTTGATCATAACATTTACCATGCACAAATATATTAAAGAAAACCATTTTAATACCATATCTGTAAAATGCATCAAGTTTCCCAATCCAAAGTCTGATCTGCCAAGGACATTGCAGCAAACTACTGTACATTTAAAAGAGGCCAAACGAAGAGCACTAACCGACGAACAGCCAGAAATCATCTAGGGATTTGATAAAGTTGAATTGCACAATTATTATTGTTATTATGATGCATGGGCACCTGTTTATAAATAGCCCTGGGCATGTTATTCTAACATTTTTTTTGGTTATTAGTGTTGGATCAGACAGTTCTAAGTATGTGTTAATTACAGGGTTTTTTTTAATCTTTTATCTTGCTGCAAATACAGTACTATTATTTGTAATTAGGACTGTGAAAAAAGTGACTTTCTTTATCAACCTGTGCATGTTTGTCAAATGATATAAATCACAAGTTGTACTGATCTGTCTACACAGGTTTCAATACTTTATTTGCAGATATAGAGTATACTGACAGCCCATACCCACATACTAATTGCATGCCATATATATATATATATATATATGTGTGTGTGTGTGTGTGTGAAAATCTAATTGTAATACACCATTATGGTTTTTATAACTACTTTTTAAAAATGTGTTACTGAAAAGACCTGAAGCCAGCATACTGAACATCTGGTCTGAAATGGTCAACCAGATAATCAATTCCAGACTAGTGAAGCCTGGTTCACACACACAGAACATGATAGGGTTGCAGCAATACACATCTTTTAACATCATGATACAAGGTGACCAGAAAATGACGATATCCCGATATTATCACAATAAATGATCATCTGGATCTAGAACTGATATTTTATTTATTTTAGATCATTTTAAAGAAAGATAGTTGCATTAATGTCAACAATAACATTATAGAATAGAAGTTTGACACGCAACCTTAACTCTGCACCATTATGCATATGTATGACATCACATATGACATCAGCAATGACATCACTGATGACATAACTAATCACATGACAAATGCTCCCCGAAGACTGGCCATAGGAACATAACCTGGGTGGGTCTGCTAAAATGTATGTTTTTTAAAACAAAATTGGGGAGGGGAGTTCCATCTTTGTGCTACTACTCAGTGAAGAAATATAACCATGGTTGAAATACAATGTACAGACATTTAATCTATATTTTCTGTCTCCCATAAGTAACAGAAGGTACAGTCACTTTATATGATATATCATTGTATTTATTTACAAATGTTACATTAAAATGCCTGTCTATCTTCTTTCATTGTTTATCCGAGTGCAGTATAAGTTTGTATGGCTAAAGAACATAATTTCCAGTGTATGTATATCTTCATATAAGAAAAGTAGTTTAAATGTAGTTTAAATGTTTTTTTTCTGTTTTTTAAATCTTATTAAGACTATTTTTTAAATCTTTGCTAATCTGTAAAAATAATTTGTGTTTTCTAAGTTAAAAGTTTGCAAATGTTTTATGTCATAATTCCATATACTGGGACGTTGTTTCTTTTACACCCAAAAGTAATTGGTATAATAGTTGAAACAAGTCAATAAAACAAAAACTACCAAACATAACTACACCCCATTTTAGGGAAAAATTTTGCCTGCCAATCTGCCAAATCCCAAATTTCAGCCAGATCGATTAATGTTAACCCCCTTTTTGAGCTGCGTAAAAAACAGGTTTAACATGGGTACCCTGCCATACATATATATTTCACTGAATTTTATTCTTGTAAACTTCCAAAAATAGTACAATAGTGCATGTTCAGACAGCACACGGACTACAACACTAAGGCCCTGTCCACACTCGAGAACCGTACTCAAAAACGTTTTAATTAATCCAGCTCAAAGCGTCCACACTGAAGTACCGTTTCATGTTTAGTCGGGCTTAATGCGTCCACACACTATTAGAATAGTTTGGTTATAGTTCCTAGCAGCTCAATGAACAGTGGAAATTAATATGATTGTATCCCACCATGCACTGTATTTTATTTTTAAATAATGTGTTATGCTCCATATTAATAGAGGTCCATATTGCTAAAAAGAAATAAAACAAGTATTTTGGAAAAAGTTAATACAGAAACACACACACACACAAGTAGGGCTTGAGGTTTTCGGGGTTTATTTTTAATCAGGTGATGTCCCTTTAAACAAATTGAGCAGATTTGTTAATTAAACTCAGAACAAAAAACTGTAATTACAAACATATCATTGTTTGTACCTTCATATCTTGCCTGAGCCTAATTCTGGTCCCATTAATTTTATTTCAAACACAGCTGACAAATGACGTGAATTATTCATCCCCGATTCCTCTTTTAACTCGCATTTCATTTTTTGCAGCCTAATTAAACGTTGTGCTTTTGTTATTTTCCCCACTAGTTTAACAGAGATGTCCTGATAGATTTTTTTTGTACGCATAAAAATGAATACCCACTGTGGAGTGTAGACTGATAGCAAGTCCTTCAGGCTGCTGTTCTGAGTATTCCGCCAAACATATCAGAAAGCATTTGGGGATATTGGAGAATACACAAAAAATGCAGTTTGGTATTACAGCATCCAGACTACTGATAAACCGCACTACCTGATGCAATGTAATTTAGAACCGGACTCGAAACTACCCCCAGAGGTGGTCTCGAGTTCGGTTCTCAAGTACGGTATTAAACGGTGTGTAGTGTGGACACTAACTGTATTTAGCACTTATAATCCGGTTTAAAGGCAACTAATACAGCTTAAAGTAGTGGACAGGGCCAAAGAGAAGATCCCAAAAAACACAAAAAAGTCTGAAATCCAACACAAAATACCTTTAAATAAATGATACACTAGTTGGTTTTGTGAAACAAAGGACAATGTAACAAGAAAAACAGACTTGCTAAAATGTAAAAAAAAAATTTTTAATAAAGATCTACAGAAAGAATTCCTTTTTCATGCTGTAAAACACAACCAGAGTTTTAGGTTGATGGACTGCAGGTCTAAAAACAAGTGCTTGATTTATATGGGTTATCCAGTAGGAATACAGCCCCCTGAGTCGCACTGAAAGTACTGAATCGAGACTCCCAAACAGGAAAAAACTGTGCATACACAAGCACCATAATCGGTAAACTGCACAACTTTCATCTATACTTGACTATATGTCATCTTGCACTTGCACTTAACTGCTCCACACTGCGATATACTACGACTGCTCTCAATCATGATTATATTTTCTGTATCTTGTACTTGATTTTACTCCTAAAGGTAACCGTATTCGTGTTTTTTTTTATAATTGCTGTTATTTGAAATTGTTCTTATCCATTTATTGTACTTACTACTTGCTCTTAATGAAATTTACTCTTATCACCAAATATTTTTTAAGTTAATTGCTCTTAGTCGTAAATGCTCTCACACGTAATTATTTACTGTTTTTTTTTTAAATTTAAAAACAACTGGGAATCTTATTTCTTAAGAGTGTGCAGTAAAAATAACTGTTTTACAAATTAAATGTTTTCCTTACAGTAGGTCCCAGCTGTGGAAGAGCTCCTAGCATGTGTGAGGAAGATGACTGTGTTGATAAAGATGGTTAAAAAAAATGGCTGATCCCAGGGTTCCTTTGGCACTAAGCTCTCAAATGACCAAACCTCTGCTTCTAAAGAAAGTGTTGCTTAATTGCTCTGGCAAGCATGTCGCCCACAAGTTTCGTAAGCTGAGTATGCAACTTGATGGCAAAACTTAATGATCCTATCAATCAAAATTCCCCTGGCAGTATATCAGCTTCATCAAACAGCAGTGTATACAGTTGTCAAGAAGATTTCTTTGATGTGTGATTTTTTTTTTTTTAAATGTTGGTGTAAATAAAATGCAATTTGTAATTATATTTTGTCATTGGGTATGCGGGGATGGGTGAGACCACCACAATAAGAACTTAAGCACTGTGCAGGAGAGATTTCAGTACCCTGGAAAGGGAGTCTCTCTAGAACTAAATACCATATTAAGTGTCACGTGTATGCCTGTTGACAACACAAATCTAATAGTACAGTAAATGTCCTTTACTGTTCAGAAAGCCTCCTCAATTCCATGCATACACAGGTTAGTGAAATTTATATAGAAGTAATATTGGCAGTATTTACATAGTGAAAGACAGCAAGACAGTTAATTTCTTTTGATTTTTGAATACTGGATACTTGCACACCAGGTACCAAGAAACCATAATATTATTATATATTTATTAGCAGACACCCTTATCCAGGGTGACTTATAATTGTTACAAAATATCACAGTACAGACTATCCTAATACAGATAAGAGCAATTATGAAATAACAATAAATCAAATTCAAGCAAGAGCAAAATAAAGAATATAGTACATTATAAGTAAGAGAGAGTTTGACTAAATGTGTCATACTAGAATGAACTCATTGTTGAAATGATTGTTGCGTGGCATTCACTTTTCTGTCGAATTGTTCCGACTCACAATGGTTTTGTAAGGAATCGATAGTTTTGTGTATATTAAAATAAATAAATAAAAATCGCCAACAAAAGATGTGACTTCTGCCCAAGTACACAAACAGGAATGTGACAGGCTGCCTGAGAAAAGATGAACCAAAACATTACTGCCTGATCTTGAATCATCCATGACACACAGTCAGCTATTTACAAAGAAGTGGGAGTCATTGCCTGGGAGATGTCAAGTAATAAAGAGGACTGTTAACGTAACATTATTCAGCAGGCTTCATTCGACTTAATGAAGCAAATTTTGTTAATTCCACAGGGTGATGCAAAACATTTAGCCATAACTTTACATTTTCATTTTCTACATATAATTTGATAGGATGTATAACTGCAGTGTACAAAAATTCAATTCAAAACCTATTTTTTGGATGTACATAAAAAGGTTTAAATGACGACAACATCATTTATTTCAGGACGTGATATAATATTGCCACTGATTTTAGAGTTATCCCTTCTCTTATTGTCAAACCTTTACTCGCAAGAAATTATTTATTTATTTATTTATTTTTTACAATAGTTAAGGGCGTGCATACACCAGAAACTGAGTTATCTGTTATTTTTGTTTTATTTACTTTGTCATAATTTATTTTGTCAACCTGTTTTTGAAAATAATAATTAATAGATCCAGAAGTACCCAGAGTACTATCTTGCTTACAAAAAAGGACTTTCTAACTAAAAAGCTTCAAAAAGCTCTTCAGATGTTCTATTGATGTTTCCTGCAAACACCCTTGATGTGTTTAACTTATCTTCTGATAACACAACTATTTTAATGGCATACCTAGATGCCACATCTGTTTATATATTATAATATTGTAGCGACTTGCCGTCGCTATAAGACTTATTTTGAAATAAGTAATAAAGAAGCGGTTCCAGAAGCCGTGTCACGGATAATAAAACAGCCAGTAGTTTATGTTGTTTATTTATGCTAACACTTATACAGGACTTTGTCGGCTTAGCCCACGCCAAAATAATAAACCCTACTAGTGTCTATGCCTACCCACTTCACTCTCACAGCAACAGCGGATACCTCTCACACACAACAGGGGTATTCCGTATCTCAGTGTAAATCTATCTAAACTGGCGAATTTGTCTCTGACAGTAACAGGTTTTCGATCACCCTCCGCTCCGTCTAAATTCACCCGAACAGTCTCTCAGAGCTGCTGACGCCAGCTCTCATCGCCCTCATCCCTCAGGGCTAAACCAACCCTCGAAGACGAGGAGGGGAGGGGGGAAAGAAACTGGCTAATTCCCTGTAACAAAAGAACCTTCTCAATTAACTTCAATAAACAATGACACAGCCTCCCTATACATCCACACACTCACCTCCTAAACTACGGTCCCCAAACGACCTTCCCACCCTGCATTCACACCCTTATACCCTCCCCGTATACATTCTCTTAATGGCGTGGTCGGGCACACAACACAGGGAATGAACAGATAACAACGCATTTACAATACTCCGTCCCAGCGACTCTAGTCCAGTTCCCGCAAAAGCCAGGATCGCTACACTGCCCCCCCCCTCAGTCCCTCGTCCCCGATGGAGGACGAAATGTCTATAGCGATCTGGCAATCGCCACTGCCGTGAGGGGCGCGCGGAGGGAAATGAGGAGGCACTCGGGACAGCGTCTTGTTCCCCTTGGTCGTGGGATTGGACCCCTCTGGCTCGTGAATCCAGTCCATGGGGAGAACGGGGGGAACTCTCCGGGGATAGGGCTGGTGGTGAAGGGCAAGAGGCAGAGGCCACAGGACCAGGGGGCAGAAGTGGAAGGTCAGGGGCAGAAACAGAGGGTCCAGGGGCAGGAGCAAGGAAGGCAGGATGGGCCCGACCATGGTAGGGGGCGAAGCGGTCCCGGTGCAGGACGACAGCCCGACCTTTTGGTGGCAAGCGAACCCGGTAGTCCACCTCCCCCAGCCGCGCCAGCACCAGACAGGGGCCCACCCATTTACTGTCAAGTTTCGGGCAGCGTCCTTTGACTCTTGGGGCTGTAGACCCAGGTGAGATCCCCGGCCTGAAAGTGCGGTCCTCGGGTGTGTACATCATAGCCCCTCTTCTGCCGGACCCCTGCCACCTCCATCTGCTGTCGAGCAAACTGGTGGGCCGTCTCCAGCCGGTCTTGCAGCTTCCGGGCATACTCCGGTCCGGCGACAGCTGCTGGGGAGTCCGGAGGGCGACCAAAAGTCAGGGCCACCGGGGTCCTCAGCTCCCGCCCCAACATAAGGAGCACAGGGGTGCAAGCGGTGGAGTCTTGTACAGCAATGCGGCAGGCCATGAGTACCAGGGGAAGCTGGAGGTCCCAGTCTCGCTGATCAGCGGCAACTGCCAGTGCCAATTGAGCACCCAGGGTGCGGTTAAACCGCTCAACCAAGCCATCGCTCTGAGGGCGCAGAGGGGTGGTCCTGGTTTTGTGAATCCCGAGCCGGCCACACATCTCAGTGAAGACCCGGGACTCAAAGTTCCTGCCCTGGTCCGAGTGGAGTTCTGATGGGATCCCAAAGCGACTGACAAAGCCCTGCACCAGCGCCTCTGCCACTGTCTCGGCTTCCTGGTCCGGCAACGCGTAGGCCTCTGGCCACTTTGTAAAATAGTCCAGCGCCACCAGCACGAACCTGTTACCCCGTGTAGTGCGGGGAAAGGGGCCCAGAATGTCCACAGCAATTCGGTCCATGGGTGCACCGACAGGGCACTGCTGGAGAGGGGCATGGGACTGGTTCTGGGGTCCCTTGCGGGCAGTGCATGCATCGCACCGGCGACAGTGGTCCTCCACATCCCGGCGGCACTGGCCCCAGTAGAAGGCCTGACGGAGGCGGCGGAGGGTCTTAGTGACTCCAAAGTGACCAACGCCCGGAGTGCCGTGGTTCTGTTCCAGCACCTCTTCCCTGTAGGCCCTGGGGACAACAATCTGCCACTGTGCCTCTCCCGTAGCAGGCTCAAGCCAGCATCTCTTCAGCACCCCCTCTTGGATGGCCAGTCCAGACCACTGTGACCACAGGCCTCGGAGCAGGGCGGATTGGGCGACCACCTCCTCCCAGGCAGGTCTTCGGCCTTCGGTGACCCACTTCCTGACCGTGCCCACCTCCTGGTCCTGCTCTTGACGTGCCTGCCAGTCCGGTCCCTCTCCGGAGAACACTGCTCGGCACCGTGACGTAGACTCTGCGGTAAGCTCTCGCTCCCTGTCTTCCTTCCGAGCACATCCAGCACAGTGGTCTGCTGCACAAGGCCTCCTGGACAGCCCGTCCGCGTTCTGGTGGGCCGTTCCCCCCCGGTGTTGGATGGTGTAGTTGTAGGACTGGAGCTGCTCAATCCAGCGAACCACCTGTCCCTCTGGCTCCCGGAATGACATGAGCCAGCGGAGGGCAGCGTGGTCCGTGCGGACAGTGAAGGGCAGCCCACACAGGTAGTGCTTAAAGTGGCAGATGGCGTCCACCACTGCCAACAGCTCCCGACGTGTGACACAGTAATTCCGCTATGGTTTGCTGAGCGTCCTGCTGAAGTAAGCCACTACCTTCTCCCCCTCCTGGGTCTGCTGAGCCAGTACCGCACCGAGTCCGTGTCCAGCACAAAGGGTTGCTGGGAGTCAGGTGCGGTGAGCACTGGGGCAGTGCACAGGGCTTCTTTGAGAGCGTCGAAGGCCTCTTGGTGGGCAGGGGTCCAGTCAAAGGGAGCACCCTTCCTGGTCAGGCCGTGGAGGGGGGCAGCTATGGTGGCAAAACCGGCAACAAATCGCCGGTAGTAAGAGGCAAGGCCGAGGAAGGCCCGCAGCTGGCGTAAATTGGCTGGTGGGGGCCAGTCTCACACAGCGGCGACCTTGGCCGCTTCAGTGGAGATGCCAGCGACGCTGACCTGGTGGCCCAGGAAGGACACTTTCCGGCGGAGCAGCCGGCACTTCTCTGGGTGCAGTTTAAGACCCGCCCGCCGTAGCCATGTCAGCACTTCCCTCAGAGCTGCCAAGGCTTCCTCAAAGTCCTTTCCGTGAACCAGGAGGTCATCAAGGTAGACAAGGCACCGGGTTGGTGGTACCCCAGACAGCACCCTCTCCATGAGCCTCTCGAAAGTCGCGGGTGCGTTGCAGAGGCCGAAGGGCATGGCGCGGAACTGCCACAACCCCCGGCCAGTGGAGAAGGCCGTCTTGGGACGCGCTTCAGGGGCCAAGGCCACCTGCCAGTAGCCGCTCTTGAGGTCGAGGGAAGAGAACCAGTAGGAGCCGGCAACTAGATCCAGGGACTCGTCTATCCGAGGCAGCGGGTAGGAGTCCTTGAGCGTGACATCGTTCAGCCGCCGGTAATCGATGCAGAACCTCCACGTCCCATCTTTCTTTGGAACTAAGACCACGGGCGAGGCCCAGGGGCTGCCAGATGGCTCAATGATGCCACCTGTTCTCATCTCCTCCAGGGCTTGGTCAGCGGCAGCTTGGCGGGCCGGTGGGATCCGGCGGGGTCGTTGCTTGATGGGGCGTGCATCCCCCGTATCAATGTGATGCTGGACGACGTGGGTCCTTCCAGCGCCGGCAGGGGCAGTGGCAAAACTGTGGCGGAATTCCTGTAGCAAGACCCACAGTCTTTGGCATTGCTCTTCCTCCAGGCCTTCACAATTTGCAGTCCACACTTACCGGGCAATGGTGATGGCAGCTTCCTCAGCAGCGGGTAGGCTTTCTGGGGGCCGCACTGGGGACAGGACCTGGGCATGCTGGGCTAGTGCACCGGGGTCCCCAGGCAGTGGTTTTCGGCCCTGGAGTGGAATGACCGGCCCTTCACCAAACTGTACAGAGCTGGTCTGGAAGTTGAGCAGCCCGCCGGCAAACTGGAGGAAATCCAGCCCCAGAATGAAAGGTTCCTGGATCTCAGCCACCCACACCACGTGAAAGAAGGTGCGACCGCCCACGTCGATGCGCATCCGGGTACAGCCTTTCATGGCAGCCTGTTCACCACTGGCTGTGGTCAGAGCTGCTTTTGCTGGTTCCAAGCGCACGCCCTCTTGGAGCAGGTCGGGGTGTGCCAGGGTGACAGTGGACCCAGCATCCAGCAGGGCATAGCAGGGGGCGCCGTCCACTCGTAGCGCCACGTAGCAGTCATTGCGCCCGAGCTGGCCTTGTGTCAGTTGTGCCGTGGGCCGGCAGGGGCGGATGCTGTTGACCTTGGGAGTGGCATGGTCAGGGGCAGTGGGTAGAGGTCGGCGTTTAGTGCGGCGAGAGGACGATGGAAGGGGCAGTGCAGGGTGCAGTGAAGATGGCGACGAAGTGGATGAGGAAGAGCGTGGGACGTTATTTGGGGCCGGTGGTGTCCCTTCTACATCGGTCCCATGTCGTTTCCCGGCTGTAGGGAAGGAGAGGTAGGAGAGAGGGTGCCGCAGTTGTGCCGGAGGTGTCCCCGCTGTCCACACTGCCAGGAGATGCGGGTCTCAGGCTTCCCGGGTAGGCTCAGATCGTTCCTGGCATCTGGTGACGGCTCCAGCCCCATGGAGCGCATTGGGGTGCTTTGGATGCGGCGGGTGCTGGCACGAGGAGGATGTTTGGCAGTGCTGGGGAATGGTGACTGTTCCCCCAGGACGACTTCAGCTAGCTTGGCTCGGACGAGGGCAGCATCGAGGGTCTGGGGTGTATCGAGGCGGACCTGGTTGCGTACAGCACCGGGGGTGAGCCCATGGAGGAAGGCATCAGTGGCAAGCTCTTCCTGTATGGCTGTGGGGAACTCAGGGTAAGCTTGGCGGGCCAGGTAGCGGACATCGGCGCGAACTGGCCCAATGGCTCTCCGGGGCGGCGAAAGCGGTCTTTAAACTGCTGGCGCAGGGTGAGGGGGTATTCAGTCCCGTCAAACCGACAGTCCAGGGCCTGGACAACAGCCTCATAACTGCGTCTTTCCGGTTTACTAACCTCCAGCAAGGTGTGGAGAGCCTCGCCTTCTAGGGCCGCGATGAGTCTATCAGCTTTACGCTTTGTATCCCAGCCATTAATCTCAGCCACGAGTTCAAATTTAGCCCGATAGGCCTCCCAGGATGCTTTCCCATCAAACCCTCCAATTTTCAATTCTTTCTGGCCCTGGGCCTTGTCTGTTTGTGCCTGCACTGTCTCCTTTTGCGTTACAGCCTGGTCAGGGGAATGTGGGGGCGGCGCCTGAGCCATAGCAGGTTGCACATTATAAGTCTTCCCCCCTACCGCTATCGGAGCGGTGCTCATACCGGAGCCTATCTGACCTTTTCCCCAATACAGTCATACATTCATTAACAGTCTCGTGGCTCACAGGTTGGGCTTTAATTATTGGCAGCACAGTGCTTAATTCTTCTAGGCTCAGTTCTTTCATAAGGTGTAACATTTGAGCTGCAGGCTTACCCGTATCTCCGCTTCCGGTGTAGGCCGCATTGTCCTGGTCGCCTTGTGTCTCGAAATGGCCGAGCTTCTGCCCCCCTATGTTCGATTGCGTGCACGTGGCATGCGCAGGTCTAGCTGCTGTGCCTGCAGCAGTCTCCTCCCACGTGGCGTATTCCCGTCTCCACAACTCCACCACGTCCTGCATCAGGCCCCTCTTTTCCAATTCCTGTCTCACTGTGGCTTTCCTCTGTAGCTCGTCCAGAGTCTTTTGGACGCTTTTCCCCTCCGGGAGGATCCTTGGAATAGCCCCCAGCCGTTGCTCATCCGTCCTAGTCGGTGGCGATGTCTTTTTTTTTTTTTTTTAGCGAGTGGGTTCTAATCCCTTTATTCTGACACCAGTGTAGCGACTTGCCGTCGCTATGAGACTTATTTTGAAATAAGTAATAAAGAAGCGGTTCCAGAAGCCGTGTCACGGATAATAAAACAGCCAGTAGTTTATGTTGTTTATTTATGCTAACACTTATACAGGACTGTCGGCTTAGCCCACGCCAAAATAATAAACCCTACTAGTGTCTATGCCTACCCACTTCACTCTCACAGCAACAGCGGATACCTCTCACACACAACAGGGGTATTCCGTATCTCAGTGTAAATCTATCTAAACTGGCGAATTTGTCTCTGACAGTAACAGGTTTTCGATCACCCTCCGCTCCGTCTAAATTCACCCGAACAGTCTCTCAGAGCTGCTGACGTCAGCTCTCATCGTCCTCATCCCTCAGGGCTAAACCAACCCTCGAAGACGAGGAGGGGAGGGGGGAAAGAAACTGGCTAATTCCCTGTAACAAAAGAACCTTCTCAATTAACTTCAATAAACAATGACACAGCCTCCCTATACATCCACACACTCACCTCCTAAACTACGGTCCCCAAACGACCTTCCCATCCTGCATTCACACCCTTATACCCTCCCCGTATACATTCTCTTAATGGCGTGGTCGGGCACACAACACAGGGAATGAACAGATAACAACGCATTTACAATACTCCGTCCCAGCGACTCTAGTCCAGTTTCCGCAAAAGCCAGGATCGCTACAATATGTTAAACAGCAATTATGCTGGGAAAAAAGATTTCCCATTGGAACAAGAAAAGTTACAGATTTTTTTTTAACTTAAGTTTATTACAGAACTGACTGCTTGTTCTTCACTGACAGTGTTCTTAATTGGTTCCCAGAAGGATACTGAGTTACTGCAAGAAATATTGAAAATATGGAAAAGAGACAGCTAAATGTGTGAATCAATAGTTAGATCTTGAAATGGAGGAATTGGTAGAAGGTGGGGATGCACTGAATTAGTGAGCCTGGAGGTGAGAAAGAGCATCAGCTGCATTATTAGTGATACTAAGTAGCTGGCAGGCATGCAGTTAAAATAATTGATGGTGAAGATCCATATGAGACAGCTAAATAAATGCATGACAACAAATCTGGAAGAAGAGACAGGTTTCAAGAGAATCCAGGTGGTCTGTGACTGAAGAGAAATTAGTATTGAGAATCATGTCCTTAAGGAAGATCTCTTGTCATCCTGGACAGCTGAAAGAGAGCCAGAGGGAACAGGAACCTAATCAGAACCATGGACAGTGACAGAGCTAAGGCAAGATCTGGGATTCAGGCTGTGTACAGGGCCGGCGTAACCATACAGGCAGAACAGGCGGCCACCTAGAAACGTTTTACAGATTTAATATCTCTGAAATTCTCTGATGACTGTCCTGGAAATCGCTGGATTTGTAGCTAGTTGCTTTTGACAACAAATCTTGTCAAGTCAGCCCTTAAAGTCATTAGATTTGGCGAGAAATTCGCTAAATTGGCAACACTGCTTGAAGGCGCAGAAAAAAATATTTGATTTCCGCACAGCTTATTATTGCCTTGACACAACAAGGAAAAGAGATTGCTTCATCGGTGCTCAGGCACTGAAATTAGAGCGGTTGTGTGCCATTTAAGCATTTTCATAACACATTGGTAAAGATTCTTTAATTCTTTAAAGTTAATTCTTAAGTCAAGGATCTGCCTACAGAAAAAAATTACCGGAGGATTTGTTGTGCACGATTATATGATCACTAACCTACACATTAGATACCAGTTTTATAGTAGTTAAGGAACGCAATACGATACTGTACAAATAAGGTACAATGAAAATACAATGTGTTTGAAGTAACCTGCGTATCCTGTATCAATTGATATTTATAAGTCTAAGCTCATGCATGGTGGTAGAATACATTGATCGTAAATATTGTAATTGTAGAGCTGACAGTGGATGTCACTACCGTTTGTAACCAACATGATGATTGTATACAGTATATATAGTTTTGTGAAATGTAAAAAAAACATAATCTAATGTACAATAATTTGTTTATATATATGCTAAAGAATGTTATCAGATCTTCAGCATGAATGTGACATCGCGCCTAGTTCAACCTTGACCTCTGTCCACCAAAAGCAGTTTAAAGTATACTTACGTAAATTTAAAGCAACATTGTCTGGGTCGATGATTGTATATGATAAGTGTATTGGTTTGGTTATCAAACAAACAAACAAAAAAACCTTTTTGCCCCGCCCCAAGTGTAAAACTAAAAATTCTCCTACAGCATAGAGACAATCCGTGTTTTCCGCAGCAAACAGATTCCAAAGGTCTCTGTTCATGATGAGAAAGAGTTTAACTGAGTGCATCCTTTCGATATGTTTGATTGGTCTCGCAGCAGTATGGGTGAAAATAGACTGAATGGCATTGCCCTGCTATATGTCCACAGAGACCCAGGAGGAAGTGTTACAGCGTTTTGATAGATCAGGCCATAGGAGGATTGGCAAACTCTATTTAAAGTAAAGCCTTCTAAATCAGTGTTTTTAATCGTGGCATCATAGTCTCAGTAGTCCGATCAGTCTTAGCACTAGTATCAGCAATCTTACCAGTCCCAGCAGTGTCAGCACCAGTCTTACCAGTTCCAGCAGTGGCAGCACCAGTTTAACTAGTTCCAGCACTGGCAACACCAGTCTTACCAGTCCCAGCAGTTTCAGCACCAGTCTTACCAGTCCCAGCAGTGGCAGCACCAGTTCCAGTAGTGCAGCATCAGTGTTACCAGTTTCAGTTGTAGCATCAGTGTCACCAGTCTCAGCATTAACTTGAGTAGCAGTGAACCAAACACATGTCTCAATGACGGTATAAACCCATCTACTTATTCATATTTATAAATTCTATTCTTCTTGTCCTTTTAATATCACATATTTCTAACAGTGTGAATAGTAATTTTAGGTTGGTGGTGTTTTTGCTGGGAGATTTGTTTAAAAAAATGTGTCATGAAATTTCAAACATCATCCAAGGTGGGTCATTGGCTAAAAAAGAGTTAGCGACTTATATTGCTTTGCAGTTTGTATTAATAGTCTCCAGGCTTCGATAACAGGATATGCAGGGTTTTTTTTAGACAAAAATTAGATTTTTGCCTCAGTAAAAATCTATTCCTAGCTACGTCCCTGCTTAATAAATATTGTGCACAATATCCTGACCGACGACTGAAGTCTCCGCAGCAGGACGAAGCGGGCCTGTTTGCCATGCCTTCCAGTGACTCTGAGTCCAGCTGTGCTGAAGCAGGAGAGGGGGGAGCTCAGTCTCCGAATAATAAGTGCAAGTTAGTTCTGTTCAACTATCTCTAGTTTTGTTCTATGCATATTATTTTTACCTGTAAATTTATCGTATAAAAGTCTGTGTAATACACTTTTATATGCTGCAATTTCTGCGGTTTATTTGAGACCATTTTTAAATGTGCGTAGGATATTTATCTATAAGTATAGCCCCGCTGTGACCATAATTCCAGTTTGTTGGGGATCGTCGATGGACTGCAATATTCAAGTCTCGCCAAAAATTTTCGATTGGATTCAAGTCAGGACTTTGACTGGGCCACTCAAGAAATGAATTCTCTTCTTCAACCACTCCAGTGTGGCTTTGGCTTTGTGCTTCAGGTCATTGTCCTGCTGAAATGTGAATTTCCTCCCCAGTTTCAGAGTCTTGGCTAACTAAAACAGGTTTTCCTCAAGGATTCACCTGTACTTTGCGCCAAAGACCCGGCCCAATCTTCGAGTCGCGGGCCCGCGGGCGGGCCGCGGGCCCGCGGCGGCCGGCGCCGTCCCGCGCAGCGAGGGGAGGCGGGGGGGAGGCTGCCGCCCGTGCCCCAAGGCGCGCGGCCCGCGGCCCGCGACGCGCCGTCTCAAGTGCTTTCAAAAAGCCACAGTCACAGCATCGACAGTATCTGCCTTGGAAAAAGAAATAAAATAAAAATAAAACTTCCACATTAATCTGTGTGTCACGTGACCGGTGCGCAAATGCTCTTAATACAATAATATAAAAGTATCGCCTTTCCAAATAAATAAACGTCCAGATCACATGCAAACCTTCACTTTCCTACAGCCCCTGTATTGTTTTTAAATGCATTTATTTTGAAAACGGGTCATGTTTTACAATACAGATTGTGTAATGTTTTGTTTTTATTCTAGTTTTATTCTAGTATTCTAGTTTATTCGTTTTTTTATTCTAGTATGTAGTGTTTATGTCTTTGTGAAAGATGCTATAGAATATAACATTGATAGCATAATGTATGCATAATTCTACTACTAATACTATAATAATAACAATAATGATATATTAATGATGTCAACAGTAAGGAAAACCCCTGGAGAAGATTTTTTTAAATCAATTATTATGTATTGCTAATTCCTTTTCTATTACAGGCATTTTAAAATGAAATGAAGCAATACAATGTACTTAAAAGTAAGAATGCATTTTATTGATAAATCTTAACTTTTGCACACAAAAAAAGATAAAACCAGATGAAAAATGCATTAAATCCACACCAGGCAATGACATACAATTTACTACAGGACATTGTTCTGTTACATTGCATGAATGGAAATTAGAGGCATATCTCGTGCAACCAATAGGTATACAACTTTTATTTCAGTGTTCAGTGCAGGTGTTTATGAGAAACTGTGTTTATGAGTGATGTCCAGAGACACTGATATTTTTAAACAGTGGAGCAGGTAGTATGAAATATGAATACCATACTTGTAAACTAGAAATATTTAATTGCATTGAAAGACAATAGAGTTTTCAACATAGTAAACAAAACAGGTACATCTGGAACAAAACTGATTAGAATATAGGCATTTCAGTGCTTAAATCCACACCAAACAATTACATATATATGTATTACAGGAAATTATTCTGTGGCATTGAATGTATACACATTATTACATACATATATATTTATTACAATACATTATTCTGTGACATTGAATGAACAGAAATGATTACATACATATATATTTATTACAGGAAATTATTTTGTTGCATTGAATGAATAGAAATTAAAGGCATATCTCATGCAACCAACAAGATGATCTTTTTTTCAGTGTTCAGTGTTTCACCCCACCTGTCTGGCTGTCTTGATTACACCAGCCTAACATCCAAGGACATAGTGGTAAACCCAACGTGTTTATGAGAAAAGTGATGTCCAGAGATACTGATACTTTTTAAACAGTGGACCAGGTAGTGCAATACATGAATAACATACTAGAAATATTTAATGACATTGAAAGACAAATTCAACAATACAGCTTTCAACATAGCAAACAAAACAAATTATAACATATACATTTTAGTGTTTACATTACACTTGTGGTTCAATATGGGGATCAGCTTTACACATGGGGGCTTTGACCAGAGGAAAGTCCAACTTGTGCTGAACGAAATGCTATACAGGTTTGCTGGGGTACATGAGAACACAAAACGGAAAAAAGCAACAATGCACCACCATAAAAATATTTTTAAAAATGGTTTCGAGGTCGGGAGTGCTTGCCTTCGTCTCTCCTGAGTCAATATTGGCAAGTTGCAGTTGTGAGAGAAAGCCTTAAAATAATAAATTGGATATTGTAAAACTGGGAGCAGCTGAAGAGGTGGAAGGAGACGACGTGGGATGTGGCCGAGTGGTCCAGGACCGGTCTGTGCCGTGGCCCCAGGGCGTTTCCGCTGCTTTGCCTGTCCCGCTGTGTTTGGGGGGCATGGAAAAGACATGCGGCTGGTGTCCATATGTCATGCCCTCCTGTAGCAGCGGGTGCGACTGCGGTTGAGGCTCTGGGTCCACTGCGCTGGCGCTAGGGGTGCCACCCCCTGCTGAAGGACAGCCTGCTCCTGCCCCTTCTGGCGTTTGTTGTGCCTGAAACACAGCAGATGCATGACATTGTCAGTTTTATGTTTCAACAAAAACACAGTCACTTGTTTGTGGTAGTTGTGTAGATTATGTGCGTTTTCTTTCAGCCTTTAACCTCAAACTGTATAGCGATGGAGATGTTGTCATTCTTAATGGACATCTCAACACTATGCTTTTCGAGGTGTAATGTCATCAGTGTCCAGTCAAGAGACGAAACTTACCATTGAGACAGGGTGTGCTGATTCAGCTCAAACAGCTGGAGGGTGATCTTCTCCACGAGCCTCAGGCTGGTGGGGGATGGGTGGAGGCAGCAGAGCTGGATGCAGATGGCCTCGACGAGTCTGCTCGCTCTGTGGCCACTGGGCAGGTCCCGAGCCCTGTCCGAGCAGGCACCTGCAACCAAGCAACAGGAGTAAAAAGTTTTAGTAGTAATGGGTACATGTTTATATTTTAGGGTTGTGTGTGGATGTTGAGTTTTTTTGTTTTTTTTTCTGTTGTAATAACATTACACATGAACTAGCTCACCGTTTCAGGCTGTCCGTGCCCGGGGTGTCAGAGGAGGCGGTCTTGGTGGTCTTGAATCGCCCCTGAATCAGCCTGTCCTGGTGACGGCCAGGGAAGGCGAGGCGCTGCTTGTCTCCGTTGCTTAATGAACTCATCTACCTGCTGCTCCGTCAGACAGGCCAACCCACGCAGGCTCACCACACTGCTGGCCAGGCGCTGGACACAGCGACAGCCTTAATGGCGGCGGAGACAGCGGCAGCTTCGGGCGAAGGCTGGAGGAGCAGGTCCCGGGACCCTGGCACCCTTCTGAAGGCAGGGTTTCCTTCCATTGTTCATAACTGGAATACAACTTACATGTTACTACTTATTACTCTGACGAACAAAGCTCCTCTCCTAGATATTTTCTGACATATGCATTCATTCTTTTAAATTACAATTTATTCAACAGGCAAGTACAGTTTGGAAAATGCATAAAGGGGGTGATGAATGAAGTAGCATTTCAGCTTTTAGGAATGTCAATGTGTGGTAATAAAAAACAACTTGGAGTGTATGCAGCATTAATAATAATGACGGCTGTAAACAGACACACACACACACACACACACACACACACACACACACACACATTAGCTACAATTCCTTTTACACTGAGATAGGCTTAGAGACGAGGCACTTATCTTTACCTTTGACTGTTAGATTTAAATTTACTCTGTGAAGGAAAGACAATTCAGGCAATAAAAGTACATTGGACACTGCGTGGCAGGGAATGACAATAGTTCACTTGGGATATCTGGATAGCTAAACGCAGCAATACACATAGCCTAATACACTGTAATACTAGCACAACAAAAGCTATACATTAATGAATGATGAACATTTTAATAGACATGATAATAGTATGCATAACTAAAACACACTGAGCCAAATACACACACTCATAACACTGAGTGTATGCAGCATTATTATTAATAATAATAATAATAATAATAATAATAATAATAATAATAATAAACACATGCAGTAGAATTAATTTTACATGGAGATATAAAGAGATAGCACTTTACCTTTCAAATAGTTAATGATCACTCTGTGAAAGAAAGAACAAATAAGTGGTTAATATTATAAAACGTTGCAATAGATGAAAAGCAAAAACTTACAAATACTAAACACTTGATCTCCACGAAATAGCAGCATAGCTAAATATGCACAGCCCAATACACACGGTAATACTAGTGCAACAAACGCAATAAATTAACGAATGATAAACGCTTGATCTCACAACGCCAAATATTATTATTATTATTATTATTATTATTATTATTATTATTATTATTAATACAAACGCTTGATCTCGACGAAATGCTAATAGCGATTAGCTAAACACAAAGCCAAATACTCGTGTTTTGTTGTTGTTTTTTACTTTTAAAATGTTAACAATAATAATAATAATAATAATAATACAAGCTGTCATGGAAAAATATGAGTAAAACCCCAAAACAAACGCACAAAAGTCTACAGACCAGCGAAAACAAAGTTGAAATCATAGTAAATTTTGGCAATATAACGTTGTCATTCGGCGAAAAAAACACACACGACTAAATTAAAAGATTATACGGTCGACATACAAAAAATAATAGAAAACCAGCATTTAAATACGAATAAAAGACTCCAAACCGACCTCTCTCCGTCTACAGGCAGCTGAGAATGAGTTTATTTTTATTTATTTTTTGAACCGCCGCCCTTCCAAAGTTGGAACAGGCTCCGCGCGATGCGATTGGCGGCAAATGTTGGAACAGCCCGTTCCTATTGGCCCAATGTTGGAACAGCCCGTTTCGATTGGCCCAATGTTGGAACAGCCCGTTTCGATTGGCGAATGTTGGAACGGGCTCCGATTGGCCGAATGTTGGAACGGGCGCTCCGATTGGCCGCCCGAGTCGGCAGGCACGGGTTCCTCCGCTCCGATTGGCCGTCAATGTTGGAACAGAGTGTTCCAACATTGCCCCGAAGATCGAGAGTCGAAGAGCGCAATCCATTCTCCCCTCTGTCCTGACAAGCTTCCCAGTCCCTGCTGAAGAGAAGCATCCCCATAACATGATGCTGCCACCACCATGCTTGACAGTTGGGATGGTGTTGACTGGGTGATGTGCAGTGTTGGGCTTGCGCCAGACGTAACGTTTGGAATTTAGACCGAAAAGTTCAATTTTTGTCTCGTCTGACCACAAAACCTTTTTCCACATGTCTGCAGTATCATCTATATGCTTTTTCGCAAACTCCATATGTGCTTTAAGATGATGCTTTTTGAGTAATGTCTTCTTTCTTGCCACCCGTCCATACAGGCCAGCTTTTTGTAGGGACAGGCTTATTGTTTATGTGTGAACACTAACTCTCATCTCAGACACAGAACTTCTCTCAAGGTCATTGTTGGCTACAGGGTGACATCCTGAACCAGTTTCCTGCTTGCCCGGCTGCTCAGTTTTGGAGGGCAATCTGATCTGGGTAGTGTCTGGGTGGTATGATGCATCTTCCACTTCTTAACCCTTTGAGTAGTACGAACGTACCGGTACGTTCTCTGCTCTCTGGTCCCCAGGGAGTACAAATGTACCGGTACGTTCCGCAACTTTAATGAAGGACGTCACTGTGGTGAGAGGGATAATCAGCGCCTCTGAAATTTTCTTGTACCCTTCTCCTGCTCTGTGCCTCTCTACCACTTTATCCCTGACTTGTTTCGAAAGCTCTTTGGTCTTCATGGTTGTTTTGTTGGATCACTATGTGAGTTGCAGCTTGAAAGTCTTTATATACCTGAGGGAAATTATCTACAAGTTAAGCCACTTTGAGTACACACAGGCTGAAACCATTCCACTAATTTTGTGACCTTTCAAACACATAATCTGCACCTGAGCTGATTTAGGGCTGCAGTAGCAAAGGGGCTGAATACTTATGCAACTGAGATTAACCTGTTTTTCTCTGTAAATCTTACTTATTTATATTCTATATGCATTTTTAACTTTATCAATGTGTAGCGTAGTTTGTGTAGAGTCTAAAGTCTAATTTGAAAGCGTCGTGGAGTAAGCTCAGGTGCCAACAAAATGTGAAAACTTTGCAGGGGGTGAATACTTCTGCAAAACACTGTACATCGGCTGGAAACACATTTATTTGTATTTGTTTCCAGGTTCATTCAAACACGCAGCCCATTGTGTGTGAGACACCTATACATGTATTCCCCTCAAGTTTGCAGCACTGACGGCACGCGCAAGCAAACTTTGTTTGTAGTTCATTTTTAAACGCCTTACCGTTTGTAGCTTAAATCGGGTTACGTGATTACATGGCACATACTGACATGAACCCCTACACATTGTGTTTTTTTCTGTTTATGGCTTGTGGTGTATAGATACAAGGAACGGTAAAATGGCTAAGAAGGTAATCATTCTGGAACATAAGTTTTTTATCGTAACTGAGCCACGACAACATGGGCCCCCTTCAGCCTGGGGCCCCATGCAATTGCATGGGTTGCATGTGCCTAAAACCGCTACTGCCCCTGTACAGTGTAATATACAACACACAATACATTCCATAAGCACCTGTGGTCACAGGAGGATATTAAGGTCTTATTGCCATTAGCCAAACTTTCGATTTAGTGTTTTAAGTACGGGATAAACAACGATAGGTGTTGAATTGTGGATAATTTTCTTACCAATTCAACACTTTGAGTTGTTTATCCTGTACTTAAAACACTAACTTTTAGTTAGAGGCGTTGTAGAATTAATCAATCAAAAGATCAAAGGGTGATGTCACAGACATGTTTTAAGTTATAAACAACTGACACATCCAGACAAAGAAGAATAATTTATCACTGTAATAAGAAGTTGACTATTTGCCTCTTTAAAATTTTACATTATGAAAAGTTGTTGTGCCATGTAATTTCTTTAACTTAAGATGGCATTAGGATAGGGTTAAAAACTAAAGTTTTCTATGACCCTCCACAAGGTAAAGGCAAAGCTATGAAATTGTACTGATAAGAGGATTGATTATGGCATGTAAAGGCTGTCTGGACTTTGTATTGAAATGTCAGTTCGCAGTGTCTGCCAGCAGCTGCAGACACCAAATTCTGTAACCATTTATAAATAAATAACCTTGTGTAAGATTTAAACTCACATACCATAAAAACCGCTGTATAGGTCGCACTGGCATAAAGGTCGCTCCCCCTTTTTTTGAGACTTCAATTTCAGGGAAACACATTTTTTGTGATTTAAAATACTTTTTTTACAACTGATTTTTTTTCCTACATGCTCAAAAGAAAAATATGCAGGTTTAGTTTTGAAATAACTCTTGTTTGCAACATTTTATTCCATTAATAATTGTACAGTGTTTTTTTTTGTTTTTCATTAAACTGCTAATAGAAACTTGTCTTTTTCAAAATAATCGTTTCAAGTAAATTTAAGTGCAATGTCAAAATACATCAAAATATACATATAATACTACGACTGTATATTCCAGCAGTAACAGTGTAAACCGCTGACAAGTGGTACTTGAATGGATTTAAAAAGTAATAATTAACAGAGCGTAAAATCAAGTTATACATGCCACATCACATCTGTATTAAAATATTCTATTTTAGCTTATCAAGTACCCAAACACTTCAAGAACATATCTTATTGCTTTACTGAACATTTATTTCCAAAATCATACTTAGACAATATAGTTTCACCTGCATTAGCTTATACAAATGTGTTGTATTAATTCAATTTTAAAAGAAAAGTATTAAACAGTGCTGCTTGCATCAATTAAAAAGCAAAAAAGCAAAATAAACAGTGCATCATCTAATAACCAGTTAACAAAACATCTTAGTGTTGCATACAGTGCAGTACAATTACATTAAACTTCCAGCTGTACAATGATACATTCATTTTGTTTTGATAGTCAGAACCATAACCATACACATACTTTGCAAGTGTACTACTGCGTTGCACTGAAATTAGAACAAGTTACAATATCTATTAAAGTCATTAAAAGTACTCCATTGAAACATGTTTTCTACAGCGGGCAATAAACACTTTCCTCCTCTATCAACTCATTCTTCTTTCGCCATATTTTCAAACTGGTAAATTACATGTAAATAAATATATGTATATTAAACATTAGCTTGAATTATGCCACATTTGTAGTAAATAGCTTTATGTTAATACTTTGTATTATTTGGAATTGTCTTCACGGCGCTTTCATCGTATGAATCGGGTAGAACCTCTCCCTTTGATAAAGCCAGCTTTTCAAATACTGCTGTCACTGTTTCAATGTATTCCGCTGACTCATTTTATTCATATTGATGCTAGAAACAGGTTTGATTAACTGATCAATTATGGGAATGTTTTTCAGAAAGGCTGTATTTTAAGTACAGTTTGTTTTTTCTAATGTAATTATCACAATAAGTACATGTCAATTGTCACTCTTAAAGCCAGTTAAATGCACTAATTGAAACATTTGATCAGTTGACTTTCTTAGTTTTACCTTCATTTTTTAAATTATTTTTGATAGTATTTCAAATTATAACACCCTATATTTTTGTTGTTGCAGGTTATCAAGGGTAACTACCTTGAGCAAGTGCCAAGGGCGGAGAGATGGTACTACATTGATGATTAGCACAAGGCCATCATAAGTGCCAAAACTGTTTTCCTTTGAATCTCCAATGACAAAGGGCTTTGAATTAGTGAAGGGAAATAATGTTTTTTTTTAATTAAAGAGTCAAGCATTTTGTATTTTTTTAATAGAGTAGCCGAGTGGTGACTTCATGCCAGATGCAGGAAGAAAAACAAACGGTGCAAAGGCTCTGCTACGCTGTTTATTTAAACATAAATAAAATTATTATTATTATTTATTTCTTAGCAGATGCCCTTATCCAGGGCGACTTACAGTTGTAAACAAAAATACATTTCAAAATAAAATATTTTAATAAAAACACTGCTCACTGTGCAAAATAAAAGTTTAAAGAAAATAATCATGAACACTAAACACAAACAATAGGTCAGGCTGGGCAATCACTGTTCCTATAGGTTTTGTTTAAACTCATTGTTCTCTCTCTCTCCTCCCACCCCAAGTGCAGAGAGCTGCAGGCTTTTATGCAGATGACCAGCCCCTGATTAGCAACAAATGAATCACTTAATTAATTTGGCAGATGGCCACCTTCTACACAAGGTTTTTAATTATATACTGGCAGAGGACAAGCTGCCTAATCTCGCCTCTGCCAGAAACAAAACAATAACAAAACCCATGGCTTTCACCATCATTATATACAAATAAATAAATCATAATAAAAACACAAACACAAAATAATAAACTGCACAGGGGTGGAGGGGTACCCCATTCTAAAATAAATAAACAAATACCTTTGTTTTGAAATAACAAAACAAAAGCTTTTAGGGCAGGGCTTTGCCCTGCCCCCTTTTCATGTGCAGGGCTCCTCGCCCTGTCACAAGGTCTCAAAAGTTATGTTATGTTCAAGCAATTGGGCTTTTGCAAAAAAGAAATTAAAAAATATTTAGAAAAATTACATTGAAAAAGCATGACCTACAAATTTGTGCTAGTAACACTGTACGCGTATTACTCATGTAATGAATGGAAAAAGGCAAAGGATTTATACGTTTTGATGATTTCAAATGCTTCTACCTTTTAATTTAAGTTTATATATATATATATATATATATATATATATATATATATATATATATATATATATTTGAAAATTACATGAGTTGTCTGAGGCTAGATATTGTGCATATTTCTTAAGCTTAATGAAAAGTGGGCCTAATAGCAGAACAGGACATAATAACTGTTTTGATGTCTAAAAAGTCCATTAAGTTTATCTCAAGACAAAATTCAATGAAACGGTGACATGTGCATACTGTAAAGCAATAAATATTTGGCGAATCACACCCATATTTTGGTCCAGAAATGCTGGCGACCTGTTGCAATATACAAAGTATGTATTGTTAGTGGGATTTGATTTTGTGCCAAAAATCTTTGCAGTTTTTTTTTTCATACATGAAAAACGCATAATAAAAGGCTTGCAAATATTTATGGCTTTACAGTAACTCAAAATAATGCAAAATTCAGCACAAGGGATTATCAAAATATAGGAGAATAGGGGGTAAAATAATTGGACACTAAAAAAAATTATGTTTACTATATAAAATACTGTGTGGGTACTCACGAAAGAAGGCTCAGAGATTCAGGAAAAAGGAAGCTCTTTATTAAACTCTATATTATTATTGCAGGTAAAATCAACATTCAACAACAAATAATGCGCTCACTGTGCTTCTTATATGCATCGCAAGTGGACCCGGTTGTAACCCCCTCTTGTCCCATACGGCGGGCTGGCACAATGCCAGCTTGGATAAAGGTAACAGTTGGTCCCGCAGCACTGCCTGTACCATCACAATACCACACACTGTAAAAATAAATAAATAAATAAATTACATTTTCCAGTGTTTCCAGTTTGTAAAAACGCCAGTATGTGGTGTACCTTTCAGTATAAGTATTGCAAGGACATTGATTTCATACATCTTACTTTTATTCATTACATAGGTCTCAATATTCCTTTAAAAAAAAAAAAAAAGTATTTTTATTCTAAATCATGATACTGTATCTTGATACAGATTTAAAAAAAAATTCTGTTTGCATACCATGCTACAATTTAAAGTGTGTTTTTATTATTCTCTTTCTGATGTAAAACAGTTATCCTTGCTTTTAAGTTTTAGAAAACTACATGTTTTGCTTTTGCAATGGGAAACGTTGCTCAGGTAAAGGCAACGCTTCCCTATGGTTGGGAAAAGTGCAAGTTATCAATGAAATAGAAAAGATAACCATGGCAAAGCTAAAGTGGAGGTTGCCATGGTAAGGACAAAGTGGAGGTTGCCATAGTAAAGACAAAGTGGTTACCCAGGTAATAGGAATAGAAGCTTGGGGATTAAAACATGTGTAAGTTAATTAATATAGATTTTTTTTTTTTAGTTGCTTTTTCTCTGGAACAAAGACTAACAAAGAACACAGTGCAATGACTTTTTCTTTTGTATTTCACATTTTTGATGTGCAAGTCATTTTGCAAAATGTAGAGGGAATATTCAGTTTAATTTTAAAAATTAAGAAAGCAGGTGTGTGGATGATTTGGACACTTGGTCCCTTGTGTCAAATCTCATGGAACTGCACTTTATTTTTAATGACTGCATTTTGTTCAAACATATCATTTTTGTTTTGTGTTATAAGTTTAAATGTAGGTCAGTGTGACCCAACATAACTGACTTGGTTGATGTCACCTGTGTAGTGTTGGATTTCCATTCTATACTTCTGACAGTGCTAATTGACTAGGTGGAACATTTGTTTTCTATTTTACCCAATAGTGGTGACTGCAAAGACTGGTACAATATTTAATGTAGTGTTGTCCTTGGCAGTCATTAGCCAGAAACCTATTTTTGAAGGTAAAATGGAGAGAAAATGTCATACCCAGTCATTCCGCATTGGTAGTAAGTGGATAGTATTTGGGGTGTAACAGCACTTGTGGGAGACCGTTCATTAAAATATCTTGCATATTTATAAAGACTATTTTCTATTCAGGGACCAAAATATTTAGTGAGAATTGGAAACTTGTTGTCTTTCCGAAAGGAGACTCCACGTTAGCAGTTTAACCAGTTAAATAGGTCTCTCTGCCCACAAACCCCTGTCGTTTCTTTGTTTGGTTCGCTTACCTGGCACTATGGATTTGACTCCTTGATCTGAAAGTCGCATTTCAGCTCCTGAGAGCCCAGCCACTCCAGTTCGACCTAGCTGCAAGAGAACGTCTTGGCTGTCTCTTCAACGCGCTTGCACCAATAAGAAGAGGAAATATCAGTTATGGAAAATTCCTTGGCTTCTCAATACCCTGTTCTTCAGGAACATTTCTTACAGCGCTGGTGTTTCCCGCGAGATCTCATATCCTTGCTAAATCAATCCGAGGCATCAACCTCCAAGTCTCGTCTCCAGTTGGCGATGCCTTCACCGTTCACGCAGCTCAGTTCAGGTCGGAGTCCCCCGACGTCATCGTAAAGTCCCCCATTCATGTCAACTCTGTCTCCAATGCAGACATCCTCCAAGCCCTGCAAAGAATTCAAGCTTCAGTCTCCAGGCTCTCTTACCTTGAGCACCATCCTATACCTCTTGGTCCTGCATCAGCTTTCTTCGCCACTCCATCTAGCTTACTGCAGCAGCGCCCTGTTTGAGCCCACTTATTACCAGCCTTTCTTTTAATCTTTCTACAGCAATAGCCACAGAACTAACCTCTGCCCTTTCAGCCCAGTCTGCTTTAAACCAGCAAATGCAGTCCTACCCCCATTAATATAGTAGCGCTGGCGGTCACTCTCATAGATCACCCAGATAGAGTTTTTGTAAGTTATATTATTTCAGGTCTGAATGATGGGTTCCCCACTGGTATCTTAACTCCTCCCTCTGTTTCCCACGGTTGCAGTAATCTAAGATCTGCTCAAAACGATCCAGATTCTGTTGATATTTTGCCCAAGAACGAAACTTTTATGATTGGCCCCTAAATAGTAGATCAAGGGCCTGGCTCTCCAAGGATGATATCACAGATGCATTCAAAGCCATGCCCATTCATCCTTCCCAGTGGCATCTCTTCAGAGTTCAATGGAAACAGCAATTCTGTTTCTCAGTTCTCCTCACTTTCGGTTGTAGGAGCAGCCCTCACATCTTCAATTCTCTATCTGAAGTATTGTGTTGGATTCTCCTAAATAATTTCAAATTGCCATTCGTGCTCCAATCTATTATTGGACTTTAAGGATCAGCCCCCTGCTCGTTCTATTAGTATTTTAAGAACTGCATTTTTTGAACTTGGAGTTCCTCTATCAGAGGAGAAAACCATGGGACCTACCACCTGCCTGGAATTCCTCTGGATTGAACTGGACTCTAAGAGCATGTCTCCCCCAAGACAAATTGCATCAAATTTTAAGACGTCTTAAAATCCTTTCAGGACAGAAAATCTTGTACTAAACGCAAACTCCTCTGTCTACTGGGTCATCTTAATTTTGCTACAAGGATCATTCCACAAGGACGTTCATTGGTTTCTTATCTTTTAAAACTAGCATCTTTCGTATTCGAACTACAACACCATGTTAATATCAGTGCGGGGTACCGGGCCAATATCAACCTATGGCCCCACCTCCTCTCCAACTGGAATGGCATTTCCTTATTTTACAACGATTTACCTACCTCTGCAGACCCTCTCGGTCTCTATACCTATGCTGCACCCTCTGGGGACTACAGTGGTATCTCAGGTTCCAAGTGGTTCTACGGGAATTGGCCCCCTGAGATCTCGTCCCTTCCTTCCACAGAACAATCTTCAGCGTTGTATGAATTGTATCCTATTATTGTTGCAGCCATAATCTGGGGGCATAAATGGTCAAAAAAAGGTCATAACATTTAATTGCGACAAGCTCTCTACAGTAGCTATTATCAATAAGGGCAGATCCTCTTCCCCTACAATCATGAAGCTCATGAGAAAGCTCACCTGGGTTTCAGTGCTGGGGAACTTTAGAATCCAAGCAAATCACGTCTCGGGTTTAAAAAAACATAATCGCTGACTCTCTCTCTTGTTTTAATTTTCAGAAATTCCACACACTGTTTTGAGGAGACCCCCTACCGCATTCATGTCCAGGGTTCAAGTATCTCATACTGTTTTAAATCAACCATCTCCCAACTGTTCACTCTTGTTTGCTTGGAATCAGTATAACCTCCTCCATCTCCTCTTCCATGCTGCTCCATGGGATTCAACAAACTGCAAAATCTTCATCTTACAAGTTGCCTCTCACAAAGGAAGTCCTGGAATCCATGATCAACAGTCTACGCTCAGGCTGCTTTTCTCCATGAGCCCTCCTGGAAGCAGTATTCTTCTCTGCCTTCTGCGGGTTCCTACAATGTGGCGAAATCACATGCTGGAGACAGTCATTTAACCTATCCTCTGACTTCGGCATAGACGCTCTCCATCGTCAATCCCAGGTCACATACTATTTACATTTAAAACATTCAAAATCAGACCGAGAAAAGAAAGGCGTGTGTTTATTTATCAAAAACACATTGTATTATTTGTCCTGTTTCTGCTCTTTTCAGATATCTGTCACTGTGTCCTACGGCCAGCAACCAGGATCCCGTTTCTCACCCCGTAAGGGATAGTCCTGTCCAGGAACTGGTTCTGTGACCACCTTCGTCGGTGTCTCCTTCGCACTGGGCTTCCTCCCGACAACTACTCCGGATATTGGTTCAGGATCGGCGCCGCAACTTTTGCTGCTTCCAGGAACATTGCTCCACAGCTAATCAAGGCTATGGGGAGGTGGACTTCCAGTGCATACAAACTCTACATTTGAAAGAATGTCTCAGACTTATTATTGGCACAAAAAATGCTATGTGGCTAATTATGGACTATTGAAGTTAACATTTTAGAACCCGGAGGAAGGGTAACCTTCGGCCATGGATTCCCTAAGGTTTTCCCCTATTTCTGGTGAGTGGGGGTTTTTCCTTACCTGAGCGCTGAGTGATTTAGATCTGCAGGGCGTGGAGGCTTAGGTGGCCTTGTTCTTTTGGGGAAAAGTGGCCAGAGTGCCACTTGTCCCACTGCTGGCATCCGCATCCATAATAAATACATATCATGCTTGTCAGTATTGGGCAGCGTCATAGCTCCTTGTACCAGGCAGGATCAAAAAGCAATCATCATGCATCATCATTCTATCTTGCATGACGTTCCGACTGTCCGAAGTGCATAGTTAATTTTACACTTTCAATGGCTATCATGTTCATGTCGGGCATAACTGTTTGCCAATTGTTCATGTGCCCATCAGGCATATCTTTTGCAATCAATAAATTGTTATTTTTTTACTACTAAGTTAATGTGTCCTTTAGAAAGGAGTGAAGTTATCTGGCAGCAAACTCCCCATCACCAATTGTACTGCTTTCCTAGAAAATGGAGAACATTTTGGGGTACAATTCTACATGGGAGATGTCTTGCTCATTAAAATATTTCTATTTTTTTTAAAAAAGGAGATGATTATCTATTCAGAGATATCAGGTTATTTTAGTAAGAGGTCTGAGTGAGTAAAATAGGCAATGCAATCCCCACCCCTAGTCTTATCATATGTCCTTTCCAAACTTTTGAACTCACACTCTCTCTCTCTCTCTCTCTATATATATATATATATATATACACAAGTGTGGCAAAGTGCCCCCCCGTGTGTATTTTGTGTTACGTGTTGTGTGTAAATGTTGGTGTATAGTCATCGGTACACGGGATATAAACGGGTCTGTGTTTCACTTGTGATTTAAAAATGTAGATTTATATTTAGGCACGGAGGGCACAAATCACTTCACGTGCTAGTTAAAATGTAATGTGTGGTCACGGGAGTGCACTTAATTAATTCACGTGCAGTTGTACCGAGATTCCAATTGAATGATTGACTAGCAATCGAGTCTCGGTACAACTGCATAAAAACAGCATGTTTTCACTCACTCGGGTTGGGTGTTCGAGTGGAGAACGGAGAGAGAGAAGAGAGAGAAATATTTACAAACAATTGCTATCGCGTGCTGGTAGGACCAGCACGATACTTGTTTGTTTGTTTACTCACCGTGTTTGTGTGTCTGTCCGTCCACCGCTTGTTTAGTGTTAGTTCGCTTTGTTTATGTCTGTTTATTTTGGCGAAAGTGCCGTGTCCTGTGTTTTTGTTACAACCGTTTATTTTTCTGTTTGATTATTAAACGCTGAGCGCGATCACGCGCTCAGCTTCACCAAAAACCCCAAGTCTCTGTCTGTACTGTGTTTCCTGGCTCTGCCGTGACGTCACCGCTCAGTCGTCTTTGTCACAACAAGATATTTCAGTTTTTTATTTTTCTTAAAAATATTTCCCAACATAAAACCAATGTCACCTTACAATAATTGATTTTGAGTTTCAGTGTTTTAAAATAAAATATCAAACAGAACAAAATTTCAATGTACCATTTGTAATTCAGTAATATGAGAGAATTGGTCAGGGGTCTGAATACGTTTGCAAGGCACTGTATATATATATATACAGTATATATATATATATATATATATATATATATATATATATATATATATATATATATATATATATATATACAGTATATATTGTAAAAGATCGAACCTCTTCTCGGTTCGTTGCCCCTTTAAAAACACGGACCCAACACACAAATGGATTTTTTTTAAAGCGCGTTGCGCTTATTTTTAATCAAAACACAAAAACAAAATAAACAAACAAACACCTAGCTCTCTTTGAGCACTAACTAAAACAAAACAGGAACCTAAACTAAACACAGGACAGCTAAGCTGTTTACCTGTAACAAAAACAAACAAACAAACAAAATCACGTACACAAAAAAAGGACTCGCTCTACCTTTTTTTTCTTTTAAATACGGCTGTACCCACACACCAGCACAGTCGGGCTTCTACCCTCTTCAGCAGCCGCCCAGAGCAGACTGACTGCTCTCCTTTTAAACCGGGCACCTGGCTCCAATTTTCAATAGCAGCCAGGTGCAGGTAATGATTAAACAATAAAACAATAAAACAATTAAACAAAACAATCAAACAATTAACAAAACAAAACCAAAATGTGCCTTACGCACATGTTTTCCTCTAGGGAGGAATTAACCCCCTCCCTGCTGTCTCACACATCCCCCCCCATGTCTTTTCAAGACATCGGCCATACAACGGCCACCTCCCTCCACCCTTAAAAGACCACCCACCCTCAAGTCCACAAATGTCAATTTTCGCCCTCTTCCACGAACGGGCTTGAGGGTGGGTTGGTCCTCCGCGCTTCCAGGAGGGACCCAGGACCGGCAAGGAGGGACCCAGACGGCTTGTCCAAGGCGACCATAGCACAGACCGGTGACCGGGAGCCAGGACTGACAGGCAGAGGCGTGCGCCTGTGGACCTGCGCAGCGACCTCTGGAATCCCAGGTGGAGCGCAGCACTAGGCAAGGGAGCGGAGCAATCAGCAGGGGAACGCTAGTGACCTCTGCCCTCATGAGCGACGCCTGCCTCTTGGCGCAGCGCACGCCTGGGATTCCAGGGGAGTGGAGTAAGGGACCAGGCAAGCGACTGTGCCTGGCTGTACTGCGACCTGGGAGCAAGGTCCAGCGCAGGGAGGTCTGGGCATTCCGCCAGGTGTCCATGATGACGGGACAGGGAACCTCCCTCGGCAACGCCGGACTCATTTGCACGGTTGGTTGTTCTGGAAGCGGCAGCTCCACCCCTCTGGCTCTCGGGATGGCATTTCCACCCCTCTGGCTCTCGGGACGGCAGCTCCCACTTTTGCAGCAGCAGCTCCAGTTCAGTTGGCTCCTGCTCCTGTATTAACAACGGGGCCAACCCCAGCTCCTGTCTCTGCCTCTCCATCTTCTTTGTCTGCTCCTCCTGAGCAGCGGTATTCTTATTAAGCCTCTCTATTAACTCTTTAAAATCCATTTTTGGGTCTCCAGGGGCGCCCACACTCGCTGCCACCATATGTAAAAGATCGAACCTCTTCTTGGTTCGTTGCCCCTTTAAAAACACGGACCCAACACACAAATGGATTTTTTTTTAAAGCGCGGTCGCGCTATTTTTAATCAAAACACAAAAACAAAATAAACAAACAAACACCTAGCTCTCTTTGAGCACTAACTAAAACAAAACAGGAACCTAAACTAAACACAGGACAGCTAAGCTGTTTACCTGTAACAAAAACAAACAAACAAACAAAATCACGTACACAAAAAAAGGACTCGCTCTACCTTTTTTTCTTTTAAATACTGGCTGTACCCACACACCAGCACAGTCGGGCTTCTACCCTCTTTAGCAGCCGCCAGAGCATACTGACTGCTCTCCTTTTAAACCGGCACCTGGCTCCAATTTTCAATAGCAGCCAGGTGCAGGTAATGATTAAACAATAAAACAATAAAACAATTAAACAAAACAATCAAACAATTAACAAAACAAAACCAAAATGTGCCTTACGCACATGTTTTCCTCTAGGAGGAATTAACCCCTCCCTGCTGTCTCTATATATATATATATATATATATATATATATATATATATATATATATATATATATATATATATATATATATATATATATATATATATATATATATATATATATATATAGACGTTCTCTGTGTTTATCCGTGTTTTCTTTTGTTGTGCTATGTTAACCTATAGGTGGGGTTCAGGGGGAGGAGCTAGGCACCAACAACCTATCATCTGCTGTCATCAATTAAATCTACCTTATTTAAACATTAGTCACCTCTACCTAGCTGTCTTGTGTTTTTTCGTTTTGGCATAAACCTAAGCGATTTCAAGACCCATCAACTTTTGTATACCTCAATAATGGAGTACTTACAGCAGTTGTCATCGGATTCAGAGGATTCCCAGGATTTTCTGTCATTACCAGATCATTCTCCTCCAGCTTCAATCCAGGGCCCATCCAGTCTCCGTTTTTCTCCCCTTCTGGCATTTCAGTTACATCTGATCAGGCTCCCGATCAGGTTCCAGTTCAAATATTGCCTACCGCTCCTGCCACCCAAACATCGAATCTGCGCCGATCCAAGCGACTTCGGCCTCAGGACGCCCTCTGGATCGATTGTTTTGGAAGGACTGGCCCATGAATAAATTGATAAAAACCCTCCTTAAAAACGGTAATGCGATTCCGGCAGGGAGTGATAGAGAGTCTCTTTTCATTCTCTATTGCAATTCAGTCTCAGCAGAACCAGTTTTTCCTCCGAAAAACATAATCAGCAGCGCCAGCCATTCAGCATCCTAAAACAGACAGCAGGCAGTCTATTCCGGATCTAACCACCCCCACAACTAGCACCGCTAATCAGCAGCCAGCCATTGAAATCCAACATTCGCAAATATTTAAAGAGATAAAATCATTTATGCAGCCATTTTCCGATACTCTATCTTCGGTCAGTTCTCAACTGTCGGATCTAAATAAAAGGGTGTCTATTATGGAACAGGAAAACAATCTTCAGCGCTGTCATTAATTCCAGCATCAAACACTGCAGCGCCGCCTACAGCTTTTTCTGGTCCAGCCCCAATTTCAGCCAGCGAAGCAGATCCTCCACAATTCAACCTCGCTACTGCATCTACATACGGATCCTCCTCTCCAACTGCAGCTAGACGTCACACTATATCTCCACGAATCAGACGTAACATTCTCGAAGGTAAGGACATTAATCTTGTTTCTCTATTGATGACGACTTCGGAATTCTTGGATCATAGAGTAGTGGATTGTGGAGATTTGGCAGTAACTCTAAAATCCAGAGATCCCAGACTGATTAAAAATCTTACATTAGGGGAATTTGTCCTTGCGTTCTCCATATTCAGAGATGTGCTATGCTCGGTATATCCTAACCGCAGAGCTGAATTGGACTCCTACGAATACTATATCGTGGAGCTGTCTGTCAGATACGGGGAACTATGTTTTTGAGTATCATAAATCATTCTCTGCAAAAGCAGCAGCGATATTGGCAGCAGATAATCACATCATCAATTGGGCTAAACCGGACACAGATCTATTTAATAGAATTTTTGGTGGTCTGAGAGCTAACGATGTGGGATCTGCGCTTCAACAGCTCACACAACATCCCTCTGCCCTAAAGCCGCAATTGCATCAACTTCTAAAGCACCCGGTTTCGCGCTAATTCATACAGATCTTCAGTACCTAATCCTATACATTCTTCAGCTCCCTCGATCAGTCTACAAGGAAAGACAAATACGGGCGCAGTATTAGATTTTCAGGAGGAAGACAAATCTGCAACAATTTCAATACTGGCTTCTGTTCGAATAGGCAATGCAATTTTATCCACATGTGCAGCAATTGCGGAGACGCTCACTCTAATTCAATCTGCCCTTTAAAACGCAAGTGACTTTCCCGTTGCTCACAGTCTTTACTCCTATAAACATCCCGGCGTTATCAAGTAAATTACAGAATCATCCCGACAGTAACTTAATTAATTACCTGATAGACGGATTAAAAATGGTTTTTCAACCGGTCTTACTCAAATTCCTTCTTCCTCGTTCAAAAGCAAAAATCTTTATTCAGCGACTCAAGATCCACAATCAGTGCAGTCTCTCATCGAGAAAGAAATTAAAAAGGATTTATAGTCGGTCCATTTCTGGCTCCTCCTTTTCCAATATATAGAATTAATCCTATCGGCATTGCCACGAGGAAAATGTCAGGAAAAAGCGTCTCATTATTGATTTATCAGCACCACGGGGTCAAGCACCAGCAGCATTAACTCATTAATTCCCCAAGATCAATTTTCCCTGCATTACATCACTATTGCAGATGCAATACATTCAATTAAATTAGCAGGTCGTGGTTCCTGGTTAGCAAAAGCAGATATATCAGACGCATTTAAAGTAATGCCAATCCATCCTTCTCTCCGTCACCTGTTTGGTATATGCTGGGAAGGAAAGTTTTATTTTGCCACCCAATTGACTTTCGGCTGCCGCAGTAGCCCGAAGATATTTGATACCCTGTCGGAAGCATTATGCTGGATTCTTCTTAATGTCTATCATGTCCCATTCTTGCTCCACTTGCTGGACGATTTTTAGTAATTTCTCCTCCTTCAGATGCACCAGCAGAAGCGATTTCCAATCTTAAAAGCTTATTTTCTGAAGTTGGCGTTCCGCTTTCAGAAGAGAAATCAATCGGTCCCCTTCATTCTTTGGAATTCCTTGGAATCATTCTAGATACAGAAAAGTTTGAAGCCAGCCTGCCTGAGTCTAAACTTAACCATATTCGTTATCTCATTCAGGAATTTCAGATCAGTAAAACAATTAAAAACGAGCACTGCTTTCATTGCTGGGTTACTTTAACTTCGCAATACGTATCATTCCACAGGGGAGGACGTTTATATCTCGACTGCTAGCGCTGGCATCAACAGCAAAAATCTGAACTCCTATATAAATATCTCTTCAGAAGCTAGGAAAGACATTAAAATGTGGTCTGCGCTTATTCAGCACTGGAACGGTCTCTCTATGTTTTATGATGATTTCATGTCAGCTCCACACGATATGGCTTTATTTACTGATGCCTCATCTCTGGGATTCGGAGGTCTATTTAACAATCAATGGTTTTGCAGTACATGGCCTGAGGAAATCGAGAACATATCTCCTCATCTAAAATCCACAGCTCTGCTAGAGATATACCCAATAGTAGCAGCTGCCCAGCTATGGGGTCATCTCTGGTCTAAGAAATCAATACTATTTTACTGTGATAATTCAACCACAGTGCATATTATAAATAAAGGTCGTTCCTCTTCCCCTCTTATCATGCAATTGCTGCGTCGGCTAGTATGGATTTCAGTCTCTAATAATTTCCTAATACAAGCTCGCCACCTACCGGGCATTTTTAATAATGCAGCTGATGCGCTTTCTCGTTTACAGATTTCCAAATTCCACAGTTTGCTGCCTACAGCTCTGCAATATCCAGCAGCAACGCCACAGTTCAATCAGCTGATTTTCAACTAAATCCAACTATTAATAAACTTCTTATTTCAGCTCAAGATTACATGGCATCAGCACTTGCCCCATCTACCAGATCCTCGTATTCTACAGGTTGGGCATGTTATGTAACTTTCTGTTTACAAAGCAGGATTAATCCTACTCCATTCAACCAGGACTGGATCATGGCGTTCATAGTGCATGCAAAGGACTCTCTACATCTGGCACCAGCTACAATCAGACTATATTTGTCAGGAATTCAGCATCAATTTCGTTTGATGTCCATCAATTCCCCAACTCTATTATCAATTCCAGAGGTTCGTCTCCTTTTACGAGGAATTTCCAAGTGCTCTCCGGCTCCTTCTTCTGCTCGCCTGCCTATTTCAATAGACATTCTCAGTAACTTGATTTCAATTCTCCGCCATGGCTGTTTTTCTCCATTTGATGATTTAACTATGGAAGTCATATGTCTATCTGCATTTTTTGGGTTTTTGAGATGTTCTGAATATACAGTTCCTTCCATTGCCAGCTTTCCTACCCTCGGTATCCGCTGCAGTGACCTCAAGCTCATCCCAGATTCTCATTTCATCTTATTTCTTCGCATTTCAAAAACAGATCAACTGCGGCAAGGACAATGTATTCAGCTTTCTAAGATCAACTCTCCTCTGTGTCCCTTCACTTCCATGTTGAAGTACATTGCAGAACGCAAGGCCATTTCATCCTCCGACCCTTTGTTTATCAATTCAAGCCGGTCCATTGTATCAAGGCATTGGTTTTCAACACACCTTTCCACCGTGGTGTCCAGAGCAGGTCTTCCTTCGCAATTCTACACTCCTCATTCATTTAGAATAGGGGCAGCTACTTCAGCTGCAAAAGCCAACATTAACCAGCATTTAATTAAAAATATGGGCGCTGGACTTCATCAGCAGTTGAAACTTATATTCGTTCTTCATCATCTGAAATATCCTCCGCACATCAGTCCATTGCTAGTATGTCCGGAGTGGGGACGACCTTTCTGCCTGGGCCTCCAAAGATTTCCCCTAAGAAATTAAATTAAAAGAAAGGGGTTTTTCTTTCCACTGTGCAGAGGGTCTTCACATAGTCATTAGGGTACAGTCTACTAACCCCTTTGTCACGTTAAGTGTTTGTTTTCTTTCATCTAAATGTTTTCTCTTTTCTCTTTCTCTTTTCTTATGCATTGGCGGTTCTCTCTTTTTCTTCTTCACGCTTGCGTCAGCGGGAGCCGGGGTCCATCTTTTGGGGGGTTAGTGATTCCACTTTCTCCAACCCTTTGTTAAGCTCCGCTTCATTTACCTCATAGAGGAGGGTTCTCCATGAGTCAGAGGGGACCCCCGGCCAAACCCTTCCATCTGCATGTATGTTTCTTTTTGGGATTCTTCTTTTGGGATTCTTCTTTCAGGTCTGATGCCTCTATGCGAGGGTCCCCAAGCGGTGGCATCCCTCATGTTTGTCGGGTCTCCTCAAAGACGGTGGCCCCTCTCCTGTTTGTCGGGTCTCCTCAGCGACGGAACCCCCTTCTATTATGTTGGGCTTCAAGAGGCGGAACACCACGCATTACATGTTTTAACAGATACTAACTTTATGTTTTCTTTCCGGTTCGCGAGCCTCTTCAGTATGTCGGGTAACCTCGAGACGGTGCCCCTCTCGTATGTCGGGTCACCTCAAAGACGGTGGCCCCCCTCCTGTTTATCGTGTCTATCGATCAAGTAAATGTTGGGCCTTGAAGAGGCGGAGCCCCTCTCTCCTTGTGTATATGTTCACTAACTCTGTCAATAAACACTACCAGGTGGCATAGCTCCGCCCGTGAAATGTTAACCTATAGGTGGGGTTCAGGGGAGGAGCTAGGCACCAACAACCTATCATCTGCTGTCATCAATTAAATCTACCTTATTTAAACATTAGTCACCTCTACCTAGCTGTCTTGTGTTTTTTCGTTTCCTCCTCCTCCCTCCTCCTCCTCTAGCATCTCAACCGCCTTTGCATCGGTCTCCTCTGGGGGTTAGTGATTCCACTTTCTCCAACCCTTTGTTAAGCTCCGCTTCATTTACCTCATAGAGGAGGGTTCTCCATGAGTCAGAGGGGACCCCCGGCCAAACCCTTCCATCTGCATGTATGTTTCTTTTGGGATTCTTCTTTTGGGATTCTTCTTTCAGGTCTGATGCCTCTATGCGAGGGTCCCCAAGCGGTGGCATCCCTCATGTTTGTCGGGTCTCCTCAAAGACGGTGGCCCCTCTCCTGTTTGTCGGGTCTCCTCAGCCACGGAACCCCCCTTCTATTATGTTGGGCTTCGAAGAGGCGGAACACCACGCATTACATGTTTTAACAGATACTAACTTTATGTTTTCTTTCCGGTTCGCGAGCCTCTTCGTATGTCGGGTAACCTCGGAGACGGTGCCCCTCTCGTATGTCGGGTCACCTCAAAGACGGTGGCCCCCCTCCTGTTTATCGTGTCTATCGATCAAGTAAATGTTGGGCCTTGAAGAGGCGGAGCCCCTCTCTCCTTGTGTATATGTTCACTAACTCTGTCAATAAACACTACCAGGTGGCATAGCTCCGCCCTGTGAACTGTCTGTTAAATGCATTGTGTTATTACTGTCGCTCTGGGTATGCTGTGATGTGAGTGGCTGCTAAAATGTCTGTTCTTATTGGGCCAATAGAATATGTGTGGGTTTCTGCACCGTCAGGGGATGGGACCAAGGGAATAAAAGGGGTCTGTGCCCACCAGTCTAGGTCTTTTGTTCCTGGAAGCAGCGTTGCTGTCAGAGCTGTGGACTCTGAACCTGCAAGCGAGAGCAGCATCAATAAAAAAGTGTAATTTTCTCAAGAGCGTCTCTGCTGTTTTTCTTCTGCCTTGCCAACATGCTACAATATAGATGTAGAAAATATATTATAGTGGAAAATTATTGACCCGAGGGAAGACTATTGTTACCGACAGGGAACTGCAATTATCATGGAGGTAACAATAGTCTTCCCGAGGGGCATTTAATTTTCCGCTACGGCTGAGTCTGCAGTACATATTTAATATATGATTCAGTCAAGAAAATAAGTGAGGCAAGGTTGGATAGTAAATACAACTTTATATATTGTGTTTAAATATAGCTGGTACAGCATAAGTAAATAAGTAAATGTTTTTGAAGTTCATACTGTATAGTTTGCAAAGTTTTTCTCCGTCTGGTTTGCTGACTGCTGCATAATCCAGTTTATATCCTGCCTGTCAAGTTGAATTTGTTTGAATTTCAGAAAGCCAGAAAACAGTGACAGTGACATTTTAATCAAAATGTTAGTGCTTGGAGCATCTTTCTTTTGATGTTTTGTAATTCATTTTCTGTTAAGTTACAGAAACTGTTCAGCCATTTTCTCTTGTTGTGAGGAGTGAAGATGATAGGCATTCCTTTGAAAAGGTGCAGGACTGACAATGATGTGAACCAATCACATGACAGATGGATTAAGGATTGCCCGATGGTGTAAGGATGTCAGGGCAATAGTTCAATCGATTTTTGCTCCTATGATGAGGTTTTAACCAATCACAAGCCACAATTTCCAACCATTGATTCATATATACACTCAGTCAGGATTCGGTCAATGACCAAAAAAAATAAATAACTTCTCCACTTCTCCGCTCAGTAGATTTCAAGAAGCCCCACAATACTAAGGGAGAGATATGGGACCTGGGTTCTTTTCACTGTTGTTTAATAATGAATATTAGAGACAACGGTGTGTAAGGACTATATGCCACAAATAGGTAAGTGTTGGAAAAATGCAATAGGCCCATTCCATGATAATGGGGTACAAAAAGTGGGACAAGATCAACAAAAAATAAAATTAAAAAAACAGGGAAAATAAAACTATTTTAGTTATCTATAAAGTGTATATTTTCTGTAATCGACAATGAAAAGATTTTTTTTTTTCTGCATTTCATCATCAGAACTGGTTGAACACCATGATCACTTTATAAAAACGTATGTAACAGGGACAGACAAAATATCAATTTGAAATAGAAATGTTGTTTTAAGACATTTTTAATTGTTTTATAATGAATAAGGATTAAACTAATTACTTGCATTTTGATCAAGGGCAGAAATATTTTGGCTACATTAGAATATATATTTAAAATGTGCTATGACCTGAATGATGTCAATTAGATGTTTTGTTCATTACACATTTCTTATACTATATACAATATTTCTTACTGTATATTGGATATCCATCTACAAAATTGATAAACTGAAATACTTAGATAGTTTGTTAAAGCCTAATTATAATTTAGGATGGTTATTTTGAGCTGTTAGTTCTTGCAGTCCTAATAACGTACGTAACAAGAGACGGACACAATTTAGAAAAGGTATAGTAAAACCACATTAATTTACACAGTGATGTTTGATAATAGAAATAATTGTTTATTCCTCATTTCAGAGTAGTAACAAAGTAGTAACATTGAATAAGCCACAACAGGCAAACATGATTTTTTTTCGTTGCCATGTGCCAGCACACTTGCCGTGCATGGAAGGCAATTGCCATCGCCGCACACGACGACAGGATGGTGTGCATTTTCAAAGCTTTCATCACCTGGGAGAAGAGTCAGAGCCATTTTATCCACAAAATATCCAGTTTCAATAATGCTGTAAGCCTGGCAGCAAAATGGTATTTCATTGAAATCTTTTTCCATAGTTGCTTCTAAGCAAGTGGACTGCAATTCTTCAAAGTTCCTGCACTTAAGAAGTCTCTGCTGTAAAGCATCAGACTATTCAAAAGGAGGATTTGCAGTTTCACTTTCAATTGCTGATTCCAGATTGCTGATGTCTAATTGCTCATTGAAAGTTGAGCCTTCCCCTTGTAGCATATCAGGTGAGATGTTTCTCATTGCCAACATTGTTTTTTCTGTGCTAACCTTTTCACAGCCTGTTGGTTTGCTTGTGATGTCTGGAATGTCAACTGGTTTGTTAATTTTGTTGATTTTTGAAGGTACTCTTTCTGATCTTTGCATGTGTATTGAATTTTTTTGGAGTCATTTCTTTTTGAGAAAATGCTGCTTCCAAATGGTGACATATTTTAAGTTTTGTGTGCATTTTTTAAAAGGACTGTGTTGTTCACATCCACTGCAGAAACAGGAAAGCTCTTGTGTCATTATTTCATATGGCTTCACAGCAACAACCGCATGTAGTGATCTGGTTCCTACAAGCGTGCTGACATTCTGGCCTCTCACGAAGAATATTTTCCTTTGGAACAAAATAAAACTCTCGTCTAGAATGATTACAGTTTCCTTTGCTGTCTGTAATGCCCCTTGTCAGATGTTCACTGCAAAAATCGTAGAACTGTGAAGCATTGGTCACCAAAAGATCTTCTGTTGATTTTACTGAACGAGTGATAGCAGACTTAATGACGCTACCTTCACCATCACAAGGTGATTTACCATGCCGAGATCCAAAGTAGTGTCGTTCTGCTTCAATCTGATGGTCCTCACCGCTGTGCGACACATCAGTAAAAGGAGTCTTGGACTTGTACTGTCCACTGCAGCCATCACTCCACTGGATCTCTCTCACAAACTTTACGCCCCGGACCACTTTCAAGTGATCAGTGACCATCCTCACAAAAACTTCTACTGCATGGCTGTCGTGCTCCAGATCGTCACTGATAAAATCAACCGCTTCTCGGACAGGTCCTTTTGTTACACAAGCTGGTTCTGTACAGTTGTAATAAGTTACAATAGGGTGGATTGTAACCTGCATTTTCACCCAGTGTGCACTTTGTATTTCATTTTGTGAAAAGCATGTATTATTTTGAGCAAAATCCATCACCATTACAACTGAATTGGCGGGTGGTTTCTTCGTCAGGCTCCAGAACATGCTCTGTTGCCACTTCGCTTCAAACAGATGGGAAGTCAGTGAATGTAGCTCAATTTTCAATTCTTGAACTAGATCCTGTATGCTTCCTGTCTTGGCTAGCAGGCCTTTTTTCTTTTTGTCACCATGTGGAACATTTGTCCATCTAAGCCATTTAACTGCCTCAGTTTTTGCTGCATCAACAAGTGGTTGTACATGGCTGTCAAGTTTTCCAGTGGAGCACATGCTGCATTCACGATAGAGGCATTCTTTTTTGTGGTACAATTGCCCCTCTGATTTTTCACAAAGTGTGAGATCACATACTTGATAATGGTGTCTTTCTTTGGATTCTATTACCTTCAGTTGGCTGCACATTTTGTTTAGTACTTTAAGTTTTAGCTCAGCATTTGCACAGAATTCACACAGGCACGAATTTAGAGGAGACTGCTTTTGTAGGAGAATGTTTTTTGGACGCATACTAGCAAATTTTGAAAACCCCAATTTTTTATCTGGATGTAGTTTTTTCCAGTCACTGAAGGTCATCTTCAGTGTTTTCTGGAGGAGATGTTTAACTGTAAGATTCTTTCCAACACTCCTTTTATATGGAAGCTCTGTAGAAACACTGGGGTGTTGCAGAAACTCCTGCACTGATTCCACCACATCTGCCTTCACAGAATCAGCCCTTTTGTGATCACATTCATCAGTAGACTTTTTTGCTAACCTCACACATTTCATTAAATACTTCCAATTAATTCCAAGGTCTGTAGTTGCACGGAACTTTAGCCCATATTTGTTCTTCAGATTATTTGCCAGCTTTATGGTAAATACTAGTTTACTCTTTCTATCTAGTTCATGCAGTGTCTTCTGCATGCAATCTTGAAGAGACTGTCTTTGAGGCTGTTGAATTTCAACTCATTTTTCTTTAAGAACTGCTCTCTTCCTGGGACTGGCCTTCAAAATCAGTGAGGATACAATATCGGCATACTTAGATGGATTTTGTGGCATCTGTTTTTTTACTATATACTGCTTTCCTTTGTGCACTAGAGTTTACAAAGTTTGGAGAGACAGGAGTAGAGGATGGTGTTGAACAAGATGACTTTTTTTTTTTTTGAGATGACATGTTAGCCCGTTGTTCACACTTTTTCAGGTTCCAGTATTCTCTTTGGTTGGCCTGTTTTTCTTCAGTTGCTCTTGCACAAGGCCGTTTTTTCTGAGGTTCATCAGCAATACCTTCTGTTTTTCTTTTTTTTCTTTCTCTGTATTGCTGCACGCGCTGTCTTGATTTCTCCCTATTTTCCTGCACTTTCTCCTCTGACATTAGAAGCCTATATTCACGTAACCTTTTAGCTTCACTCATTTTGTGCTCCATCCATTTCTCTGGGTCTTCTTTAATTTTACTTCTATATCTGCTCATTGCAGCTACCTAAGCATTTAATGTCCCACTCTCAGAACAAGAGCAAGACACATTGTTTCTTGTGTCCCGTCTTAACTTGATTGTCAGTCTACTCATTTTTTTAAGTAAACCTCATTATCCCTGTGAATTTCAAGTAAATTGTGTGCACGGTTACATAGTTATTCTCAGACGTGATTACAATACTTTATAACCACACTTTATATGTTAGATAATGGTGTGAAAAACAATATGTTTGTCCCAGTTACAAATAAAGCCCCCCCATAAATATTATGAAGCTTAATAATAATGATTATAGGCTGCATTTATTCTTAAATTCCTATTGTAAAATATATCTACGTTCATAACTTTGGACAGACATGTGGTGTCTGTCTTTGTTACGTGCGTGACTGTCAAAGTGATCATAGAGGCCATCACAGCTTAAGCATTGGAATTATAATTGTCTAAAAATAATATTAATATATTCACTTAAAATATCACAAATATTACTCAACTCTTTTTAGGCATATTATGAGTCAAAATGAACCGTTACATACGAGTTTATGACGTATGTAATTTCTTAGAAAAGACAACATACCTTCCTGCTTCTTTATGCCAGTCCCTCTTTTATGATGTCACATATTCTACTGTATAAATCCTATGATACATGTGGCTTTTTGAAGATTCCAACTTTATTTGTTCAATAAATGCACAAGATTGACATTCGTTACATACGTTACTATTTTTGGTCAGACATTGCTATTGAAAAGTTTGACCAGTAATAACATATAAACGCAGGGATACACAATACAACTTAGCATTGCATAATTTGAGTTTAAAGACAGACTTTCATATGATACCCATACCAAATTCATTAATGTCTATAAAAAATTGATAAATTACCCGGTAACGTATGTAACATGTTTGACAGACATGGTTACATACAAAACTAAATTTTAAGAACAACATTTTTATCTCAACTTAAAAAAACAAAAAAAACAACAAACACCCAGACAAAGACCCACAGCTATCCACTTCATTGCATATCCATCATTATTCACCTGGAGAAAAAATATTTTATACAATGCTAAATTGAAAACCAGAATGTCCCATTTACCACTACAAAAAAGTTTGGACATTCTTACCATTTATATGAATAACTTTTTTTATTAATATATTTTTTTATAAAAATAAGTATATTGAATCTATAAGGTTTACTGATGATAAGTATAAATTAATTTTCATAGGGACACCTATTTATTTAAGTATATTTTACCAGTTGTACCACTGAGGCAGAATGTACCCCATTAGCATGGAATGACTCAATACAGTGCTATTAATAATGCAAAAGTTATGTGTCAATGCTGAGTTAACATAACATATAGGTGAATGTCTTGGTTGATGTACACAAAAATACATATAGCACGATGCCTCCACCTAATAAACTCTAGCTGCACCACTGGGTACAGTGAATGATTTTACTAGGAATTCTAAACAATATTAACAGTTTTAAATTCTCTTGCCCAGTACTCTTCACATTATACTTTATATAACAAGCAACAATGACAATGCATACAATTATTATTATTATTCATGAACTGAATTTACTGAAAATGGTTAGCAGTTCAAAATAAAAGTTTACAACCAAGCAGTTCCCTTTTTTAATTCAAAATAATACTAAAGATAGTATACAAAAATAATACAAATGTGCCACATTTTTTGATTCTCAAAAATAATCTGGGGGTCCCCGAAATTAAACAACGAATCTGATTCAAAAAAGAAAAAATATATTTTGTATCCTCTTCACTTTAATGGAATAAAAAATAAACAGTCCGATATTCCACTGAAGACTTATTTTCCAAAAATAAATTCCAATCTAGCTAACTAACTCTTTCAAAAAATGCAGGTTGGTATATTACTCACAGACGTAATTTTTTCTTCTCTTTCACCTTCCAAACGTTGGTTTGTAGATTCTCGGTAGAGAATCTTCTTTTTACGTTTCATTAATATTCTTGAGTAGAGAACATTTTTTCTTCTGTTTCATTAATACTCTCGGGCAGAGAACATTCTTTTTTTCTTTCCTTAATATTCTTGGGCAGAGAATATTCTTCTCTCTGTCCTGCATACTATTCAGCCAGCTTTTTTTATTCAAAGCTGTAGTGGTTAAACTGAACACTGTTATATGAGGAGGAGGTTAAATGTCAGCAAAACTTGCAAAGAAAATGTACAAAATGAAATTTACTGGTTGCATAAGTATTCAGCCCCTTAAGTCAGTACTTGGTAGAAGCACCTTTTGCAGCAATTACTGCTATGAGTCTTTTTGGATAGGTCTCTACTAGCTTTGCACAGTAGGATTTTTGCCCATTCTTCACAGGAAAATTGCTCCAGTTCTGATAAGTTTGTTGGGGAATGTCGATGGACTGCAATCTTCAAGTCTCGCCATAAAGTTCAGATTGGATTCAAGTCAGGACTTTGACTGGGCCACTCAAGAACCTTAATTCTCTTCGTGTTCAACCACTCCAGTGTGGCTTTGGCTTTGTGCTTTGGGTCATTGTCCTGCTGAAATGTGAATTTCCTCCCCAGTTTCAGAGTCTTGGCTGACTTAAACAGGTTTTACTCAAGGATTCGCCTGTACTTTGCACCATCCATTCTCCCCTCTGTCCTGACAAGCTTCCCAGTCCCTGCTGAAGAGAAGCATCCCCATAACATGATGCTGCCACCACCATGCTTGACAGTTGGGATGGTGTTGACTGGGTGATGTGCAGTGTTGGGCTTGCACCAGACGTAACGTTTGGAATTTAGACCGAAAAGTTCAATTTTTGTCTCGTCTGACCACAAAACCTTTTTCCACATGTCTGCAGTATCATCTATATGCTTTTTCGCAAACTCCATATGTGCTTTAAGATGATGCTTTTTGAGTAATGTCTTCTTTCTTGCCACCCGTCCATACAGGCCAGCTTTTTGTAGGGACAGGCTTATTGTTTATGTGTGAACACTAACTCTCATCTCAGACACAGAACTTCTCTCAAGGTCATTGTTGGCTACAGGGTGACATCCTGAACCAGTTTCCTGCTTGCCCGGCTGCTCAGTTTTGGAGGGCAATCTGATCTGGGTAGTGTCTGGGCGGTATGATGCATCTTCCACTTCTTAACCCTTTGAGTAGTACGAACGTACCGGTACGTTCTCTGCTCTCTGGTCCCCAGGGAGTACAAATGTACCGGTACGTTCCGCAACTTTAATGAAGGACGTCACTGTGCTGAGAGGGATAATCAGCGCCTTTGAAATTTTCTTGTACCCTTCTCCTGCTCTGTGCCTCTCTACCACTTTATCCCTGACTTGTTTCGAAAGCACCTTGGTCTTCGTGGTTGCTTTATTGGATCACTATGTGAGTTGCAGCTTGAAAGTCTTTATATACCTGAGGGAAATTATCTACAAGTTAAACCACTTTGAGTACACACAGGCTGAAACCATTTCACTAATTTTGTGACCTTTCAAACAAATCATTTGCACCTGAGCTGATTTAGGGCTGCAGTAGCAAAGGGGTTGAATACTTATGCACTGAGATTAATCTGTTTTTCTCTGTAAATCTTATTTATATTCTATATGCATTTTTTTTAACTTTATCAGTGTGTAGAGTAGTCTGTGTAGATTTTACATGTAAAGTCTAATTTGAAAGCATCGTGGAGTACGCTCAGGTGCCAACAAAATGTGAAAACTTTGCAGGGGGTTGAACACTTCTGCAAACCACTGTATGTATGTATGTATATATATATAATCTTTGTGCAGATTTAAATATCAAGCAGGTTTCAGTTTTGGCAAACAATTTGTGTACACTTTTAATTTATATATGTATGTCTTTTAGTACCAAATTCACTCCAAATCATATTTGTTCTGTACCATAATTAGCTTCTACAGAATAGTTATTTCTCATAGTTGCTAGGTGAAAGCAGAGCCATAGTCTAAAGCAAACATTGTATAACTTAAAGCAATTGGGAGGTCCTGCTCACAGAATGAAGATGGGCAAACAATGAAGACAGGACATGGACAGTGAAGTACAATTTTTTTTGTATTTATTAACATACATCACTTAAAAACTTACAACCAAGAGTGCAATGCTAACCAACAAACACTTTTTTCTGTTATCAGTACGTCATGTTGTTAAAATACATCAAAACATAATTGTCATGGCACTGCACAAGGTCACAGTAACATTACAGGAACTGACACAGCTGTTGCACTGAGAGAAAAAAAAAGTAATAAAGGACATCTAACAAGAGAAAGTACATGACATTGCACACATTTATTTTACTATTAGTGGTTTTTTTTTTCTGGGAGGCTCGGCTAATTTAAAAAAAATAGTATTTGCATTTCTCTGGGGTGCAATGTTTAAAATAGTAATAAGCAGTGAAAATGTTATTTTATTTTTCTCTTTTTTGTTTTCCTTCTGTTTTAGGCCCCTTTCTTTAACCTAGAAACATCATTTAATTCCACTAAAATGTACTGTATCTGCTTGTTTCAGTTTATGATAATTTTCAGAATGTTCTCTATCATTGCTACAGATTACACTGATTTATCAATTATTGTCATTTAGAAAGCAGTCCATTTTGGTGAGGTAATGTAAGAGCTAGACAGCAATGAAGAGGATTTTTTTTTAAAGTGCTTCAGTAGGATTTTTTGTTTTCTCAATTTAATAATGGTTGTGTTCTGGATTAGACCTGATACTACCCAGAAGGTTACCTGGGCAACCCTGTCGGCTATCCCAGAGGAATAACATTCTACACAAATTAACGATCACAGATTAAGTTGTCAACTGCACTCATAAAGTATCTGTTTCTGTTAAGTAAATTATAATCCAGTTAGTTGACCTTAATGCAAATGCTTCATGAATATACTCATGTGAGTGTCTTCTATCATGTGCATGTGAAAGCAAACAATACAGTATATAGTCTGTTCAAACACTTGGACTTGCCAGGCCTCTGCCTTGGGCTGATAGGTACAAATAAAAGACCAGTTAACTGGACAAACATTACTGCTTACATCAGAGTATATGATGAAGACATAATTTTGTTCTGCTTCATTAAGTTTTCCTCAGATTTATAGTTATGGATGAATTACATGTTTTTTTTTTAAGAAAAGCTAGAAATGTAAAGCAAAAAGAATGAGTTGTACAGTACATAAAACAAGAGGTAGTCATAGGAATATGAAATAACCAAGACTACTAAAGACAACTCAGAAGTGTATCAGCAAACAATTGTGCTGAATATGGATTAAGACAGTACAGTTATCCTACTGTTTGTTTTGAGATATACTGTAATTATTATTATTATTATTTATTTCTTAGCAGACACCCTTATCCAGGGTGACTTACAATTGTTACAAGATATCACATTATTTTTTACATCAATTACCATTTATACAGTTGGGTTTTTAAGGGAGCAATCTAGGTAAAGTACCTTGCTCAAGGGTACAGCTGCAATGTCCCCCACCTGGGATTGAACCAACAACCCTCCGGTCAAGAGTCCAGCGCCCCTAACCACTACTCCACACTGCTGCCTTAATGCATGTAAGTTGTGTTTTTTTTCTGTTTATTACCCTACCGTTTGCATCTTTATTACCATACTGAATGTTTTTGAAGGCCTGCAATAAACTGTACGTACTATGATCCCTAACCAACCACAAATATTTTTAATACATAAAACAAATACTGTCACTTGAAATTGGTTAGCTATAGTTAGATCATCAAGCCCTTACTATCCCAAGCATTTAATTTTTTTTTTAACAGAAAAGGTGCTAAAAAGTTATGAAATTAGTTTAAGCACACAAAATTCACATTAAAATGGTTGATACCAATACACAGTATATACTTTTACACAAATAATTCATTGACCATTAATTTCAATAACAATTACAAATTATTAATTTTAAACTAGTTTAAATATATATTCTCTAAAATCACAACATGCAAACATTGTCACAATTATGCAGCAAAACTACAATATACAATTGGCACTTTTGTAAATACATATTATTAAGTCAAATTAGACTTTGCAATGACATTTTCTTTTTAGTATTTGTAACAAAATAAGTGAGGAAAATGAAATGGTAACACAGCAACATAACCTGTTTCATCAGCGCACAATAAAAAGGAGAGAAAACTGGTTTCCATTTAATCTTTCATCTCGGTGCATACAATACTTAGTTTTGAGGAGAAAATTCACCCATAACTACTCTCTCACCCTAACTGGCTGGCAAATAGCCTTTCAGGTACAGTCACATAATCTAGAAAATAGCTTTGCAGCTCTCTACAAGGGTATCAGTTTGTGTGCAGAGGTAAGAGACCAATGATTTTTTAAATAAGGCAGAGTGTATAGAGAAGGGTTGTAACTAATGGAAAGTTGATCTAATGGCATAAGTAAGGGTTACATAGTTTGGTCTTCATCCTCTGGCCCTCATTTTCTATGATGTTTGCAGCTGTGTTGGGTGTTGGTTCTGCTGGTCCAATATTTTTCTCATAATCATTATTATTATTATTTGTTTATTTAGCAGACGCCTTTATCCAAGGCGACTTACAGAGACTAGGGTGTGTGAACTATGCATCAGCTGCAGAGTCACTTACAATTACGTCTCACCCGAAAGACAGAGCACAAGGAGGTTAAGTGACTTGCTCAGGGTCACACAATGAGTCAGTGGCTGATGTGGGATTTGAACCGGCGACCTCCTGGTTACAAGCCCTTTTTCTTTAACCACTGGACTACACAGCCTCCTATAATCATCGTATTTACTTGTCTTTGAGCTTGTCTGGAAAACTGCCTTGGACTGAACAGCCTTCCTCATTCCATTCAAATCACGTGACAAACTGGGCTTTTAACTTGGCTGGTCCCACCTACTTACTCTCTCGATATATAAAGAGCAGATTGGGCAAGCAAAGTTGAAGTGGTAGTTTGAATGGAATCATGAAGTTTGTTCAGTGCCAGTTTTCTTCAGAAAGCCTAAAGCAATTCAGGTAAAGATATATATGTAAGCAATAAGACCTGACACAGAGGGCATTATCAGGCATTATGGGATGTTACATCCAAGTGATAATGCCAGGTAATGCCAGATGTGGAGGGTCTTATTTCTTTTATACTTCAGTGTTACAGCACAATTAATTATCATTTTTAATTATTTTAACTGTATTTACAAAATATACTCCTCCATTGTAACAACGTTGCCATGAGCTTCTCCATAAAATGTGTACAAAACTGCATTTTTAAAATGGTATGCTTTTATTTTGAGAAAAAAATAAGATTGTGAAAGTGTAGTCGTAGTAGTCATAGTAGTCGTAGTCGTAGTAGTAGATGTAGTCTTTTCCTTGGTAATTGATTTGAATATTTTCAGATATTGATCATTTATTAAAAATGCTTCCAGGAAAGTTGCCTTTTAATTGGACAGTAGGAGTGTGACTTTTGGAAATGGTTCTACTTTCACATTGATGACCAGTCACAGACATTATTTCCCTGTTTTATAAACCACTATTGGATTGTTCTGGACCTTAATTGAATGATTTGTGTAGCGACGGCTCAAACCTACAATGTTACTAATTACATTTTTTCCTAATGGCCTGCAAGTATACCAGATATCTGTATCATTCGCATTGGTTGGCTCTAGTCCGGTTCATCGATAAAGATCAAAAGCTGGTGGATTCTTTGGATCACTCTGGCTCTCATACAGTCTCCCTCGGTAATTGGATTTTAAGGTGTCACTGGGGTTGTTACGATTTTTTGTAGCTTCATTGAAACTGAGACTTGCAAAACTTCAAACCACTTTTATCAATTTCAATCAGGAAAACATTGTGATTTAATTCTCTTGAGCCTTCTCTGCCTCTCCATCCAAAGTGTATTTGTATGTCAAACCACACTTTATACAACAGGCCTTGTGGAGTGTTCATATTTAAAACATTTATAGACTTAAGCTTTGTCAGGTCTGATCCAGTGATGGTAGGGTTAAGTTTTTACTTTTATTATATAGATGCAAAAAGTCTTAGACATGTTGCATTTTTCTACTCTGATGCATTATGAGCATCACAATTTACTCAAAGCCTCCACTAGCGTTTTCTACTATTATAACAACCTTGACTTGCATAAAGATGAAAAAACATCAAATGAAATAGCTTGCATCACGTAATTTTCAAGGTGTGGTATCCAAAGCACAATCAACAAGTACAGAGAAACATCATCTGTAATTGACACACCCAAGACTGGAAGACCCAAAAAGCTGTCTAACAAGGATGAGCAATACATGAAGATAATATCCTTAAGGAATATTAAGAAGCGTTGAATTGACAACAGAACTGGCAGAAGGCACAGGTCGTTGTCCATCCATCAACAGTCCAAAGCACCTTTGACCATTGTTCCACAGTCCAATTTCTGTGTTCTTGTGCATATTTTAGACTTGTTCACCTTTCTTAACAGAGGTATTCTTACTGCAACACATCCTTTAAGTCCTGATTTCAAGAGTGACCTTCGTACTGTTGATCTGATGGACAACGACACCTGTGCCTACTGCCAGTTCTGTTGTCAATTCAACGCTTGTCTTCTTTCTATTCCTTAGGGATACTATCTTCAAGTATTGCTCATCCTTGTTAGACAGCTTTTTGGGTCTTCCAGTCCTGGGTTTGTCAATAACAGATTATGTTTCTCTATACTTGTTGATTATGCTTCGGATACCACACCTTGAAAATCGAGTGATGCAAGCTATTTCACTCAATGTTTTATGCAAGTCAAGGCTGTTATAATACTAGAAAACACTAGTGGAGGCTTTGAGTAAATTGTTGAAGCTCATAATGCATCAGAGTAGGAAAAATGCAACATGTCTATGACTTTGGCACAGCAGTGTATATACACACAGTAATCCGTCGTGTATCTGCGCATCATATATCTGCAATAACCGTTTATCTGAGAGTTAAGACAGGTTGAGTTTGTGAGTGAGCAGAGAGGAATGAAAGCCATTGTTCACTAAAAGCTAAATGAATAATAAATACAGCTGTTTCCTACTGCTTTGAACCGCAACTGTTGTCTGTCTCATTATATCCTGGAAACCCCGCAGCTCAGCGCTACAATATGTAAATAAATCCTGTTTGCTTGCGAGGCGTATCAACTTCAACCTCCGTCTCGATCTCCTGCCTGTCACTCCAGTGGTTAGAGAAATGGGCTTGTAACCAGGAGGTTCCTGGTTCAAATCCCAGCTCAGCCACTGACTCATTGTGTGACCCTGAGCAAGTCACTTAACCTCCTTGTGCTCCGTCTTTCGGGTGAGACGTAGTTGTAAGTGACTCTGCAGCTGATGCATAGTTCACACACCCTAGTCTCTTTAAGTTGCCTTGGACAAAAGGCATCTACTAAATAAACAAAATAATAATCCACACGGCAGCCGGCTACTCTGTCACAAGCATTAATACCCTGTATCTTTCAAAACAAGGGATTTAGGTGAGCTCCCTAATAAAAGCTGAGTCTCAAAACAATAATAATATAGTACAGTAATTGTTACAGCTGTGATTAATGGTATTTAAAACAGGATTCATTTATCTGCCTTTTTATATATCCGCCCTTACTCTGGTCCCATCGCAGTAGGATACGCGACGGATTACTGTACTTTTTATTACATTCATAGGTTTTAATACATCTTTTTTATTAGTGTAATGAGTGTCTTAATAAAGATTTTAACCGCATACACGCTTGTTTGTTTTGATTACTGTAGTGGTAATTGGGGGACATTTTGAATGTCAGGTTATTGTGTGGGAGTTTACACTGTCCATCGCTTACTGATGAATCACATTAACACAAACGCGCCCGTTCTAAGTGGTGGCGAGTGTGTGTGTGTGTGTGTGTGTGTGTGTGTGTGTGTGTGTGTGTGTGTGTGTGCGTAGAGGAGGAATGTGCAGAAAACCAGATTCACCTCCCTCTCATACTAAATCTAAATGTACAAGCAACAAAAAATACATTATTGTTCAAATTGCAACGGAGATAGTCCCCTTCACAGTGCAAAGAGCCTGTTAAGTGAAAAGAATATATTACTTATGTTTCTAACAACACATTTGAATACTTTTCACAAATATGTTTCAGGTAGATTCAAATTAGATGGCTACAGTACGGTGACAGATAAAGATAAATACATTGCTACCTAGAAATAATCATAATCAAGGGAGATTCTCAGATTGTCACCAAATTGAAAAGGAACTGAAAGAGTGGTCTGAATTGTAAGCTGGTCTTTACATTGAGCTTATATTGTGGAGTTCACTTTCGATGGATAAATGGAAACACAAGTTAAAGGATAGGAGTGAACATGGGTAATTCAAATGACCATATTTATAAATGGAGGTGAAATGTTTGGGGTTTCTGTACATCACTAATATAGAATGTTGCAGAAAGTATAATATATTAAGGCTGTAGCTTTTTCAACCTTGTCCTTCATGCATGTTTGAGTCTCTAATTAATTAAACAAAAACCTTTGCAGCAGAGTGAAGGAACAAATCTGTACAGGGGTCCTGATTAGTATTGAAACCCTGTGGTTGCTTAAAGAACAAGTAGCTTTGTATGATAGTAGTTCTGAGTGTTGCTCATAAGTTTTATTTATTGTATCTGTATGACCTTGGAAAGTGCTTTGAAAGGTTTTGAAAAGCCCAGCATCTACCCCGTTCTGCTTAATTAATCTCCTTGTCTATCTGTAACATGCCATGACCCCTCAGTGATGTCTAACAATCCGATTCTGTCAGTTATTCCTGTATGATAAAACACGTACAGTGCGGACTGGTCAGTATATAATCTGCATATACAATGTAATGATACCACAAATTCTAAACTGATAAGTCTAAGTATTACCCCAAAAAAAAAACTGCAGTACAATTGCAGAGGCTACACTTCCTATAAACAGACCAGACTGGCTTTAGAGAGGGGATCAAACTAAAGGGACTATTGGTAACCATGGAAATGTACTGACCAGAATGTTTGCAAAATTTGAAGTTAGAAGTTATGTAAACTTCCCCAAAGAGCTGAGTATTTCAAAATCTAACAGTACATTATATATATATATATATATATATTATGTTTAGTAAATAAAATTATTTGTCACAAATACTGACACCGGTTCAGTGCATCTTAATTCAAACTTGGTTTGATCTCATTTTGATTTGTCACAGCTTCAAGATAACTTTTCATGACTCAAGTCTGGGGATATCTTTTCCACTCTTATCCACAGACCAATTTCAACTTCTCAATGGTTGAAGACAGTCTTCTTTCCATCAACCTTTTCAACTCAGCAATGCTCAATTAGATTCAGAGTTGCCTGTATACCAATTAAGTATTAACTTAAGGAATTAACTTAATTAAGTACCTGGATCCACTCTAGTGTTAAAGCATGTAATCAAACCACCATTTATGTTATGCTAATAATTAAATGAATAGAGGAAGTCAACACAGTTTTTTGTTCTGCTGTAATAACATACAGGAATGTACTGATGGCACTGTGTTCTTGTGTTTAGGAGTCTCTATGATATAGAACAGCATTGATGTTCTTCTCACCCCCATCAGTTGTTGAAGACTTGGAAACAACTGAAAACAAATCTGCTTGAATCAAGCTGTGATAACTTTAACCTTTAAACTTCTTGTTTGAGATCGATCCATAGTGTTTAGGATGCTGCATTTCATATGGTAATGAAAATGTTTTGCTGGAAATATCCAAAAGCCTTTTTTTTCTTTAGGCTTTGACAAAAAACCTCCATGAATGTTGTCACACATTGGTGCAGTTAGTGGAGGGGGGGGTGTCCACCTTGCTTCTTATTTCTTTGACATCATTTAGAGGAGAGGCACTGCTGATCTGGCACTTAAACACTTGTTTATAAGCCTTTCTGAAATTCTCAGACAGGAATGCATATATAATAGGATTCACAGAGGAATTACTATAGGCGAGGCAGTGTGCTGCTATTCGCAACACAAACGAGGCTTGATTGAGAGGAAATGATCCAAACTCTACCCAAAGATAGACCACATGATGTGGCAGCCAAGAGATGCAGAAAACTACAACCACCACCAGTACAGTTTGAGCAGTCTGTGAAGAAAAATAATATGATAAAGCTTATTGAACCATTACATTCATGGTTATGACATATTGAAATCTGCAGTGTCCCACAAACATGTTCAGTTTTACACTATAATATAATGCCTTGGTTTCTATTTACTCAATCTTATATTCAACGTAGTGCGGACTCCCCTTCCCTTTCAACATGTTTAACAAAATAATGGAGATCAATAAGAATATGTGATAATACAAAATCTTCAAGCTCTTTTATAGCCTAAGAAGCAAATTAAAAAAGGTATCACCAAATGGTGACAAATATTTCCCAACTGTTTCATGATTGATAACATTTAACACTTACAGTGCATAGCTGATATTGTAAACATTAGCCACTATAACAACCATCTTTAAAACCATGGGAGACTACACATCATAGTCAAACAATACATATTAACTCAAGGCCAATGGTCCTGTTCGTTGCATATTATATTTTCTTTAAAATAGAACAGTAATAGTAAACAAAGTGGAAGAAACATGGGACACCAACAATAAACGCTTAGTTTGTAAATACAACTATTTTGTTATGAGATGCAAAAGTGTCATGGTATGTAAAGGCTCTGAAAGACCTTTAAAATGTAAAACTTCTTTGAAGCACACAAGCATCTAAGTAGCTGTTGATTCCCCAAACAAACCAAGTAATCTATGTTCTAAGACAGACACATTTTCTCAGTTGGTTAGTTCTGCAAACAGTTTTAATTATGCTGAAGGTGTCTTTTATTAGGAAACCTGTTGGTTCTCGCAGCAAAAAAATAAATAAAAATGAGAAACTGTGCTTAGATTTTAATATACAAATATTCTATAACATTGATTTTTTGTTTTAAATCTAAGAGTGAAACTCAAAATGTATTTTCATTATTCTCAGGCAACTTGAATCTAGATAAACTTTTGTTTTACAGTATTGCTCTGCATTGAAGCTAGTCTATAAAGATACACATTTGAACTTACACTTGATAATTTGCCCTTCAATTAAATAATTCTAAATAAAAATGTACTGTAACAAGGATTACTGTTGTGTTGATTCAATAGTATTCTATAAAAGGCTGCAGTATTACAATTTAAAATCCATAATGCATTTTATTTCCTTAAATAAAACAAATGGTAAAAGCACTACTGTACCATACTATTTACCTGTACTTAGACTGTACACCTTGTATAAATTACAGTTTGCAGAAGAATAATGTATATTGCTTAATTACAGTACAAAGCACTGTAACTGGTTTTCTTAATTTAAGTGTGACAATAATGAAGCTGATGTAAGTTGTTTTTACTAAAGAATAGTTAGTACATAAGACGCTTTAAAAAAACTGAACACTTTTATTTTATTAAAGATCAAATTGGTAGGAGTACATAAATACAGTGCTATATTTATCCATGTGTTGTCCAAGCTTTTTAATGTGTTTGTTTCAATGTTTACATACTGCAACTTAAAATGTACATTTTAATTGAAAAAGTGTTTGAAAAAGAAAACAAAAAGAATGATGTTGTGGTGGGCTTTATGTTGCCTGCACAGTTATTAGAGGGCTCACCCTTGTACTAAAAAAAAACAGCAGGATCAAGTAAACTATGCTGTTTTTAATCAGAGAATAGTAATTTAAATAGTGGTCTATCTTTTGGCTTCAGAACAAATAGAATGTTGGTGCAGCTGCTGTGTTGAATTGTTCAACTTAAATTCTTGGTAAATAGCACTTGCATTAAAATATAAATACAGTCTGAGATAACTCTTTGGTACAGTGAAAAAAAAAAAAACTTGGATAGATAAAAGGGACAGGTACACTATTGGCATACATTTGTAATATGATAATATTTTTGTTTACCTGCTTTTTTAGAAGGGTTTACATCAAACTTGTCTGTGGCCTGAAGTGAGCGTCATTCTATTTTAATTGAGGTGGGGCTGTACTAAGATGTCACATTTAATGTAAGTTAAAATTAAAAATACATTTGTGTCCTACAGTATAGTAAAATGAATATAAAATAAACTTATTGTTAACCATATACCAAAGCAAAATAGCATAGCACAGTCTTCTAAAAAACATAACAGATGTTATAATGATTCAGTTCAATGGAGTGGTGAGTGTATGTACTGTATACTTAGCACATACTGTACGGTTTAGGAGTGTACGAATATGCGAGTAATCGAGTATTCTAAATAAAATTACTACTCGAATACCGTACTTTAATTAAGTTTAGAATACTTGTTCATTTCTAAAACAAATGGAAAAATGTGCAAACTTGGCATAGTATTTTTGAGAGAGGAAGGAGTTAAAAGTGATCAGCCACTACAATTGTCATCTCACTGATAATTGACAGGGAGGCGGGTGCCCTTCATTACCTAGCTCTGCTATTGGCTAAGGGAGAACATGAGCAATGAAAATGGCATCTTAAAATTTTTTTTTAAAAAAAAGCAACACATGGAAGTATTTTGAAAAAGTTAAATGAGGCCACCATGCAATGTAATCTCTGCAGCACAAGTATTTCATATTGTAAATTAACGAGTTAAATGCTCAATCAGCTAAGATGCAAGCATCCATTTGCTACTTTGGAAAAAAAAACACAGAATGTGGCAAAAAAACAAACAAGCATTGGACCTTTTACTGGTGTGGCTCAGGCTGAAAAAAAAATAAAGGCTTTTTTTTGTTTTGTTAAAATTAATTGAATTTGGCTTTTGACTGCAAAGTACACCAGGCGATGTTAAGCCTTTGTTGTTTGAGTTCTGCTGTTATTGGTCTCCTACTGATATCGGCTTGATTCCGGAATCAGACATTTTTAAAAATGATTATTATATTAAGGAATCAGCAAGTGTGGGTACAGTACATCTCGTTTGTATGTTATATACTGTATTATAGCATAGATGTTATTGCGCAAACATATTTTGTTGTGCTTTGTTAGTAAGCAGTCATGTTGTGTGTTTTATACAAGTCGTCAAAGGGTGTTAAATGCAGTTGATAGTTCTGAAGTTCTGCGTTTTATAGTTAAAACCCCTCTGCTGTGTATTCTTATTTCTTACTTCTAATTTATATCATGTTTTACTTTAAATACATTAGATGTCTCTTCGCTGTTACTGTTGACACATTTATCTATGTGTCACTTTGTGTTATTGCTGCAAATACGTTCTAAGGACCTGTCACTGTAGAGGTCGAGTATTCGGGTATTCGAAACTTTTATTCTTGGTATATTCGAATACCTTATTATTCGAAATTCCCACGCCTACTTTTTAGCACTTTAGCTTTTAACAGGTACAGTTCACCTCAAATGTGTCTTTTTAACTTGCCCATTTTGATATCCCTTCTGCATACAGCTGATCCTTAACCGTAACTTGTCCCTTTTTGTTGATAACCCATTCTTAGATGGCTTTATTCTAACTTGGATGTTTTTTGTGTATGTAAAAAGTTGATCAGATATACAATTTTACAGTCAACAGTCATATATCCTGACTGCATTCATCACCATGGTAAGGAACACAAGCAGAGTGCACATACTTTCAGATACAGTAGCTATCACTAGTTTAACCATCGCCTTAACTTGCATTACTGGGCAAATAACGGAATATAGACGGCCTATTACCAATTGGAGACTATTTGTGTTGTTTTTTTCTTCACAGAAAAAAAATATGATGGCACAATACAGAAACGGTATGAAATGCTTTGTGACAAGTAACAGATGTATTACAGAGACACAAATCGCAAAACCTTTCACACTCTATAAGCACACTTGCTCCATTCAAACCACACACGGAGAGCTATGCATCATTGGCTAATAAGCATATTTTCCAGTTGTTTGCAGTCAGTGGAAATATCTGCTGCAGATGATCCTTATAAATTGTTATATTTATGTTTGTTTATTTTTTTAACTACAGGAGAGCTTGAAGATATTCATAACCTCTTACTGCTGCAGGTAGAAGTAGGAGCATGATCAGTCAGCTAAAAGAATGACAGTGGCAGGCAGATAACAGTATATCCATAGACACAGAGGGCTTAACGATAAAAGAAGATGCTATGTATTATAACAGTACTAAGTTGAATATGATTGTGGAACACTGCTTGTTAAATTTCAAAGTCCTAGCTGTGCTTTTCACCTTATTAACATTAAAATGTGTAACATAGGAAACTATACATTACCTCATCTATACTCTAATGCAAACAATATAGTTCTAAGGAAAAACACATAATTATAGGCATTTGAAATACTGTAATTAATAAGACACCCAACAGTAAATAAAATAATATGCTTCTGACAAACCTAACCTAAAACAAATAATAATATCACATTTAAAAATAGCATAGTTTAACTGGTATAATTTATAGTTAGGTTTTAATATCCATTGTTCTATATACAGTAAATGAAAGACAATACTCCTTTCAATCTTGAAAATGTTTTAGTAGGCAGGTACTGTACTGTATGAATAAAAAGGGTTTTCAGAAACATATAAGATCCCCATGGATTAATGTCATTTTGTCACCTCATTAAACTGTTTTCATGTAAATCATTTACACACAAACCCACATTACTGTTTGTAGGTCTTATGAATGTGTACAATAACCAAAATTCAATATAGGCTTTGTTAATGCAAAAAAAACCAAAACATGTTTACCTTCTTTTTGGACTCCTCTGATTTCTTAGACATGTTTCGTAACTTTTTGTGCAAGTGATTTAAAACCTAAAAGAATGGTAAAAATGAATTTATTTGGCAGTGGTTACACATACACGATAATATATGTCTTAACAAAATCTTAAATATATTAAACTGAAGCAACATATTTCATTACCCAGTAAAAGCTGTCATTTTAGCTTCAGAACATTAACTGCAGCCTACCAGCAACACTAACTATAAGTTGATTAATACATTAAATCATAAATAATCAAATTAGCCCTCTGTGTAACATTTTAGGTGTTCACTGACACTGAAGAATCTCTGGGTGCATATAATTTAGTTCCAGATCAGTCAGACCAAACAGATAATTTATATGTATATTAGGCATGTTTTATGATATTTTAATTCAGTTTACAAAAAACGCTAATTAAACTGGATAATTTATGCGTAATTGATTTTTTGTATAGAACTGCAAGATATTAAGTAACACTGCATTATGTTACAACCAAATGCATGCAAGAATCACAACGAAACGAGCGCCGGTATCTGCAGTGGATGTAATGGTAAATATGTATTCATATTTGGGAATGTATGCAAAGTAAACGAGCGCAAATACAACACATTATCTACTTACCTTAGCATAACAGAAGGAGATCAAAACCAACGGCAGCACATAACCAAACACAAATGTGCACACCACATAGATTTTCTTGTGCTTCAAGTCCGGCCAGACGTCCCAACAATATGTGCTATTTCCTCCTCTTTTTACGATGCTCTGATGGTAAGCCACTGGAGCTGCCATGGCAAGCGACATGATCCAAATTGCAATCACCCCAATTAAAGCATGCCGTGCCACTCTAATAGAAGACGCCTTTCTGGAGTGCACAATTGCGATGTAGCGGTCCACTGACATGGCAGAGAGAGTGAAGATACTCACTAGCATGGACACTGTAAAGAAGTAGTGAATGAATTTGCAGATAAAAGCTCCCAACACCCATGTTGGCAGCATGTAGACCGTGGACTGAAAAGGGATGCAAAACAGAAGGTAAGAGAGATCGGCGATGCTGAGGTTCAGGATAAAAATGTTAGTGGTACTGCGGGGTTTACCGGGTACGTTTCTAGCTAGGACCGTTATGACCATTGAGTTACCCACGGCTCCCAGAATAAAAATGAGTCCAAATATCAGAAGTGTAATAAAGTTATCAGTGCCTATTCCGAACAAAGGTTTATGGGTAACTTCCCCACTATCTGTTCGGTTTAAATATTGAAGTCCTTCACTTTGATTATGTGTAGCCTGATCCATTACTTCAGATATTGGAAACAAAGCGTCAGTCCTCGAAATCTTAATCTTTCCAAATTAATTTAGATAACAACCAGGTCTTATTTTGTTTCTTTATGTTCTGGCTCTCACCATGGTTAATATTTAATATGTCCCACTTTCATGAAAAAACTATAACTAACAAAAAAATGTTTACATGTGTGAAAAGCTATCGTTTGCAATAAATAAGGTTACAATAAGAAATTTAACAGCCGATTTAAAACATGTTTCTCCTTACTTAGTGGGTCTGAGAAAGTCATTCTGCTTGATATGTATTTTTTGTATACAACTGTCGCCCTGGGTAAGGGCGTCTGCTAAGAAATAAATAATAATAATAATAATAATAATAATAATAATAATAATAATAATAATAATAATAATATTTGCAACAGACTAAAGCCGAATGGATTATGATAATGGCATAGCTTTTTAGCACCGCTCGAAAAAATTCAAATATATATGCCCCATTTTGCACATCTTACTATTTCGTTATTTTCATTTGTATCATAATTCAATCACTTATATTCTTTTCCCTCTGATTCGTGCCGCGATGGTCTGTTACCTTTTGTCATTGCATGCGCCTTTTTTTTTGCTCTCCCAAGTCAGTCAGTTGTTATGAACTTCACCTGATGCTTCGCTCCCTTTAGTCCGCTGCAATTTGAGTTTCTCTCTATTCTGCTACTCTTCCAACAATGCTATTGGGAGTAGGCTGTGTCGCTGACGTCACCTGTCAAACCAACCACTTTAGACTTACCCACAGCAACTGCGTGACGTTTTTTCTTAGATTAAGCAGCTTCTAAGAGCTGATGTGTTGTCATCTTTTAATTTTTAATATATTAATGTAGCTCCATTTTCTACACAGATAACTGAAAAAATATCTAATGTATTTGAATATTCAGAATGATAATAGAATAGAGTATTAGCCTGTTGTTGTAGTTCAAAATCGGATAGGATTATTTGAATAAACTAGAAGGTAAGTAGTCACATTCATATGATTTATTAAACATTCCGGTACATAATAATAAAAATGATAGATTTAAGATGTTAATGAAATGTTTGTTGGAAATAGGATAAATGGACCATATGAACTGTAAAAAGATCAGTTGAAATAACAACAGAATTTGTTTGCAGTTTATCTGAATTTCTAAGCTATCTAATCCATTTTGGACATTCTGAACTTTCCTAGATAAATATTTCAAAATTCACAGGAGATTATATAATTATGCAATTCACCAACAACAAAGGTACAGTACACATGATAAGGTGTGTGTGGATTCATGACAAAATAAAGCTTTCAAATGTGAAAAGTATTAGGTTTTGCTTTTCTTAATCTTTGCCCATTGTTTACTCTGTGCCATTTGGAGGATTATACTGTTTATTGTTTAAGACAGTATTTCGGAGTGGTGCTTGTAAGGGTAGTAGTAGGCAAACTACTCTTAAAACTGCATAATGGATAGTCTCTCAAAACCTATAATATTGTAGCGTGCACGAGGGTAGGGTAGGTGATGCAATCTAAACATGAAGACATAAGCCAGATATCTGCTCCTGCAAGGGAGCCAGATATTTTGTACAGCAGTATCTGCTATTTTTCAAGCGGGAGGTCCCAGGTTCGCCACAATATAAAAAACTATAATAATGTACTTGTCCAAACAATTTGGTACAGCCATCACATTTTCCAATAATATGAATTATAGGCATTTTAAATGGGATACTGTATATTCCTACCCACATGCTAACACATTATTTTTTTCTAATAATTCCATCCATGGGCTTATTATCGAAACCAGGTGTTTTCAACCTTTTTTTGAAACTTGTTTTCAACCTTTTTTTAAAACTGTACCCCTTCTGTTGGGAGGTTTCAGCTCAAGTACCCCTTTAATATTTCCACTCACTGAATGGTACCATGGTTGCAAAAAAGGCTGAATAATCTGATTAACACATTTCTTTTCTCCCGTTTATTTAATATGTAATTTATGTCACAACTGTTTGGGACTGACAAACTGCTGGTTTAGGACAGAATACTAAACAGTAGGCTTAATTCTTAAAACATTTAATTACACGTCTTTGGATGCACAAAATTAAGACAGTATTTGGGAATCTTTGGAAACACTCATATTCGCTTTCTAGTTGACAAAATTATAAATAATCCAAAATAGTCTGCACTGTAAATGTTTATCATGTTACAATTTACTTCCCATCTAAGCATAATTATGTGTGCCATTTAAAATGTTTATAACATCAAAAACATTAACAGTCTCAAGATAAAACTAGAGTAACTAACACTGATTAAACTTTTTTATTAAAGTCAACATAAAAATGATCCAAAGAGATTTGGTATAACTTTCTGTCGATTTGCACTTTCTGTAGACTCATTTATAGTTTATTACTTCATTTTTTCTTTTGCAAGTAAGAAATGTAACCATTTCAAACACCGAAAACAATATTCAACCAGCCTGTATTGCTGTTACTAAAATACAGCCGCACCATATAAATACAACAAAAACGTCAAGGTATGACAATTGTGATTATTGTTTATGTTTACCGGAGCATTTATGCAAAAAAAAATGCATAAAGATTGTGCTTCACGGATTAGTATTCAATTACACGACAAGTTGAAAACAGCAAAGTTCGTGAGCAGCACAGAGCGCTCTCCATAGGCAGAATCGCCAGACTCCTGCTTCACCCAGCCTATATCAGAGTGGAAATCCACACAATACTAATGAATATAAGTGGAAAATACGTAAGGGATAGATTCTGTGTTTCCTTTTCAAGTACGAAATGTAACCATTACCAAATAGGTATTAACCCCTTTAAGACCCGAAACCTGAATAAATATATCAAAGCTGCTCGCAAAGCCTGTGACGTAGTCATGGCCCGCCCCCGAGGGCATAAAATGACAGCGCTGAGCACCATTTTTCATTTCAAGAACTGACCTGACAGGAAGCTTATTCAGATAAGTATTTGTTACTTTTTCTGCTTGAAATTTTTTGCATTAATTGTGTTTACACAAATTATATGTGATATTTAAAACCATTGCTGTATTGGTTTTATTAATTATGTGTATTTGTGCACTGCAGCCTGTTTTTTCCTACATCCTGCTGCAGCTAGCGGCTACGGTCACTCCTGTCGGCTGACTTTGTGCTCTCCCCCCAGGCTACAATAGCTCCGGCTGGAGTTATTTTATTCTCGTTTTGGCTTCGGACAAAACTTACGAGACGGTTTGTATATTATTATTTGTTTATTTAGCAGACGCCTTTATCCAAGGCAACTTACAGAGACAAGGGTGTGTGAACTATGCATCAGCTGCAGAGTCACTTACAATTACGTCTCATCCGAAAGACGGAGCACAAGGAGGTTAAGTGACTTTGGGGTCACACAATGATTCACTGGCTGAGGTGGGATTTGAACCGGGGACCTCCTGGTTACAGTCCCTTTTCTTTAACCACTGGACCACACAGCCTCCTAGTCATATCAGTCATATCAATACAGTTATTTATTTACTTATTTTCTCATTCTGTTTTTTTCAGTTTTCATAGAGACTAAGCGCAGGCCTCTGCAACGTGTGCTGCAGCACACATACATTGAGAGCAGCTGCTGGGCTCAGCAGCGCTGAGTAGGACCAAGAGGCTGCTTCGGCTGCGTTGGCTTGCAATCTCTGCCACAGCATCTTAATGCCATTTTGGTGACAGCTCTGCATCACCATTACGGGCTGTTAGTCTTTCTAACAAGCAGGCTTCCCTCAGTCTCGTATGGGTACTAACTGAGTGGTTTTGTCAGTAGCTTTCACAGGTGGGCATCCTTGTACATTGCTACCCACGGTAACTGTGAATCCAAGTGAATCCATCCGAGGTCACTGACCCGTTCCATTCCCAACCCGGTACCATACCGTACTGAACCGGGACAGAGGGTACTGTACTGTACCAACTACAGTCACCGAACCGGTACTGAACCGACCCAATACCATCCTGGTTCCGACCCTGTACCGTACTGTACTGTACTGTACTGACCCGATAGTGAAAGTTTCAAGGAAGTATGAACTTCAGGTCATCCAAGTATATGCACCAACAACAAGCTATTCGGATGAAGAAGTCGAAGATTTTTATGAAGTATAAGAACTACATGAAAATGGGAAGAGCCACTATAAGTTCATCATCGGTGACTTCAACGCCAAAATAGGAGCCCAGCAAGGAGACGAGAATTCGGTCTGCAAATTTGTACATGGCGACAGGAACAAGAGAGGCGACAGATTAGTCGAATTTGCAGAGAACAAGAACTTATTCATTATGCACACCTTCTTCCAGAAGAAACCCATCAGGAAATGGACATGGAGAGGACCTAACAGAGTGAAGAATGAAATTGACTACATACCCACCAACAAGAAGCACACCAAACAAGATGTCTCAGTACTAAACAATTTTAACACAGGAAGTGACCACATACTTATAAGATGCAAAATACACCTAAGCACAGCACTGGAAACAGCGAAACTCGTGATGACGAAATCCAACACAATCAACATAGAAATGCTCCAGAAGCAAAGCCTGGTGTTTCAACTGGAACTGAAGAATAGATTCAGTGCTTTTCAAGATCTGCAAAAAGATGAAGCAATCAAGTTAAACAAAATCTATGAGGAAGTGACGCAAATAATTGCAGAAACAGCAAAAAACATCGGTGGAACACAGAGTACAAAATGCGACCAGAAGATCCCGCAAGAGACCTCATGAAGAAAAGAAGGGAAATGAAACAAACAACAGCTATGAAGTCAAAGATTGAATACATTGAGCTCTGCAAGACAGTAAGAAAACACATTACTGAGGATATACGGTCGTTCAATTGTAGGTTGGTAGAGAAAACTATTGAAAACAACCGAAGCATGAAGATAGCAAAACAAAGACTAATCGCCGTCACCTCGTTCTGGACATTGAGACTGCAAACTCGCGTGTGATCACGGACTCACGCCATACTCTCTTCGTGCTCATTGGAAAAGAAAATAATGTTTATTTGTTTATTTGTTCAATCTATCTGTTCAACTCTACCACCTTCACACCAGCTGCAATACTTACGCAATTGCACCTCAGACTGTTGGGCCCTCCTGCCTTTCGAGGGATCACAGTTACATCCGTGAGTGAAATATCTCCGCTTTGCCTTCCAGGGAAGCGTCTTTGAGTTTTCCGTGCTATCATTTGGCCTCTCCTTAGTCCCCCGCATGTTCTCAACGTATCAGGGTGTTGAACTTCCTGGACGAATGGTTGATTTGTTCCCAGTCGTAGGAATGAGCAGTGGCCCACACGGAGATCGTGTTGGAGCATCTGGTGAGACTGGGTCTCACCTTCAACAAGGCCAAAAGCCAATTAATACCGGTGCAAAGTGTGGTTTACTTGGGTCTCCGGCTTGATTCCCTTACAATGCGAGCCTACCTGTTGGCCACCATTCACGACTGTCTAACTGTCAACAGGGATCCACAGTACAATTGGTATTGTGCTAGAAACTATTGGGTCTGATGGCCACAGCTTCATCAGCCATCCAGCTAGGGTTACTCCACATGCGCCCGATTCAAGCGTGGCTCATTGCCTTCCGGCTACACCCCAAACGTGACAGACACCATTGGCTGACCGTGTCTCGCGTATGGTGGGAAGCCCTGCGCTGGTAGAGGCAAGCCTTTCACCTGCGCAAAAGCGCAAAGATGGGAGTGATCCACAGCCGTCAGGTGGTGATGACAGATGCATCCAACTCAGGTTGGAGTGCGGTCTGGGCAGGCAGAGGAGTCCGTGGGTCCTGGTTGGGTCACCGGACATCCCTGCACATAAATGTGCTAGAACTGCTAGCGGTTCACCTCGCCAGAGTCGATCCCTTTCCCACGGCAGAGACGACTCACTACCCTCTATGGTTCTCCCTCCACCACTGCGGCGGTCCACTAGGCGTCAACACACTAGCCCACGAGTGGCCCAGGACGATCTTGTACGCATTCCCACCAATACTGTTGCTCCTGGCCTTCCTGGAGAAAGTTCGAAGAGAAGAGGCGACAGTTCTCCTGGTGGCCCCCACATGGCCCGGAAGAATCTGATTTGCAAACCTTTGCCAGCTGCTGCAAGGCCAACCCTGGGAGATCCCGCTGTGCATGGAGAGAGAGGAGGTACTTTACCTAGATTGCTCCAGTAAAAACCCAACTGTATAAATGGGTAATTGTATGTAAAAATAATGTGTAAAAAATAATGTAATTGTATGTAAAAATAATGTGATCTCTTGTAACAATTGTAAGTCGCCCTGGATAAGGGCATCTGCTAAGAAATAAATAATAATAATAATTATGCAGAGAAGAATAAGAAGGCATTCAAATGATAATGTCTTCTCATTGACCTAGTGTACTGAAAATAACTATGGGTATATGTAATAGAAAAAAAGGTTAATTTCCTAATGCTACATTATGTTGAGTGCAATATTTATTATATTTTATATTGATTATTCAGTGGCTGACAAAAGACACCTGTTCTTACTGTGTAACAGGTAACTTATTATTTCTATTTGGCCTTCAACAAAGAAGACCTGTGTAATTGGAGTTAATAAAAAAACTAAAAAAAAAACTGAGGAGAGCACTTGTGCTAAAGAATGTCATTGCTCCTCTTAGGCAAATTCTCTCTAAGTTCCACAAAAAGTTGCAGAACCTACATTTAAGATCATTATCATAAAAGATTACAAATAATCAACAAAAACAATCAAATGAAAATTACTGAGAATTCAAAAAATACCACTAATACATACTGTATCTAACAAAAACATACTACAGATACGGAGATAATGTTTAAGACATCAAGGTGGTAATACAATATTGTAACATGCCACCCCCTATAGTGTTTAAAGTCGTTTTGGGCAGCTCGGTTTTAGCTAGTTCTCAACTGGTGAGGCTCGATTAGTGTAGGAACACATCAGCCGACCTGGGAGTGAACTGTCATGTTAATAATTGGGAGGGGTCCCCTGCTAAATGTTCGGTACCTGTTTATGTTTGGTCATTGGGTTATTTTCTTGTCACCTTAGGCTGAGCATGGGGTGGTTATCTAGGTGGTGGATGTGATTGTGTTGGGATTACATCCGTCACAGGGTTTAGTCAGCAGGCGGTGATACATAAATACAGCTGGAGCGGTTGAATCAGGGAGGATAGCGAGAAGGCGCAGAAGTTCTGTGACAGAAGTTGCGTGGAGAATGAGTTGTTCTGCTTCAACAACCAGCAGACTAGTCCAGAGAAACCAGGAAACCGGCTCTGTGAGGGACAGGCCACGTCCTGGAAGGCAGAGGGTCACCACACCTGCCCAGGACCGTTACGCTGAGCGTTGTTCAAGACAACCGGTGGGGCAACCGCGAGAAGCCAACCTTCGCCAGCTGGCTGCAGCTGCACGGAAAGAACGGCGGAACATCCGACAGCAGTCTATCCAGAGGCTGATCAGGTCTATGTGTCAACGCTGCCAGAATTGTGTTAATGCTTAGGGAGGTCATACCTGATACTAACTGTGTAATGTTTTCATTTTGACAGTGTGTCATGTTTTATAATGAAAACTTATCATGATTCCTTCATCTGTTTTTTTGTTCACATTGTCTGTGATTTTGTTTGACATCTCTGTGTAAAAACAAGGTAAAAACAGGTACGCTGACGTGTTTCGACATGTTGTCTTCATCAGAGCGTATTGAAAGCAGGACTCATTAGATCTATTAAATGCACCCGGTACTCATTGTGATTTAACACCATTATCTGATTACTAGAAATAGTAATCTAGCAATCAGTGCATTCAATTAACATTCCAGATACTTAACAATCTGCTATATATTGTAGTGGCAGCGTATCTGGTCGGCAGCAGGAAGAAATGGAGACAGCACAGGATGCAGTTTAAAGCAGTGAAAACTGCTATTTTTATTGAAGCGGAGCAAGCAGGCAAATGGATGCTCTCTTATTAAATGGTTAGCTCTGATAGACAGCTCCAGGACACACAGCTACATGAAAACCACAACATGACCCTGAGCTGCACGTAGGCATATTGGCCCCTGTGTGGGTGACCCTATTGGCTCACACACACAGGGGTACATTTACATACACACGGTCCAATCGCTCAGACCCTCAGTCCCACGCAAACAGCTGGTTAGCAGAACCGACCACAAATTACAGTGCAGCAAACACAGACCCCCTCTACATACAGCTGCACTGTGCACGTGACACCCCAGGCAGTGCACTAGCACTGCCTAGACACAAAACGCGCTTCTGCTCACAGCAATACACTAACACTAACACGCTGGTTAATACCTACAACACCACCTTGACTGGTATCTTAGGTACTGTAGCACCAATCAAAACTCGGAGAGTGTCTTTTAAAAAAAGCTCAGCGTGGTTTAATGATACAACTCGTAAGATGAAATATGAGGGTCGTAAACTAGAACGGAGATGGCGGCAATCTAAACTGCATGTTCATTACATCGCATGGAAGGGTCACCTAGTTATTTGCAGGGGATCACAGGATGCGGGCCTGCTGGTTATTCCTAGGTCAACAAAAACAACACGGAAGGTAAGGCTTTTTCTTGTAGAGCTCCTAAATTATGTTACAGTTTTAAAGTCAAGACTAAAAACACACTTTTATAAAATAGCTTTCTTATCTTAGTGGGTCTCAATGTAACTTTAAAATTGCTGCTTTTGTATTATTATGTGTATACTGTTATTTAAATGGTCTGACTGTGGCAGTTGTATGTGTGACATGCTATACAAATGTATTGTGGTTCTTTTTTTCTGCTATGTACTGTACAGTGCTTTGCAATACTTTTGTATAAAAAGCGCTATATAAAGCAATAAATAAATACATAAATAAATAAATACTCGGACGGCAGCCCAGCTCGAACCTTATAGCCTCAGGCCTGCCTCCACCTAAGCGCGGGACTGAAGCCCCACTTTTGTGGTCAAACATCTATCCACTCAGACTCCCCCAGGCACCCGCTCACGCACCCCAGGATTCAACCACTACTTGCACGCTCCCTAAAAGCTCCCCTCCCCATGAAACACAACAACACAACTAACCACTTCCCCCCCTCAATCTAACACAACACCCCCTATTTACAATCCCCTCTCCCCACAGTCCAAACCACCCTGTCAGGCTTTTTTACCAATGCTTTTGTCATCCATCTTGTTTTTCAGTTTACCCGCTGTTCTTTTTGTTTGACTGACAGCATTTATTTTCTGCAATACTGATTTCCAAATTATGTCTCTCCTTGATTGGCTGTGTTTTGTTCCTTGATCTTCAAATATAATTTATTTCGCTAAATGCAATTCATCTGTAGCAGCATGCATGTTTTAATGTAAGTGCTGAAAGCTGGACCAAGACAAAACAGAGCACTAAAGCAATGCAAAACGTCTTGAAAAATATGCCACACAATTACTCTAGTAATTATCATTATATCTGTTTTTTAGTGCCTTGTCTGGGTAGTTTTGTCTTGGTCCATAAGCATTTTAATTTATTAAAAAATATATGAAAAGAAAGTAATCGTGGTATAGTTTTCAAGATGGTTTGGGGCCATTTTGTCTTGGTCTAGCTGTCACCCACTCCCTGTTTTAAAACACATAACAAATTATATAACTTGTGTGAAATTCTAATCACTTTTAGAAAAACAGGGATTGTTTCTCTGCCTCAACACGTGAGGAAATAAATAATATTTTTATTCTCACTAAACAAATGATTAGTCACAGACACATAATGTAATAATACATTTCACATTACTGTTGCTGGAAAGTAACAGAAATTCAACTCGAATGAAAAAAAAAACTTTCTAAGTAACTAATGTAACAAACTTATTAGAACATGAATGTTAAAACATGCTCCCTTATCAAGCTATTTTTAGTTCAAGCAAATTATTGTTTTGTGTTCCTCTAACTCCAGCAATTATCAGGAAAGCGTTATTAGCAAGAGACCTGAAAGGTGAAGTTGGTTGAACATTAATATATCTCTCAGGCTAATGGAAAATTACCGTAATTTGATTTTCTGCATTAAAAATGATGGAACATTTTTCCAAATATCCCTTTATTGCAAATTACTTTTCTTGTAAGATCATGGCACCTCTGAGGATCCGGAGAGAACAGCCGTTTAATCTTTGTAAGAGCAGCAAAATGACATCCACATACAAAGATATCATTAAGTTGTAATAATCTTAATGCATAAGGTGTAAGGTTATGGTGACAGTGAAATACTCTTCGTCAGACAGGCAATTCAATTTCTTAATGCATTTTTAGACCAGCACAGTTGAGCAAGTACTATTACTGTTCAATGGAGGGGAGACCAAAAATGAAAGATGATCTCATCCAGCCACGTCAAGTCTCACCCACTCAATGTGAGACTTACTATTTTGCATGTTATCTCACTCTCGTAAGCACAGCCTTGCTTAGCTCACACATAAAAAAAACCCCACAAAAAACATAATATCATTTATTTTTATAAGTTACTAGGAAAATGTGTCATACAAATCTCATTGCACAATATGAACACAACAGTGTAATCCTAAAGGTTAACAAACAATGAAGTACCTGTATATGGGTGTTTTATACTAAATCCAATTTTGCCGTGTGAGAGTATTCAAAATCCTGTGTAACTGAATAAAAAAATTTCACAAAAATAAAATAAAAATCTGCCTTGGACAGGAGCGAGTGCTGCAGCTGCTGCCCTGTGTTGCTTCACATGCGCTGTTACTCCCATTATATCCATTTGTTATATAACGTCCAGTTTTGAAAGAAACGCATGTTAGAGTAAAAGTGTATTTCTACTTAGTAAATTATATAGGGTACTTGATTAAAGAAATATCTGTTAGCAAGCCATGCTTTCAGTTAGTGTTGCACTTGCTTAGTCATTTCACCTGGAAGGTGAAATTGTCCCCACCCCTTCAATGGCTTTCCCTATTGACTTCCATGCTTTTAGCCATTAACATGCTTTGACCCAGAAGACACTTCTGAGGTGAAATAACCCAGGAAGTGCAATCAGATAACCAGAGAATAAAGCATAGAAACTAAAATATTCCTTTAACCTAAAGTAGTACCAGTGCTGTTTGCTAAAGTTTCTTTCACAGAGCCACAGACCCACACCGCAGTAGCTAGAGGAACCGCGGCTGGTGAATAAGAACCCGCTCCGTATATCAAAATTCAATGGGCAGGCAGTGGGCAGGAACCTTGCTGTGTTAATAGCTGCAAGACGTCAGCGCTGGCTGTCCCAAGTGCATATAGTGGATGGGGGCAAGGCACCATTGCTGGATGCTCCCATTACTCCAGGACACACTTTTGGTCCTGCGGTAGATAATATGCTGCAGCGCTCTCACCGGGCGCGAGAGTCTACAAAGGAACTAGTGCGCTTGCTTCCCAAGCGACCTCCTCCAGTACGTAGACCAGCTCCAAACTGGTGGCCAAGGTTCCAGCAGCCTCAGAGACTGGCTCAGCCAGCTCCTGCTAAGCCAGAGAAGGTTTTCACAATCGACCCATGGCTGCGCAAAGGGGAACCTTCTATAATTTCCGCCGTCAAGCGCAAATGCAAAAGCCTCAGGCTAAGCGTCAAGAAAAACAGCAGTAGTACTCAGCTGATGCCTGGGGGGTAGTTTGTAGTTAAGGTCTCCACACACCGGACGCGATGTGATTTGTCCGGCGATAAAATTGTATTTTCACTGCGACACTACCTTTCACACCAGTGGCGATGTCATGGCAAATTTGTCGTCCCCTCCCACTCCATAAAAATATATTAACAAACGTTATTAATACACATCAAAACAACCAGCACTATTGGTGTGTCTGTATGAGACAAAATTAGTTAAAATGTACTGTATGTCAATTAGGTTTGGGTTTGTCAATATAATATTACAAATAATAACTCAGTTACACGTAAATACGTAAACATACACACATGCATATCTATTATATATATAGTAATTAAACCATATTTTATGTTTTATTTGTTTTACTGTAAAGGTTATACAATACAATACAGTACAAGTACATTTTTCTATAGCACCCTTCACGCCATGGCATCCCAGAGCGCTGTACAAAGTTAAAAACAAAACAAAATAGCTCATGCATACACTCCAGTTACAACCAGTTATTTAAAAGCACATTAGATTTAAAATAATCCACTGTTTCAACCTGTCTAATCGTAATTGGAATAGAGTTCAACAACCGAGAAGCACCCGCCCGGGGATGCCAGCCTTGCACCGCCCAAGGATGCCTGCCTTGCACCGCTCAGGGATGCCACGCCTGCTCCGCTCAGGGATGCCACATCTGGATCGCCTGGGGTTGCCTGCTGCTCCGCATCGCCTGGGGCTGCCTGCTGCTCTGTATCGCCTGGGGCTGCCTGCTGCTCTGCTTCGCCTGGGGTTGCTGAAGGTCCCGTTTCGCCTGGGGTTGCTGAAAGTCCCGCTTCACCTGGGGGTGCTGAAGGTCCCGCTTCGCCTGGGGTGGCTATGTCCTTTGCTTCTCCTAGGGTCGCCGAGGGTCCTGCTTTGCTTGGGGCTGCTGAGGGTCCTGCTTCGCTTGGGGTTGCTGAGGGTCCTGCTTCGCTTGGGGTCGCTGAGGGTCCTACTTCGCTTGGGGTCACTGAGGGTCCTGCTTCGCCTGGGGTCGCTGAGGGTCCTGCATCCCTTGGGGTCGCTGCCTGCTCTGCTTCACCTGGGGTCACTGACTGCTCTGCTTCGCCTGGGGTCGCTGCCTGCTCTGCTTCGCCTGGGGTCACTGCCTGCTCTGCTTCGCTTGGGGTCACTGACTGCTCTGCTTCGCCTGGGGTCGCTGCCTGCTCTGCTTCGCCTGGGGTCACTGACTGCTTTGCTTCACCTGGGGTCGCTGCCTGCTCTGCTTCGCCTGCGGTCGCTGCTTGCTCTGCTTCGCCTGGGGTCACTGCCTGCTCTGCTTCGCTTGGGGTCACTGCCTGCTCTGCTTCGCTTGGGGTCGCTGCCTGCTCTGCTTCGCCTGGGGTCGCTGTCAGTTCCGCTTCGCTTTGGGGAAGCCCCATCCACAGTAATTTAAAAACGTTGTGCAGAAGGTGACCATCTCCCGAGTTTAATTAGTTGTGTAATTGTTGCTAATCGGGAGATGGTCACCTGAATAAAAGCCTGCAGCTCTCTGCACTCCGGGTGGTGGGTGTTCAGAGGAGGAACGAGAGCGGGAGGAGAGAGAGAGAAATTTGAAACGAAAAGAATAGGAACAGTGACAGCAATCTGCCCAGCCTGACCTATTCGGTTTTGTTTTTGTGTTATTGTTTAAATATTTATTTTGCTCTGTGAGAAGTGTTTTGTGTTTAAACATGTATTTTGTTTTTGTTATTTAAAAATAAAAAGGCACAAGCTCCATTGCACCGTATCTGCAGTGCCTGTGTTTTCTTTCCTGCTTCTGGCCTGACGTCACCACTCATCATTCCTGTCACAAGATGCCATTCCTATTTTTTTCGCATAGTTTCTGTGTCGCTTCAGTGTCGCCCACCGCATCGCAGGCAGTGTAAACGTCTTGTATCAAGAATACATGTTTTTTTTTTTTTGTTGTGGTGCGGTGTGTCATCCGACACATTCGCTTGTCACATCATGTCTGGTGTGTAGAGGCCTTTAGGGTAGACATCTGGAGCTCATTGTAAATCATTTTAAGTCATTGAAAGGTGCTCAAAAACTAAATAGAACCAGAGTTATGTGCTCCAACTGACAAGCACAGTACAAGTTTAGATCTGCAATATTTTGATCAAGCTGCCATTTGTCAGTTGTACAAGAGTAGAAACCGGTTATTAAGGCACTACAATAGTCTAAGCAGGATACCGCAAACATTGAATATGATCTCAATATTAGCAAGAAGAGATTCAGATCATACACCACTATTTATCTGGGGCTTTGTGCAATTTCATATGTTGAAACAAATAAAATGTACTTTGTAGAGCCACTATACATTCTATAAAGCAAGCCAACTTAAAAGTTCATCCATTTGGACACTTTTCTTCTCATAGATGTCTCTTCTCATTTTGTAATTTCTTCTTTGTTTTGCCTTTCTTTGTACTTTTGTTTGGTCAATGTTATATTTTTTTGTTCAATGCCTACTTTACTGATACATTATTTTTCCTAGTATAAATGCAAAAAATAGACAAAATTAGTGAGGTGAATTATTGTTCTCTCTGATGCATTGCAAGTAATGACAGACCGTGACTCTAGAGACCACTAAATCACTCACAATTCATAGAAAACATTTTGTGGATTAAAAAAAGGGCTGGTAGGAATCTTAACTTTCTACCTAACTGTTCACTTCATGTAGATGTGATATATCAGTATTACTATGTTGAATACTGTCCCAAATTTTAAATGAGCTAGTGGCAACAATCCCAAATTTGGAAAAGTAATGTGGAAGTAAATTACATTAACAATTTAATATTAGAGTAGGCCTTAGACTGCCACCATAACTATATGGACAGTTTTGTCCCTGTCTGATACTTTTATTGAGCATTCAATTTTATTTAAGGTCAGACACTATTGTACTTTTATCCTCAGATAAAGAACAAGGATCACAGAAAGAGAGTTTATAAAATTTGAGTTTTTCAAAAAATACTATTTTATGTTTAGGTTATTTTGATTCTCAGAAATGAAAGCCTCATTTGCAAAATCAGGTGTCCTCTGAATTGTTCAAAAGCAGAAGACATCGAGTAACCTTCCAGACATGGACTAGTTTTCATCAAGTAAACTGTGTAAATTAAAAATGACATGCGATGTATACCTTCTTTTCCTAAGGCCAGTGACACCTTGACCACATTGAATAACTGTTCTTCCCTCTTCGTTCAAAGCATCAATTTTTTAAGAATCGCCAATTATGATTTGTATTTTCGACTCTCCCAAATTTGGATATGCCCAATTGTAGCATTTTACTAAACTGCAAAATCTCAAGACCTGATTGTAAACATTTTTATATTCTTTTATGGTTTATTGTAAAGACTGGTATTGCTTTGAGAGAAATACCCCAGAAATGCTCATAACAATTCTAACATAACACTGACATGATTGATTCACACGGGACTAAAAAGCCACAGAATGAGATTTTACAGGAGGTCCCGATGTCTGTAAAAAAAAATTCTGAGACAACCGTGTATATGTGGTGATTTTTAGTCTTGTTCAAAGCAACCTTAAGGTGACATTAAGCATCCCTTCTAGCCTCAATCTTCCAATCTGACATTGAACCATATCAGCTGACCAGTAACTACTTTACTGACAAAAGGATTTTCAGAGCATTTTATCGCTAGGAATGCCTAAAAATGTTGCCTTCGCGCTCTCATGAACTTATGCCTGCCGATTTCAAATCAAAGGTCTACCAATCTCGAGTCCACACCTTAGCTAATCTTAAGAAGGCTATTCTCGACCATGTGGAAAACATAGAGTAATGCATGGAGGCTGTTGTGGTAATGGAAGGTCAACCTGTTGTGAAAGTTCTATCAGACATTTTAGCCTGTTGATGTGGGCAGAGTATATGTTTTTCGTTGTTTCATTGTGTTTCCCATTCCAATATAAATATTCAGTACTTGTCCTCGGCTAGATAAGCCACAGCATTTGTGGATATAACCCAAGCAAATGCATACCAGTTCTATATGCCACTATTATCCTGAGCCTTGGCTAGGCTATTCATTTTGTCTACTATTAGTGAAAGATAATCATTTCCCGAATCCACTGGAGTTGTAATTAAGATTATTTATAAAGTTTGTAGCTTTGTTGCAACATAAACTTATTTTTGTTTCGGAGGCATAGTTACACAGTGCTCATTATTTATTAAGACAAAAGAGTTGACTTCACAGCCGAGGTGGCATCCCATGCGTACAGACCGGGATGTTGAAAGTGTGTGTTTAGATTATCTTTTTTTTATTTTTTTTTATTTGGGGTCCAGTGGCCAGGTTCGATATAGCTGAAAGTTTGTTATAATGAAGGGTGTTATAGCGAGGGTAGACTGTGTGTGTATATATATATAATTAGAGGTCGGCATTCAATTCAGATCTGTAGACTTGTGTAACCTTTTTCAGTATCGGAAACATCCAAACAATAATAAATAATAATAATAATAATAATAATAATAATAATAATAATAATAATAATAAATACCTTCATTGCTCATTTCGTGTTTCTGTGTAGTGTGGTCTTAGTGCAAATATTATTTGTTAGTTTTGTCTGACTTTTGTTCATCGCGGTTTTCCTATGAAACTTCTCCAATCACATGAAAATGATTGATTACAGTGCCTTGCATAAGTATTCACCCCCCTTGGACTTTTCCACATTTTGTAGTGTTACAACCTGGAATTAAAATGGATTTAATTGGGATTTTTTGTCACTGATCTACACAAAATAGTCCATAATGTCGAAGTGGGGAAAAAAATCTACATATTTTTCAAAATTATTTACAAATAAAAAACTGAAAAGTCTTGCTTGCATAAGTATTCACCCCCTTTGCTGTGACACCCCATAAATAAGCTCTGGTGCAACCAATTGCCTTCAGAAGTCACATAATTAGTTGAATGGAGTCCACCTGTGTGCAATTAAAGTGTCACATGATCTCAGATTAAATACACCTGTTTCTGGAAGGCCCCAGAGTTTGTTAGAGAGCATATCTAAACAAACAGCATAATGAAGACCAAGGAGCTATCAAAATAAGTCCGGGATAAAGTTCTGGAGAAGCACCAATCAGGGTTGGGTTATAAAAAAATATCCCAAACTTTGAACATCCCCGGAGCACTGTTAAATCCATTCTTAAAAAACAGAAAGAATATGGCACAACCGTGACTGCCTAGAGAAGGCCGTCCACCAAAACGTCCTGACTAAGAAGGGCATTAGTCAGAGAAGCAACCAAGAGGCCAATGGTAACTCTGAAGGAGCTGGAGAGATCCACAGCTGAGATGGGAGAAACTGTCCATGGGACAACAATAACCCGGACACTCCACAAAGCTGGGCTTTATGGAAGAGTGGCGAGAAGAAAGCCATTGCTGAAAAAAATCCATATCAAATCCCTTTTGGATTTTGCCAAAAGGCATGTGGGAGACACAGCAAACATGTGGAAAAAGGTTCTCTGGTCTGATGAGAACAAAATTGAACTTTTTGGCCTTAGCGCAAAATGCTATGTGTGGCACAAAGCCAACCCTGCTCATCACCCTGAGAACACCATCCCCACGGTGAAGCATGGTGGTGGCAGCATCATGTTATGGGGATGCTTTTCATCGGCAGGGACTGGGAAACTGGTCAGGATTGAGGGCAAGATGGATGGAGCCAAATACAGGGAAATTCTAGAGGAAAACCTGTTTCAGTCTGCAAGAGACCTGGGACTGGGGCGGAGGTTCACCTTCCAGCAGGACAATTATTATTATTATTATTTGTTTATTTAGCAGACGCCTTTATCCAAGGCGACTTACAGAGACTAAGGTGTGTGAACTATGCAGCAGCTGCAGAGTCACTTACAACTACGTCTCACCCAAAAGACGGAGCACAAGGAGGTTAAGTGACTTGCTCAGGGTCACACAATGAGTCAGTGGTTGAGGTGGGATTTGAACCAGGGACCTCCTGGTTACAAGCCCTTTTCTTTAACCACTGGACCACACAATGACCCTAAACACACAGCCAAAGCTACACTGGAGTGGTTTAAAAACAAGAACCTGAATGTCTTAGAATGGCCCAGTCAAAGCCCACACCTCAATCTGTGGCAAGACTTGAAAATTTCTGTTCACCAACGGTACCCATCCAACTTGACAAAGCTTGAGCAATTTTGCCAAGAAGAATGGGCAAAAATTGCAGGATCCAGATGTGCAAAGCTGGTAGAGACTTACCCAAAAAGACTCACAGCTGTAATTGCTGCCAACGGTGCTTCTACCAAGTATTGACTCAGGGGGGGTGAATACTTATGCAACCAACAAATGTCTTTTTTTTGTTAAAGTAACTTTTGTGTCACAATAAAAAAATATTTTGCACCTTCAAAGTGTTGTGTAAATCAAATGGTAAAAATCCCAATTAAATCCATTTTAATTCCAGGTTGTAACACTACAAATTGTGGAAAAGTCCAAGGGGGGTGAATTCTTAGGCAAGGCACTGTAATTTACTCATCTTGGTTTAACAAGTTTTCAAACTGTCTGGAAACAAGTAGCCATCGCACTGATAAATCAGTGAAATTGGCGTATTGGGGTATGGGATTTGTAGTTTTTTTTGGGTGATTAACAGTCGGCAGTGGACACCAATAAACTATATTCCCAGAGTACATTACGGTTGAAATATGAGAGTTTAGGTCTGTTTTTTTTAAAAATTTTTTTAATGTTTTAACTGTCAGCTAAAAAAAAAATTCACGTTTATTTTTTATAGTCAACCTTTAGGAATTTCTAGTGGCACACGTGCGCCTAAATTAAAATGTATGTTCGCACAAGTACATTTTTATTCACATTTGCGACCAAATTCGTCACACCGTAGAGCCCTGTTATAAATCGAAACCTGGGTAACGTCGGGTAATTTAATTCTTGAAAATAAGTTGTTCCTTCTTGGTTCACTTTCAGTCCAGTTACACGTTACATAACCAGAATGCTCAACAAGTTTGGTTATTTGCTAGAGTTTATACGCTAGTCTAAATTGATGGAAATGCATCTAACTTTTTTTTTGTTTGGATCAAGAAAATATGAGAACCATTTTATTTAAAACTTGGGACGTCATTACGTACAGCTGTTTGTTTGCTATAATCCAGTTTGACTGAAACCTGTTTTTGTACTTTAAGATTTGTTTTTATTTTTGTGCAAAGTTTGTTCGCTACAAATGTGTTAGTCTTGTTGATGGAAACATAGCTGCTGACTATACTTCTATATGAATGCCCATAATTTCTTGTACAAAATATTAAATACGGTGCTGTGATCATCTTTAACACTGTTTTGTAAATAGTGTGCTAGCTCATTTAAACGAGTCACGTGGCGATTTAGTTTCGTGCTTTCGAGTCAACAGAGTACGACAAAAATATATTTGTTGCTAATTTTTTTTGCTTTTGTTATTGATGATGGATGCTTTACATTAATTAATGGATGCTTTACATTACATTAATTTACATTGATCTGATCTATATATATATTGTGAAGGATGAGTTCAAGGACCGACGTGCAAGTGGTCCTTTGAATGAGCAGGCTTGAGACCAAACATCAATGAATGGGGTTTTAATGAAAAGCAAGTTATAAAATAAACAATACACGTCAGCCTTGCCTGGATGTTGATGGTCTCCTCGGCTATGGCAGTCTCAATTTAATAATGCACTTTGAACTTAAAGTCACTCAAATCATAAACACAACTAAAAATGTTTTACTTAAATAATATAACTGAAATCCTTTCAGCATAACAGGTCCCGTTGGGTTCCAAGCTTGAAGCTGTAACCAGTTCCGTTTGGTGAGTGAAAAACTTTAATTGACCACTGGTTGCTAAGTAACTTTCTTTTAATCTGTTTCTTTTCCTTTTTCCACGTTTCTGTGTTTTCTCCACTAGAGGGTGCTGGTGGTGTTGGTAAGTCTGCTGCCCCGTGAAGTCAGCTGGAGTGGCTCCCCTCTAGTTGGTCGGTGCTCCTTGCAGGAGGAGAGTGCAGGGTTGCCCCCTGGTGGTCAATCACCTGTCATTGTAGAGGTACGTATCCTTGTACCAGTTTACTTGTCTTTTAACAGTGTTACTTCCAGTATTGTAATCCAGGTTTTGGTTGACTTTCAGGCCCTGGCTCCTGCTTCAAACAAAGTGGTCACCTTTGCTGATTTGTATAAACAACGTACAGGTCTTGAATAATTGTTTCACAACCAGTGGGTCAATAAAACACCCTTTTAAAAACATGCTGATGTCCTTTGTGCTCTGTCGTATTTTATTATTATTATTATTATTATTATTTATTTCTTAGCAGACGCCCTTATCCAGGGCGACTTACAATCGTAAGCAAATACATTTTAAGTGTTACAGTACAGGTAATAATACAATAAGAGCAAGATAAATACAATGACTAGTTCAAGCAAGTACAAGTGTGACAAAATACAATTCAATAATACAGCAGATAAAAGTGACAGTGATAGTTACATCAAGATATGATTAAATACCAAATACTACAGTTTAAACACTTGGCAGATTACAGTACTCTGAAGTACAGGATTAAATGCAGTAAAATAGGGGGCAGATAAGAGCAAATAAAGCATATTTAAGGAAGGGTGAAAATGTCCCAGGGGAGAAACAGAGGAGTTCTACAGGTGCTGTCTGAAGAGGTGAGTCTTAAGGAGGCGCCGGAATGTGGTCAGGGACTGGGCGGTCCTGACATCTGTAGGTAGGTCATTCCACCACTGCGGAGCGAGGGTGGAGAAGGAGCGGGCTCTGGAGGCAGGGGCGTGAGGAGGTAGAGCCAGTCTTCTAGTGCAGGCGGAGCTGAGAGGTCGAGTGGGGGTGTAGGGAGAGATGAGGGTCTGGAGGTAGCTGGGTGCAGTCTGGTCAAGGCATCTGTAGGCTAGTACAAGAGTCTTGAACTGGATGCGAGCGGTGATCGGTAGCCAGTGGAGTGAGCGGAGTAGTGGAGTTGCGTGGGAGAAGCGAGGCAGAGAGAACACCAGGTGGGCAGCGGAGTTCTGGATGAGCTGGAGCGGACGGGTGGCGGATGCAGGGAGGCCAGCCAGGAGGGAGTTGCAGTAGTCTAGGCGGGAGAGTACTAAGGCCTGGACCAGGAGCTGGGTGGCATAGTTGGTGAGGAAGGGTCGGATTCTTCGGATGTTGCTCAGGAAGAATCGGCAAGTGCGTGCCAGAGTTGAGATGTGCTGGGAATAAGAGAGGCAGGGGTCCAGGGTGACTCCGAGGTTCTTAGCGGAGGAAGAGGGAGAGAGTGTGGTAGATTCCAGAGGAACAGAGATAGAGAGATCAGAGGAGGGGGAGGAGGAGGGAAAGAAAAGGAGGTCATTTTACTCATACAATGTGTTTTACTTCATTAGAATACAGTCCATATGAACAGGCCATGTCCTCGACTCAATAGTGGGTCTGTATAATTTAAATAAGCCACTTTCTGGGATAGACAACTGAATAAAACAAACAAATAAAATAAAACAAAACAGTACACGATTCTCCTGTGCTGTGGAAACAAACTTATGTACAGGTAACGTTTTCTTTCCCAAGCAGGCTTTCATAAACAAATACAGTCTCTGTTCACTGGAGTATAATAGCGTCCTTTGTTTTTAGAAATAGTTTTTCCCAGACTGTTGGTTCTCTTTTACTGCAACCGCTATGGTTAATTTATTCTTTAAACTTTTAAATCTGTTAAAACATGTTTTACTACAAAGCTAATTTTTGTACTTGCCACTCGGCCTTGTAGTTGGCGTCAAATAGTGACAAATAGTGCAGATTTTGTTATCCCATCACTTCATAACTGTCTATTTTTCACAATACAGTGGCTCTCAAAAGTATTCACCCCCCTTGGACTTTTCCACATTTTATTGTGTTACAACATGGAATCAAAATGGATTTAATTAGGAGTTTTTGCCACTGATCAACATAAAAAAAGTCCATAATGGCAAAGTGAATAAATTTGGGGCCAATCAGATGCCTCCCTGATGGTATTGCATGATGGATAAGTATCTGCCTGTACTTCTCAGCATTGAGGAGACCATTAATTCTGACCACATCCCCAGCTCCATTTGCAGAAATGCAGCCCCAAACTTGCAAGGAACCTCCACCATGCTTCACTGTTGCCTGCAGACACTCATTCGTGTACCGCTCTCCAGCCCTTGGCGAACAAACTGCCTTCTGCTACAGCCAAATATTTCAAATTTTGACTCATCAGTCCAGAGCACCTGCTGCCATTTTTCTGCACCCCAGTTCCTGTGTTTTCGTGCATAGTTGAGTCGCTTGGCCTTGTTTCCACGTCGGAGGTATGGCTTTTTGGCCGCAAGTCTTCCATGAAGGCCACTTCTGATCAGACTTCTCCGGACAGTAGATGGGTGTACCAGGGTCCCACTGTTTTCTGCCAGTTCTGAGCTGATGGCACTGCTGGACATCTTCCGATTGCGAAGGGAAGTAAGCATGATGCAGTAAGTTTCCTTGGCCGACCACTGCGTCTACAGTCCTCAACGTTGCCCGTTTCTTTGTGCTTCTTCAAAAGAGCTTGGACAGCACATCTGGAAACCCCTGTCTGCCTTGAAATGTCTGCCTGGGAGAGACCTTGCTGATGCAGTATAACTACCTTGTGTCTTGTTGCTGTGCTCAGTCTTGCCATGGTGTATGACTTTTGACAGTAAACTGTCTTCAGCAACCTCACCTTGTTAGCTGAGTTTGGCTGTTCCTCACCCAGTTTTATTCCTCCTACACAGCTGTTTCTGTTTCAGTTAATGATTGTGTTTCAACCTACATATTGAATTGATGATCATTAGCACCTGTTTGGTATAATTGTTTAATCATACACCTGACTATATGCCTACAAAATCCCTGACTTTGTGCAAGTGTACCTAGAAGAATTGATGCTGTTTTGAAGGCAAAGGGTGGTCACACCAAATATGGATTTGATTTAGATTTTCTTCTGTTCACTCACTTTGCATTTAGTTAATTGATAAATATAATCTATTAACATGTCTATTTTTGAAAGCATTCTTACTTTACAGCATTTTTTCACACCTGCCTAAAACTTTCGCACAGTACTGCATATATGTTCTATTTTTTGACAATTGGAAAATAACAATAATGGTTATGGTTTTGTGATGAGTATTGCTGTTATTCTATTTTAAATGTATGTGAAACACCTCTTTCAGCCTCCAGTTTCTAATAATTACATAATTAAATCAGTATGAAATAAACATTACTCACAATGCTTTGCTTGGATGCCATGTTAATGTACAGTACTGTGCAAAAGTTTTAGGCAGGTGTGAAAAAATGCTGTAAAGTAAGAATGCTTTCAAAAATAGACATGTTAATAGATTATATTTATCAATTAACTAAATGCAAAGTGAGTGAACAGAAGAAAAATTTAAATCAAATCCATATTTGGTGTGACCACCCTTTGCCTTCAAAACAGCATCAATTCTTCTAGGGACACTTGCACAAAGTCAGGGATTTTGTAGGCATATAGTCAGGTGTATGATTAAACAATTATACCAAACAGGTGCTAATGATCATCAATTCAATATGTAGGTTGAAACACAATCATTAACTGAAACAGAAACAGCTGTGTAGGAGGAATAAAACTGGGTGAGGAACAGCCAAACTCAGCTAACAAGGTGAGGTTGCTGAAGACAGTTTACTGTCAAAAGTCATACACCATGGCAAGACTGAGCACAGCAACAAGACACAAGGTAGTTATACTGCATCAGCAAGGTCTCTCCCAGGCAGAAATTTCAAGGCAGACAGGGATTTCCAGATGTGCTGTCCAAGCTCTTTTGAAGAAGCACAAAGAAACGGGCAACGTTGAGGACCGTGAGACGAGTGGTCGGCCAAGGAAACTTACTGCAGCAGATGAAAGACACATCATGCTTACTTCCCTTCGCAATCGGAAGATGTCCAGCAGTGCCATCAGCTCAGAACTGGCAGAAAACAGTGGGACCCTGGTACACCCATCTACTGTCCGGAGAAGTCTGGTCAGAAGTGGCCTTCATGGAAGACTTGCGCCAAAAGCCATACCTCCGACGTGGAAACAAGGCCAAGCGACTCAACTATGCACGAAAACACAGGAACTGGGGTGCAGAAAAATGGCAGCAGGTGCTCTGGACTGATGAGTCAAAATTTGAAATATTTGGCTGTAGCAGAAGGCAGTTTGTTCGCCGAAGGGCTGGAGAGCGATACGAATGAGTGTCTGCAGGCAACAGTGAAGCATGGTGGAGGTTCCTTGCAAGTTTGGGGCTGCATTTCTGCAAATGGAGTTGGGGATTTGGTCAGAATTAATGGTCTCCTCAATGCTGAGAAGTACAGGCAGATACTTATCCATCATGCAATACCATCAGGGAGGCATCTGATTGGCCCCAAATTTATTCTGCAGCATGACAACGACCCCAAACATACAGCGAAAGTCATTAAGAACTATCTTCAGCGTAAAGAAGAACAAGGAGTCCTGGAAGTGATGGTATGGCCCCCACAGAGCCCTGATCTCAACATCATCGAGTCTGTCTGGGATTACATGAAGAGAGAGAAGCAATTGAGGCTGCCTAAATCCACAGAAGAACTGTGGTTAGTTCTCCAAGATGTTTGGGCCAACCTACCTGCCGAGTTCCTTCAAAAACTGTGTGCAAGTGTACCTAGAAGAATTGATGCTTGATGCTGTTTTGAAGGCAAAGGGTGGTCACACCAAATATGGATTTGATTTAGATTTTTCTTCTGTTCACTCACTTTGCATTTAGTTAATTGATAAATATAATCTATTAACATGTCTATTTTTGAAAGCATTCTTACTTTACAGCATTTTTTCACACCTGCCTAAAACTTTTGCACAGTACTGTATATATATATATATATATATATATATATATATATATATATATATATATATATATATATATATATATACACTACCGTTCAAAAGTTTGGGGTCACTTAGAAATTTCCTTGTTTTCCAGTTTGAATAAGAAATATAGCAAAATGAATAGGAAATATAGTCATTGACAAGGTTAGAAATAATGATTTTTAATTGAAATAATAATTGTGTCCTTCAAACTTTGCTTTCGTCAAAGAATCCTCCATTTGCAGCAATTACAGCCTTGCAGACCTTTGGCATTCTAGTTGTCAATTTGTTGAGGTAATCTGAAAAGATTTCACCCCATGCTTCCTGAAGCACCTCCCACAAGTTGGATTGGCTTGATGGGCACTTCTTATGTACCATACGGTCAAGCTGCTCCCACAACAGCTCAATAGGGTTGAGATCCGTGACTGTGCTGGCCACTCCATTATAGACAGAATACCAGCTGACTGCTTCTTCCCTAAATAGCTCTTGCATAGTTTGGAGCTGTGCTTTGGGTCATTGTCCTGTTGTAGGAGGAAATTGGCTCCAATCAAGCGCCGTCCACAGGGTATGGCATGGCGTTGCAAAATGGAGTGATAGCCTTCCTTCTTCAAGATCCCTTTTACCCTGTACAAATCTCCCACTTTACCACCACCAAAGCACCCCCAGACCATCACATTGCCTCCACCATGCTTGACAGATGGCGTCAAGCACTCCTCCAGCATCTTTTCATTTGGTCTGCGTCTCACGAATGTTCTTCTTTGTGATCCGAACACCTCAAACTTAAATTCGTCTGTCCATAACAATTTTCCAATCTTCCTCTGTCCAGTGTCTGTGTTCTTTTGCCCATCTTAATCTTTTCTTTTTATTGGCCAGTCTGAGATATGGCTTTTTCTTTGCAACTCTGCCTAGAAGGCCAGCATCCCGGAGTCGCCTCTTCACTGTTGACGTTGAGACTGTTGTTTTGCGGGTACTATTTAATGAAGCTGCCAGTTGGACCTGTGAGGCGTCTGTTTCTCAAACTAAACACTCTAATGTATTTGTCCTCTTGCTCAGTTGTGCACCGGGGCCTCCCACTCCTCTTTCTATTCTGGTTAGAGCCAGTTTGCGCTGTTCTGTGAAGGGAGTAGTACACAGCGTTGTACGAGATCTTCAGTTTCTTGGCAATTTCTCGCATGGAATAGCCTTCATTACTCAGAACAAGAATAGACTGACGAGTTTCAGAAGAAAGTTCTTTGTTTCTGGCCATTTTGAGCCTGTAATCGAACCCACAATTGCTGATGCTCCAGATACTCAACTAGTCTAAAGAAGGCTAGTTTTATTGCTTCTTTAATCAGCACAACAGTTTTCAGCTGTGCTAACATAATTGCAAAAGGGTTTTCTAATGATCAATTAGCCTTTTAAAATGATAAACTTGGATTAGCAAACACAACGTGCCATTGGAACACAGGACTGATGGTTGCTGATAATGGGCCTCTGTACGCCTATGTAGATATTCCATTACAAATCAGCCGTTTCCAGCTACAATAGTCATTTACAACATTAACAATGTCTACACTGTATTTCTGATCAATTTGATGTTATTTTAATGGACAAAAATTTGCTTTTCTTTCGAAAACAAGGAAATTTCTAAGTGACCCCAAACTTTTGAACGGTTGTATATATGTATATATATATATATATATATATATATATATATATATATATATATATATATATATATATATATATATGTATGTGTATATATATATATATATATATGTATATGTATATATATATATGTATGTGTGTATATATATATATATACAGTACTGTGCAAAAGTTTTAGGCAGGTGTGAAAAAATGCTGTAAAGTAAGAATGCTTTCAAAAATAGACATGTTAATAGATTATATTTATCAATTAACTAAATGCAAAGTGAATGAACAGAAGAAAAATCTAAATCAAATCCATATTTGGTGTGACAACCCTTTGCCTTCAAAACAGCATCAATTCTTCTAGGTACACTTGCACAAAGTCAGGGATTTTGTAGGCATACAGTCAGGTGTATGATTAAACAATTATACCAAACAGGTGCTAATGATTATCAATTCAATATGTAGGTTGAAACACAATCATTAACTGAAACAGAAACAGCTGTGTAGGAGGAATAAAACTGGGTGAGGAACAGCCAAACTCAGCTAACAAGGTGAGGTTGCTGAAGACAGTTTACTGTCAAAAGTCATACACCATGGCAAGACTGAGCACAGCAACAAGACACAAGGTAGTTATACTGCATCAGCAAGGTCTCTCCCAGGCAGAAATTTCAAGGCAGACAGGGGTTTCCAGATGTGCTGTCCAAGCTCTTTTGAAGAAGCACAAAGAAACGGGCAACGTTGAGGACCGTGAGACGGAGTGGTCGGCCAAGGAAACTTACTGCAGCAGATGAAAGACACATCATGCTTACTTCCCTTCGCAATCGGAAGATGTCCAGCAGTGCCACCAGCTCAGAACTGGCAGAAAACAGTGGGACCCTGGTACACCCATCTACTGTCCGAGAAGTCTGGTCAGAAGTGGCCTTCATGGAAGACTTGCGGCCAAAAGCCATATTTCCGACGTGGAAACAAGGCCAAGCGACTCAACTCTGCACGAAAACACAGGAACTGGGGTGCAGAAAAATGGCAGCAGGTGCTCTGGACTGATGAGTCAAAATTTGAAATATTTGGCTGTAGCAGAAGGCAGTTTGTTCGCCGAAGGGCTGGAGAGCGGTACACGAATGAGTGTCTGCAGGCAACAGTGAAGCATGGTGGAGGTTCCTTGCAAGTTTGGGGCTGCATTTCTGCAAATGGAGTTGGGGATTTGGTCAGAATTAATGGTCTCCTCAATGCTGAGAAGTACAGGCAGATACTTATCCATCATGCAGTACCATCAGGGAGGCATCTGATTGGCCCCAAATTTATTCTGCAGCATGACAACGACCCCAAACATACAGCGAAAGTCATTAAGAACTATCTTCAGCGTAAAGAAGAACAAGGAGTCCTGGAAGTGATGGTATGGCCCCACAGAGCCCTGATCTCAACATCATCGAGTCTGTCTGGGATTACATGAAGAGAGAGAAGCAACTGAGGCTGCCTAAATCCACAGAAGAACTGTGGTTAGTTCTGCAAGATGTTTGGGCCAACCTACCTGCCGAGTTCCTTCAAAAACTGTGTGCAAGTGTACCTAGAAGAATTGATGCTTGATGCTGTTTTGAAGGCAAAGGGTGGTCATACCAAATATGGATTTGATTTAGATTTTTCTTCTGTTCATTCACTTTGCATTTAGTTAATTGATAAATATAATCTATTAACATGTCTATTTTTGAAAGCATTCTTACTTTACAGCATTTTTTCACACCTGCCTAAAACTTTTGCACAGTACTGTATATATATATATATATATATATATATATATATATATATATATATATATATATATACACATACATACTGTATATATATATATACACATACATACTGTATATATATATATACAGGGGTGAAATTCTGCGGAAATACTCCGCACCAGGACTTATTTTGATGCCGATACTGAGTACCTGACTTATTTAATCTGCTTTTATTCCAACGCGGATACATTCCATCCACTCACACAGTCCACTACCGCAACATTTCTCAAATGCACTTTCATTCAGCACAGTTTGTGCGGCTTGCCTTATGTTTCCTCATACTTCTGTTTCTGTTAGCTGCTATTGGCCACTATTAACGTCAGTATAATCACTGCGTGTTGATTGGCTGAGCTTTCATTCTGATCAGATTTCATTTTGGCATGAGTCACAAATCTCCACCCATTTCGCTTTGTGTCAGTGATCATTTGTTGATCAACAAGAGAAGACTTTAGCAGTGCAAAGTGAAAACAGCTGTATGGAGTAATTATCATTATTATGAAGTAATAATTATTTTCTTTAGGGTGACGGAGAAACTATCTGAAATATTCAAAATGAACATTGCTACACATGAATCTGAAGGCAAAAATCCATGTCAGTGTTCGCCATAAATTACACAGTTGATAAATATTATAAATAATTATCATAACACATTTTGCCTTGCACAGATTTACCACATTGCCAGAATTTGAGCGAAAGAATTTGAGCGAAAGAATTTGAGCGAAAGAATTTGAGCGAAAGAATTTGGCGAGATCTATGGACAATGGAACAGAGCAAGATCAGTTTCCTCATCAGGTCAACATATGACCAGGAGGTAACCAGGAGGTCCCCGGTTCAAATCCCACCTCGGCCACTGACTCATTGTGTGACCCTGAGCAAGTCACTTAACCTCCTTGTGCTCCGTCTTTCGGGTGAGATGTAATTGTAAGTGACTCTGCAGCTGATGCATAGTTCACACACCCTAGTCTCTGTAAGTCGCCTTGGATAAAGGCATCTGCTAAATAAACAAATAATAATAATAATAATAATGATGTTCTCCCATCACCACACAACCTTAATCTATGAGTAGGAGAGGATCCGTGGTGTCCTTTGTGTTCCTGGTCAGCTACATTAAGACACATTTTGACAGGATGTAAGATGGGTCTTAGCCACGGACAGTTTACTTGGCGTCATGACCAGGTGCTGCGATGTTTGGCCTTAGCATTGGAAGACAAGCGCAGCATGACCAAAAGGTTGCCACCAGTTCCAGCAATATATGACACACGAAGAACAACATTACTCCATCCAGGGGAACAACCACCAAGAAAAGGTATTAAAGCCAAAACTCATCTAGGACAACCGGAAGCTGCTATAGACTAGAAAATGCTGGCAGTAGTTGGACAACTGCTTATTTTCCCACCTGCAATTGCCACCAGTAACCTTCAACCTGATATTGTCTTGTGGTCTGGATCAGCACGCCTTGTTCACCTGGTAGAGTTAACAGTGCCATGGGAGGATGCTGTGGATGAGGCATATGAAAGGAAGAAACTTCGGTACGCTCAACTAACTGCTGAAGCGGAACAGCGAGGCTGGAGAGTCCAGGTTTACCCAGAGGTGGATTTGTGGCACACTCCACAACCCGGTTTCTCAGAGACATCAGATTCAGTGGTCAAGAGTTGTGATGCATTGTGAAAAACTTATCTGAAGCAGCAGAGAGGAGCAGCAACTGGCTCTGGTTGAGACAAAAAGATTCTGGTTGTAGACCTCAAGCACAGTAAAAAAAAATGTTGATGTAAAGGAAGGTAAGTAAGCTGGGTTTAGCTGAGTGGGGAACGGAGGGGGGTGATGCTGGAACGCCAGAATCACTGTTGAGCCCTCTAAGGTGTCATGGGCTAGCCGACGAAACACTGAGGATGGAAGGTGCCCACTTGAAGACCCCAAAGAAGTACCCTACTCAGCTCAGTCCAGACGGTTGTCATGGTGATGCCAACATTGCAGCCGTTGTGCGTGCTGATGCGCCAGGGAGGCAAAATAGGCTGATCCCTGGAGCCAGCATTACACTTCAGCCATCAACACCATGCAGAAGGATATCTACATCATCAGATGGAAGGAAACGTAGATGGGTCACATTAGTTTACAGTAAAAGTCAACTCCCTCTCTACAGCAGTTACTGCATTGTGCAATATTTCTTAATGCTTGTCATTTAAGGTTTAACTTAAGTGTCATATTATAAAACATGACTGAGTGATACAAGCAGAGGGTACAAAGCTTTTAGTATTTTCAGCTTCCTTGTTTATGGTGAATTGGTTCTAACTGATCAGTTATTTTGTAAGGCTTATTTAGTATTCATAAATGTATTGTATACCAATATGTATACATTTTTAAAGTATTTATTGATTGGCACTCAAATTGTCTCCATTTTTAAAATGTTTACACCCGGCTGTGCATATGAGTACCTGCACTTTTTTGTTCACCCCTGTATATGATAATTAAACCACAGATATGCGTGTGTGTATGTTTATGTATTTACGCGTAACCCAGTTATTATTTGTAATATATTGAAAAACCCGAACCTAATTTGAATACTTTTGAAATCATTTTGTCACATACAGACACACCAATAGTGTTGGGTGTTTTGACGCGTATTAATAAAGTTTGTTAACATACTTTTATAACGGGTGGGGCGGGGTGAAATTTGCCATGACATCCGCACACACTATTTTCTCGTCTCTTTGCATTCAGCCCCACCCCACTCAAGTCAAACCCTCCCTTTACCTTAATAAGACAGGAAGCTGCAAGGCACGATCATACATAAAAAAAAAAAAAAAAACGAAACTACAACTGGTAAAGCGACAGATATTAGTATTTATGTTTGCAGTCTTTAAATTGAAGACGTTGCTGAAGTGACAGGCAAGAAGAAATCGAAATTATTGCCTTTCTTCTCTGGTTGATGCATTCCTTGATTCGATCGAAAATAAGCCTGGTAGGTACCAATCAGGTCGAATGTACTAGGAAACGCTTCGCTTTATGTTGCTGATGTATCCTATGTATGGCAAATGCTGAAGTTAGTCGCTTGTGTAGCATGAACACAGTGATTTATGTGTATTCGTCTACTCTAAAACGTGCATTTTGAGTTTAGCTAGGTTCACCAAATGGTTGTATTTTCTTTTTTTTCAGGTACAGTTCTGTACACAACAAAACATATATTGCAGTGATTGACAATGTGATAACAAACTGTGTTGAATAATATGTGTTTTAAGTGTTGTTTTTGACTTTTCAAAACTGGTATAATTTTTTTTAACACTTATTGCAGTGTCAAAGATGGGTGGAGTTGCTGTTAAAAAAAAAAACACCAAAAAAAACTAGTCTTAGCATGTTGTCAGTTTCACAACCTTCTGTGCTGTTGTGTCACGAACTCCAGCAGCCTGGTTGCACTTCCTTGTAATGTGTGTATTATGATGTGACAAATACACTACCTTTCTATTTATTTTATTGTATTAGGAAAAACATAAATAATGTGATTTTAATTTAACGTACACAAGAAATAGAAAGTGCCAAGTGAATACACAGCAACAGCTTCCGGTTTGATGTCACGCGCAGGTCACGCGCTGCATAGCTTACTTCTGAGAGGCAGGTCAGAGAGGGAGCTGTAACTATGGATTCTCAAGTGTCCCATACAAAAGCAAACAACATTTCAGTGAAAGTAAGCATTTTAATGAGTGTTCTGTTTGAGGAATGGCATGCGTGTTGCATTACTATTTTCACCGTGAGACAGCAGCTAGGAAGTCTTCTACTGATAGTAAGTTCCAGTGCAGCAAAAGCATACAGTACATGTGTATGGTTTCGACAAACTTAATTTCTGTGTTCTAAGCTGTGACCAAGGGATTCATAAAATATTAACCACAATTACTGTACATAAGTATATGTTATATTAGAAATACAGACGATATGCACAGTAAATCAGCAGTCTGAGTGTCGATAAACCCAAATCTGCTGTGAAGTTTACCAATGTGTTAAATGTAGAAAAAAAAAAAAAAAAATCAGTGTAATAGTCGTTTCCACTGTGCATATGAGAATATTTAATGTTTGGTATAAATTGTTGCATAAGTCAAGTTTAGCTAGTGTTTTTGAAATCTTAATAATGCAATAAGCTTTTTGTGTTACTTTGTTGGCAAAGTAACTTGTTTTTAACGTATCTTGGGTTCTGTAAAACAACCTTCCCATCCCAATGTTTTTTTGGAATAGAACATTGTTTCAGAGATTGAAAGGTAATATTCTCTGAATGGATAAAAGATGATTTCCTTAAAATAAAAAATGCATATACCCAGGTGGATTCTGTGTAAGCAGGTACTGTATCTGTTCGGATGGAGTCAGTTCAGCGTTGTAACCAGAGTTGACATTCTACCGAGGTCAAACTTAGGTTTCAAGCTATAGCTGGCAGTATTTATATGACTGCTTGGTATTTACTACTGAACCTACAAGTCCATGTTACACGGTGTGGAAGGGTGGGGGTATTCACTGACATGGGAGACAGAAGATTGTATTTGCAAACACCACACAGGTGCCCAGTTTTATTTATTTTCTTTATGATTTATTCTAGCCCGCAGAGGGCGCTGTTGTCTGTGGTCTGTATACCGGCAACGGTAATCAGGACCACAGGTTACCAACACAGATATGGGCAGGCACACTCACAGAGGCTCAAAAATAATAATAAAAACCAAAGGTGAAATGAAATAGGAAAATAAAACACAGTAAAAAAAAACTACAAAACAAAAGTGCTGCTTACGTAGTGCCCCCACTACCGCTATGCCGGTCAGCTCGGGCCTCCGTCCTACGCTTTGCTGTGCACTATACACTAGGGTGGCCAAGGTTCCCCTATCACTACACACGTCCCCTTTGGTACGTAACCAGAGATTTTAATAAATGGTTTATATAAGGGTGGCTGTCTTCCTCAGCCGTGCTTGCCTGTTTTGGTCGCTCGGAACGTATCCAGTTTCCACGCTCCGCTGTATAGAAACAATCTGCACTTTAAGCTTCTCGTTGTCCTCTTAGAACTGTTTCTGTGAATTCCCAATCACGGCCAACGGAATGCACAACCAAGCGCAGTTCTTATGGGCCGAGCAGTCCCCCAAGGCCCGCCTCTCAGCCACTCAGAGAGAGGGAAAGCCAACACACCCTTTTACCCACCTCTCCGTGTCATCGCCATGACTGACATGCGGATCTTACGCGGCTGCTGTCCTCTTCCTACAAAACCACAGACACACCAGATAGTCAGTACAGATCTCCCCTATTACACACGGCAAACCAACAGAGAACATTAAAGAGTCTTTTGTACATTACCAGAATTTTAACATGAGCATCAGCATTGATCATGCAAAAAAACAACCAAGGACACGACCTCGGTGTCCTCATAGCTAGTTATGGCCATGAGTAAGTTCTGTACTGTAATGGCTTTAAAAAAATCATGCATTGTTAACTTAGGACTTTAAATATATGCTAAAAATAAGAGCACTCACTGAAGAGTGTCTGCCATTGCTACAGTGTACCTTAATGGTTTACTGAATAGGAAAAGTGCCTGGAGTAATTCTATAGTTACTTCTGATTCCTGGAAGGAAAATAACTGCTGATTACTTTTACAGTGGGGGTCATTGTAATTCAAAGCAGCTTCCCTACACCAGTGATTCATTGCTGCATTGACTGAGCTTGACAATAACATATCCAATGTATTTCTAGCAGTTACTGTATGTAAGATGGCCTTGACTTCAACTGGGTACAGATGGTAAACGTGATACAATCAAGTGACTCCAGGCTTCACCGTTATCAGTCAGTTTTAAAAAAATGGCTAACTGTCTTAAACCATCAGAGGTGGCTTATCTAGGTAGGGTATGATCCAATCGATCCCTTGGTTTTGGAGGTTTTACTGTTTTTTTGGTTTTTTTTCTCTCCTCAGGTATGCTTTGTACTGTACAACTTGCATTAATACATATTTTTTGGAAAGTCACTAAATTACCAAACACAGGTGATTGAACTCTGAACTATGATGGAGGCAGGCTGGTGATCAGTAAAATTCACTTACTTTCCAACCTGCCCGGTGCAGCACAACAGCATTCTCTCTTTCTCCAACTATTCCCAAGGCCTTCTATTAGAAATATGTTTCCTACTTGTTACTATAAGCTGTTCGTGTTGGAGACTTTCCAGCTAAAATGTTAAAATATACTGGTACATATATTTTTTTAATTAAAAAAATTCTTAAAGTTTATATGCTTTTTATTTTTTGTTATTAAACATTACAACGAAAATGAACACATCCACATTTTCCACCTGTATGCATGCACGGTTTCAATTGCGTGGATTTCCACTCTGATATATAGGTGAAGCAGGTGTCTGGCGGTTGTGCCTGGAGAGCAGACTGTGCTGCTCATGATCTTTGCTGTTTTCAACTTGTTGTATCAGTGAAGCACAGTGTTTCAGCGTTTTTTAGAAGTATAAAGGCTCTGGTAAACATAAATAGTCATCATACTTTTACAGGTTTTGTTTATTACCATGGCTGCATTTTATTAACAGCAATAGCGGCTGGTTGAATTTGTGTTTGGTGTTTGATACATTTCTTACTTGCAATAGAAAAACAAAGGAAAACACAAGTCAGAAAGTGCAAAGCGACATAAAGTTATACAGAGTCCCTTTGGATCATTTTTAGTTAGTAATTATAGTTTTATCTGAGGTTAATGTTTTTGATACTGTAAACATTTTAAACTGCACACATATATATGCTGAGGTGGGAAGTAAATAGTAACGTGATAAACGTTTACAGTGCAGACTATTTTGTATTATTTATAATGACTTTTCCCAATAGAAAGCGAAAGATTCCTAAATACTACCTTTTAATTATTTGCATCAAAGTTTTAAGAATGAAGCCTTTGGTTTTCTGTCTCAGCAATTTGTCAGTCCCAGACTGTTGTGTAAAATTATATATTAGTTTCAAAAAAAGGTCAAAAACCCCTGAGTTGAGAAGCAAAGTGTTACCTAGCAATAGCCAATCAAGTGCGTTTTAAGACATGAGGTGCACGCCCACTGATCTCTCAGCAGAGTGCAAAGCTTAAGGATGAGAAGACGTAACCTGCATGTTAACAGCCACGAACACAAAGGAAAGAAGAAAAGTTAAGGTGGGTATGACCCTGTTGCAAAGTTAAGCGGCATCTAGGGGACTTTTTTTAAAAAAAAAAAGGGAATACAATTGTATTCATTTTTTAATACATAAAACCAAAATCCCTACAACACTATCAACTCGAGGAGACAGCAACATCTTTAGAATACCATTTAAAATAAAAAAATAATACAAATGCCTGTAGCATCTTAGACTTGGTTATATAGTAGTAAATGTAGACTCTTTGATTCTCTGCATTGGTGTGTGCTTACTGCATTTCTCTTGACCGATACGAATGATAATATCTAATGTTACTTCTTTGGTAAATTAATAGGAAGGCAGTGATGAAAAGTTACAGTGCCTTGTTCTTGCTGATATGTTGGAGTATTTGTGTTTCATTTACTGACAATCACATTTGCTAGCGATCATTGTTTAGTAGGGCGGTTTGTATTAAATATGACGTCACTTATTTAGTAGCCTACTCGGATAATCTCATGCATGGCAGTTTTCAGAACTTAATTTTTTTTTTTTTAAATTTAGTCGTTGCCAATTAGTTTTTATTATTTTCTCCCCAATTTGAAATGCCCAATTATTTTTAGGCTCAGCTCACTGCTACCACCCCTGCGCTGACTCGGGAGGGGCGAAGATGAACACACGCTGTCCTCCGAAGCATGTGCCGTCAGCCGCCCGCTTCTTTACACTCTGCAGACTCACCGTGCAGCCGCCTCAGAGCTACAGCGTCGGAGGACAACGCAGCTCTGGGCAGCTTACAGGCAAGCCTGCAGGCGCCCGGCCAGACTACAGGGGTCACTGGTGCGCGGTGAGCCGAGGACACCCTGGCCGACCTAACCCTCCCTCCCCCCGGACGACACTCGGCCAATTGAGCACCGCCCCCTGGGAGCTCCCGTCCACGGTCGGCTGTGGAATAGCCTGGACTCGAACCGGCGACGTCCAGGCTATAGAGCGCATCCTGCACTCTAGCGAGTGCTTTTACTGAATGCGCCACTCGGGAGCCCCCAGTTTTCAGAACTTGAGATGTCAGTGTTCAATAGTTCATTCTAATTAACACAGTAGCTCACCGATGGACAAACAGTGAATAAAAAAAAACGCGCCCATATCACCTTAAACCGTGTGAACTCTGTAATTTTGGTGTAGAAAAATGGTTGCGGTTTCAAAACCATGGCAGTTTATACCGCGGTTTACTGTAAAACTGGTATACCGTGACAGCCCTAATCTGCAATGAAGTATACACTTGTCATTTGGCAATAAAAGTGTTGTAGTGTCTCTGACTTTAGCCACTTAACTCACTGGTATAGATTAGGTAAGCATGCAGGCCTTGATCATTATGTATTTATGTATTTTTATTAATTATTTAATATCATCATGTGACCCCCTGTACAGTATACTGTACACATAAAATACAAGAGAATTCAGTAAAAATGTCTGCTTTGCAGAATATTGATACAACTGGGTTAAATTGTAGAAAATGATTATTGTAATAGACATTGTTTTAACTTATCATGAAGAGAGAGTCTTAGTGGACACACTGAAGGCTCTGTAAAATCTTTAATGCCAATGTTTCCTCCTAATAATACATACAAAAAACAACAACAAAAAAGACTGCCTTAGTAAAGTTTGGTTTCAGCATTTCAGAGGCACCATGTGCCACAAAAGGAATAATACATTTTTGAGATCCAAAGCGTAAATTTGCTTTATTTTAGATTGTTTTTGGAATAGAACATTCTTTCCGAGATTGAAAGGTAATATTCTCTCAATGGGTAAAAGATGATTTCCTTAAAATGGAAAATGCATATACCCAGGTGGATTCTGTAGAAGCAGGCTCTGTACCTGTCCAAATGGAGTAAGTTCTATTCTGTAATGACTTTATAAAATGAAAAACTCTTCTGCATTGTTAACTTAGGACTTTAAATATATGCTATAAATAACAACACTCACTGAAGAGTGTCTGCCGTTTCTATACTTTGCTGATTTACTGAATAGGAAAGTGCCTGGAGTAATTCTCTAGTTACTTCTGATTCCTGGTAGGAAAATAACTGCTGATTACTTTTACAGTGGGGGTCATTGTCCTTCAAAGCAGCTTCCCTACACCAGTGATTCATTGCTGCATTGACTGAGCTTGACAATAACATATCCAATGTATTTCTAGCAGTTATAAGATGACCTTGGCTTTAATTGGGTACAAATGGTAAATGTGAACAATCAAGTGACTCTAGCCTTTACCATTATCAATGACAGTTTACAAAAAAATGTTAAGTGTCTTATCCAGGCAGGGTATGAGCCAATTGACCCCTGGGTTTGGGAGGTTTTACTGGGTTATTTTTTTCTCTCCTTGGGTCCTAGTAGCCCCCCAGCAACTCCTGTCTAATCAGATGTTACCTTAATTGGCGCCGCTATCCAGTTTTCACTGAGCGCAGCTTATGCTGCTTGCATTGATTCCTCATGCTGCTTTTGTTTCTGTTAGCTGCTATTGGCCATCATTAAAATCGCCAACAAAAGACGTGATTACCCGAGTACACAAACAGCAACATGACTGACTGCCGAGAAAAGATGGACAAAGATGTCTGCCTGAATACACAATCAGCAACGTGACTTACTGCTGAGAAAAGATGAACCAAAACGTTACTGCCTGATCATACGTGACATACAGGCAGCCATCAAAGAGTCGTTAGCTTCCTGAGGAATTCAAAGAAGCTTTTACAAATTAAAAAACAGCACCAGCTTGGACAGATCAGAAATGCTGAATAAAACCCCCTTATTTTTCGACATGCCAAGCAATACCACAGTTTGCAAATTGGGAGAAAAACAGGTGTGAGTAATCTCCATATGCGTATGTTATGTTCTGTTAGTTGGTATTGTGCATACCGTTCTGACTTTTGTGTTTGCAATGCAATCAATGCTGTTGTGGTTGCTGGGTTACATGTTGCCTGATGCCATGGAGTGTTGTGTCGTGCTTGCTGTTGGGATGCGGGATGTCGTAAGTGAGTGAGGGGTGAGTGTACGACAGAGATGCCATCTTAAGTACTATACAGTACACAGCACAATAAAGGAGCTCTGTGGTTAATCTACAGCAACACTTTCAACAACTGTGTCAGTTTTGTACGATACAACAGCATAATTGAGGTTGTATCTTGGTAAATGCATATTTATTTGATGTTTGTTTTTTTTCCCCTCAAATTGAGGGTGGTAAATTTGGGCTGCATCTTAAATTCGAAGGAATACGGTAATAACGGTACGTTGATTTGTTGAACTTTCATTCTGATCAGATTTCATTTTTGCATGCGCCACAAATCTCTGCCCATTTCATTTTGTGTCAGTGCTCATTGGTTAATCAACGAGAGATGACTTTAGTAGTGTGACATGAAAACAGCGGTATGGAGTAATGTTATTTACTTTAGTGTTGAGAAACTATCTGAATATTTTAACGAACATTGCTGCATATGAATTTGAAGATAAAAATACATATCTATGTCTGCTATAAATTACATAGTTGATGGATATAAGTTTTGCCTTGCATCGATTTGCCACCTTGCCAGAATTTGCGCTACAGTTTAAAAAATGTGATGTGTGGGATTAACATAAAAAACAGTGTCAACAAATGAAAGGGGACACAGATGCAGCTACGTTTCTCGAAAATAGTTCACATTTTCCAAACACTGGCCCAACTTGCAAGGTAAATGTTACGTATAGTGATCAACTTTTTGTTTTGTTGTGATCCTATATTCTGTTATGAGGGGAGTAATAAACGAAAACGGTGAGTTTTTTTTCTTTGTACAACTCCCCATTTCCACTTTTTTTAAGCATTTAAGTTAAATTTGACAGTTTTCACTTGTATGTACAACTAAGGCAAAGGTAAACCTCAGTAACGCTATTTCTATAGAAAAGTTGTATTTTGCAACTTTGTTTACTGCGAAGAAACTGAAATGACCAAACAAACAACATAAAATGTGATGTCTACTCATGTACTGTTTCTGCCTGAAACACACACACACGAAAAGGAATATAACTTTTAACTACTGTGTTTGACATTCTTTGCTTTTATAGTTAATTCATATCATTTTATGATACAACATTGCAAATGGTAATACGTTTGTTTAGCTGAAAATTGTGCCGCATGTGATTGGAACAGGAAAGTAAAAGTAAGTTGTTGTATTTATTTAACTTTAATATGTTAGTAATGTACTTTAGCTTAGGTATTGTATACATTTATAACAATTTATATGATTGACTAACCTATTAAAATTGACCTGTCAGAGAAAAAAATAAAATAAAATGAAAGAAAAGAAGCAAAACACCTGATTTTTGTCTCTAGATTATTTTTAGAAGGGCCTGGGAATTAAGATCTAGTACAGAGTTGAGAGGGGCTGCTGTATTTATTTATTTATTTTTTAATGAGAAACACTTTATCTTTATTATTGAAATAAATGAAAAAATGTTTTGGAAAAAAAAATGTTTGATAACCACTGCTGTAGTTCCTGATTATACTCTAGCTTTATTTTGTTACAGCAGTGGTGGGGATGTACAGTATTATTATTATTATTATTATTATTTATTTCTTACCAGACACCCTTACCCAGGGCGACTTACAGTTGTATATAAAAAATACATATCAAGAATTACAGTACAATTAAGAGCAAGATACAAAATACAATGACTTCAGTCCTAATAAGAGCAAAATGTAACTGACATGCTTATTTTAATTGTCAAGGACGTCAAAAATAGAGGGTTTTAGATTTTTCAGCCATCGCCTTCCTTTGGGTTGTTGTGCAGGGTTTTAGGCCAGAAAAATTAGTTTTTTAAGACCATATTAGAATGGTAATACTTGGATGGTCAGATCAGTTAACATGCAATCTTTTTCTTGACACACATTTTTAAATACATTTGTTAATGTGATGCAATGTGCTAACTTTGCAGATACTTCTTATATAATCTGGAACAGCTAGAGTGCAGTGCGTACATCGTACTGAGCAGTACAGGAGAAACGCAGTGTTTCTAATTTAGGTAATTCTCAGTTGGCCAGACAGTTCAGCTGCATAATGCACCTGTCTAGATGCTGGTCCTCAGTTAAAAAATTGCTATTGTTCTTATATTTTGAACGTCGGTTTAACAATAAGCTACACCTTAATCATAAGGCATTATGGGGAAGAGGGACTGTTTTCACTATTGTCTTAATAAAAAATATGTGATGTGTAACTATGCCTCAAAAATGAAAATAATTTTATGTTGCAACAAAACTGGAAACTGTACTGATCGTTTGAAAAGATGGAGTAACGCAGGCATATCTCTGTCCTGAATATAGGTTATCAAAAACCACTTTTTTGGCTTGTTAAGCAACCATGCAGCAAAGCAAAATTGTTTAAAGAAAAAAAAAAACAACAAAATAAATTGAGGATCTGATGAACTTTTTGTGTCAAACTTTTCATATATATATATTAGATTTTTCAAAATTACAGCAATATAGCTTGAAGGTTTTTGCACACTTTTCTTCCTAGTTATTTGTTTTATGAGTGTGTGTTTAAGTCAAGAGCATTTATATGTAACAGTCGATCGTTTCTCTTTGTAACACAGCATGGAGTAAAGTTGTTTAGTTTTCCCGTATGTTCTGTGTGCAATTGTGCTTGCAACTCCACTCCACTTGCCTCCATATACAGTGTGTGTGTGTGAGAGAGAAAGAAAGAGAGAGAGAGAGAGAGTTTGCATACCCCAATGTGTGGAAATATACATACGTTAGGGATTTAAACTGTTGACGACAACTTTGTTGTCAACACTTTGTGCTTAAGCATTTGTTTATTTCTTTCTAAATAAAACTCGATTTCTACCTGAATATTTATTTATTATTTCTTGATTATATATTAAAAAAATCCTATAAGGCTGAGGAAAATCACACCAAAATAAGAGACTTCTATAGATGAGGAAAACCTATGGTCTTCCATCAACAAACCAGAAATAGAAAAGTAGACTGTCATGCATTGCCTGAATACTGTTGTTACACTGTAATTGTATTATATTAATTTATGCACTTAAAACAAAATGATGTGATCAGTTTCTATTCCTGTGGCTTTTAGTGTTTTGTTTCTTATTGTTAAAAAAAACTCCTGTGTGTCTCATAGTCAATAGCTGAGACTTGATTTAAAAAACATAAGCAATACAGAAAAGGGGCAACTGGTTTCACATTCTGTCTGACACTCAACTAAAAAAAAAAAAGCTAACGTGTGGTTGTTCCTCAGTTTTGTTATTTATATTCTCGCATTAAATTCTAATCAAGTGAAAACTGTTCATGTAATCACCTAACATGTTATTTTGTTTATTAGCCCCCTATAAATAATATTTAAAAAGCTGAAACAGCATAGAATCATACAACTTTGTTCGCACAGTTCTAAACTATTCTTCACGTGTCTTCCTGCTACAGTTTCATTTATACAGGACTTCCTTTATAAAACCACTGCACTATTTGTTGATCCTATCAGGGATTGAAGACTTTGTTGCAGCTGTTTGTTGATCCTATCAGGGATTGAAGACTGTTGATGCTATCGGGGTTTGAAGACTTTGTTGCAGAGAGGAGAGCTTTTCAATGGACACCTCAACAGATTGAGTTCCATCCAGTTTACCAAGAGTTTAAGTTGCATTTTCCTCTCATGGAACTAAATTAAATAATTGTAACACATTCACATAGAATTTAACGATTACTTGTTTAGTATGCACACCTGGTGTGTGAAATAACTTTTTAGTGAAACCTGATGAAGTTAACTATAAGTAATTTACCTCATATTGTTGCATGAATAACTTATTTTAAAGTAAACTTGCTATATCGTTAAACAATATACTATTAGTATGCTTAGCATGATCTATTCTAAGATGCACCATTTTAGTTTAGGCTGTGTGTGTGTGTGTGTGTGTTTGTGTATTAGCAAGCTACTAGCTACATCACAGCCTGCTGTGCTGCTGTGAGTGTGTGTAAGCAAGCAGTGTCATATTTCACTGGCTCTACTAGCTGCTTAACACAGTGTGAGAGCTGTGACTTGTGTTTTATGTTTAGACTGAGAGATTGACTTTCTGACTTTTGTGATTTCTGTTTAATATTTGTTTACTTAATAAAATACTACTACTGATTAAACATTCCTTGTGTCTTGCCAAGTTCCCTCCTATAATATCCATGCAATTGTAACCTGATGAAGGATAGCATGGTAAGTCCTTATTCTTCATAACTGCAGCCAGTATTGTCAGTGCATCGTACCCAGTTTCAGGAGTTCTTAACGATCATCGATACTTTACCTTTTGACAAGCTCAGAAGCCTTTGTCATGTTTACAGACCTGTGTTAATCCCCTCCTATTTGCTACAGTGCTGAGTACTGAGGGAACATTATTAAACCAGTGATTGCACAGTTGCTGTTACACAGGGTTCTCCCCAGGAATTCTGTACAGCCGGGCGGCAGAACATTATAGCCGGGAACACTTTTAACGGAAAAATAAACTTGCCTTACCTTATGTATATAATACGACATAAGAATTTGAATAATGTGTTGTCTTTCGACTATATCTGGTTGCTCTTTTTTCATGTTCTACATTTTCTTTTTCATTACTGTTTTTTATTATGGTACATTACCGTGCTTATTTAGGCACTCTACAATTTGACTGGGGAAAGATAACGTAGGGTTATTGGAGTTCACAAAAAAAATCGGTAACCTTTTCACTTCCTTTTTAGCTTAATTATTGAGTTTATTGCTTCATTTAAATTGTTTTCTTTATGTTAAGTTTTCAGGACATTGTTAATGCACGTCTATTTTTGTTTTTCGCTGTTCTACATTTTTTTAATGCGACTGCTCATTTTAACAATTTTTTTTTTTTTAACACAACAGCACTCAGACATGTTTGGTCACCATCATAACTGTTGCATGAAATCGGAGTGTAATAATCCAGCACCTCTGCTCTTAAGCATTTGTATGTCAGCTGACAAGTGTTCAGCTGATATCCCATCATGCCTTTCTTCTTTACGGCGTACAGCCTCTATATATGAACCTCCAATATCTCTCACAAGCACTTGGTTACATATTGTTACGATTTCACAACAAAATGAATACGCTTTTTTTTTTTTTTTTTGGTGCATATGTATAGCTATTATGTACTAATATATGCCCTTACAGTACAATAATAATAATAAATCGACTGAATGATAATACCCGAAAATAATCTAAATATTATTTTTTTAATAAAGTAGCCAGCACAAATATAGTGTAGCGATCTCAGTTAACGCAGGCAGGCGCATCACACGGGGCGAGGCAATCCACACACAGGCGGAGGGCAGGCGCGAACCCGGGACCTCTCGCACTAAGCATAGTGCCGATATCGCTGTACAAAAGAGACGGCTCCTTTGCATGGAGCGTATATCAGGCTTATGTCTTTGAATGTGATTACGTCACCTACCAGCCTTGCTGCTGCCTTCCCCCGCACATGCTACAATAGTATTAGGCGGTGGATTGCGCCTATGACCGGCTTATTTTGACCCCCTGCATTCAATGTCACTATTTTTGCATTGAAAATAATTGGTTATTTTTTTAGCAGTCATTTAGCAGCCTCTCGAAGTGCTTAACACAGAAAACCCGCCCCTTCAGTTCTCTGATTGGTTAAATGTTGTGTAACACAGCTGTCGTGGTTCCAAGATTTTTTTTTTCACTCAGCAACACGCAACTGATCTAGTCTACTACGAGCGAAATCAATCCTTATTGTTAAAGGCACAGTAGAATCTGCAAGAAGGGCGGATCAGGTTTTTTCAGCCGGGCAGCTCGTCCGGCTGAAAAGGCCTGGGGTGAAACCTGTTGCAGTATGTACAGATTTGCCCCTGGTGTGTATGTTTTTGCACATGTACTGTATAAACAATTATACAACATTCCTTTCTGGTTCTTTGCCAGCTTGTACAGCTTCATTACGCTGCAGGTGGAATGATTATTGGTTTTCGAGGTTAAATGGATGCGTTAAAGCAAAATCTTACTTAATATGTATTATCATCACTTTGTAGATTTCACATTTTTCTATATGAAAGATGTAAATATTATGGCAAACCTGTTTTTTTTTTAATAGTGTTATTTCATAGCAATTAGCGAACAACAAATCATTGTAAGCCTTTACATATTATTGAGGTGACCTGAAAGTGTATCATTGATATTTTTGCCAGGAGTGATCATTCAATTTTCTCATCTAAAAACCATTTAAAAAAGTAAATTTACATTTTCCATCAGACCTGAGACAAATAGACAAATATATTTATATTTGAGATTTAATTTATAAATATCAAATATTTCAATATTTTGCCCGCAGTCAATTAATTATTGGTCCAACTTTTTCAAATCATTTCACATTTTATACAAATAAAACTCAAAAGTTGAATAAATCTTCTTGGAACCCTATATTCAAACAAGTAATGTATCGTTGATCAGCTTTAACAGAGTAATTATCAAACGATAACAAAGTGGTTTAACTCCTCACTGTATAGCTCTTGTCTCTTCACTTGGGTAATTGGTTGACTTTGAAGTTAATAGTCTCTAATAACTAATAGTCTCCTCATTGAAAACCTTCTCAAGCATCTCTATTACAAGTCAATCAAGGGGACTTGGTATATATAAGCTGCTTCTCTTCAGTTCAAGTTCAAGTTACTCACACAATACTTGCTTAAGTTACCAACATGCTATTTCTTAGATCTAGGGCTGCTTTGCATTTCATTGTACCAGACAGTGTCTCGGATAAATTGGAAGCCACTTGTAAATATTTTAAACAACAAGTTGGCATCTCAATGAAATCTCCCTCAAACCTCCTTGTGCATCGCAGGCGAAGTGCTTGTTACACACTTACATAGCCTAAACATACTTGAGGGTCTTTAAAACACACAGTGTAAAATAATAGGCCATACTGAACATTTTTATAAATATATTTGAATAATTATTTAGAATCATATAAAATACATTTGAAATAATTAAATACAATCTATATCTATCCCAGGTCTGTTTACCATACTGTATGACTCATTTAAATAGTTTATTAGGAGACATGCAAAACGATTGCACCACATGGTAAGATTCACTGGAAATATTTTAGCCGTATGTACTTTGACATACCCAGCATTTGCCCCATTTAATGTAACTAACTGAGTTGCTTCAGTACCGTGTGGACACAATGGTCTAGATTCTAAAAGCTATTCGGTCCATAGAATAATTGTTTCAAAAAGGAGAATGGCACACAACAAACAAACCTCAAATAAACAGCTCATTTACCCATGAAGTACAACATTACATTTTCTTTGAAAAAATCAGAACAAGCTGTATTTATGTAATTTGATAAATTACATTTTGCGTTTGACACAATTAGAGTAAGTTATCATAACAATATAGTTGGATACAATTAAAAACAAACAAAAAAAAAAAAACAGGTAGATGCCAATTAAATAGGCTCCACAAATTACAAAGTAGCTTGTCCTCAAATGAGGACAAAGGCACTTAATGGGTTAATACTGGGGCTTGCCCGACGTCTTAAGCTGTTTTTGTTTGAGGAATGTAATTTTTTTTTTTTTTTCCCCATGTAGACGATTACTCTTTTTATGCATAACACTAATGCACTTTAAGCAACTTCCTGCCAAATAGCAGTATAATATCTTCAAAATATATAGAGAGAGTTCATTTTAGAGGTTTGTCCATATCTGTTTATAAAAGGTTGCATGATTCCTTGCGTCTCCATCCACTTTCATCACTTTTCTGGTATGCCTCCAAAATACCAGACTCCCAAATAAACAAGGGTGCAAATACAGTGATACAATCAATACTGCTGTTACTTATACTCTGTATGTGGGATGGGACTTTTGAGATGTTTCCCCTAGGAAATCAGCGCTGTTACTCAGACTGGTAGGCAACCACTGATCAAGTGACTGCTGGTATCACAACAATGTTTAAAACTTTTGGAATGTAATGTTTAAAACTTTTATGTAAGAGGCAAAAAATAATGAAATAATGATCTTTGAAGAATTAATGGCATCTGGAGTGACAGATTAACTTTGGTGTCTTCTATCATCTTTTATCCAATGTATCTTCCCTTAGGCACATCATTCTTTAAGAATTACTATAGATTATGGTTAATCTGTAATTGCTAGTTGACCGTGAGAGTGCTTCAATCAGTAACATTGGACTGTAATGACTATACAGTAGTCTCCAGCTAAGAGAACACCCCTCGGGAAGCAAGCGAAGTGTTCTTCTAGCCAAAGTGTTCTCTAAGATGGAGTTAGCCACCAGACACAATATGAATGAATCAATAAATAAATATGTATTACTTGTCATGACGCATGTGCATCAACATGTGAAATGAACTGAATAAGTAAGAGAAAAGCAATAGGCAAGTGTATGTTAATAAACTATAATAATAAAGTAACAGACAAACTAATGTTAATAAACTAACTGTCAAACTAAATTCACACAGCACCCCTACACACATCACAAAATGCAGCAGCAACATACAAGACATGCACATTATTTAACAGAATGTTGAAGCTACTCACCAAATGGGAAACACCAAATTGCATTTTGACTTGTGTCTGATTACAGGTTTTTTTTTTCCGAGAGCTCGAACAATTTCCAACTTTTTGTAGCAAGAGAAACAGCAACACATTTTGCTGTTTGTTTACATGCCATTTTGTAGCAATGAGGTGCACTCGTGGAAATCAGAATACAAAACAAGTCAATGGTATGATGGTGGTTCTGGAAAGATTTAATACACCAATCAGTGGCCTCAAGACACTCTCGCGATGACAAGTCGCTTTTGAAAAGACTGAATAAACCATTTTAATTTAAGCTTGATGAGTTACAAAATCGGTGCCAAGAGTTAGCAGGTGCTGTCAGTGCCAATAAGGTGTTCCTTTAAACAAAGTTCCTGTTCCTTTAACAGGAGCATTTACAATGGGAAAAATATTTTTTTACCACAAGGGTGTTCCCTTAGGCAAAGTGTTCCTATACGCGGAGACCAAGGTATTTCACATTCTTTTGGGAGATCATTTGAACTATAGAATTATAGGTATTTATGCATTGTAATGATATTATGATATTTCAGTTCCTTAGAGACCAATTAATTTAATGTTTTGAGCTGGGGATAAAAATGTTTTGGAAAGTTAATTTGGAACAAATAAACATATAGGCCTGTGGCAAAGTGGCTGCTGATTGAAAACAGGTGCAGAGGTGATGCAGTGCAGAAATAATCACAAGCCAGGAAACTATAATCCGTTTTGGAAAAGGGGTCTTTATTTTGTAATTCCCTGTCTGGCGACCAAACAATAAACCTCTGGCAATACACACCAATGTGTAAAGCACGGAGGTAACAATAATAAATGGTTTGCAGTCCAAGTAATAAACAAATGTTATCCGCCCCACAATAGTACAGTACACGATCACCAGTCCGGGTGCGTGCAGTAGTGCTCGTGGTGGGTGATAACAATTATAAAGTGACTGTGGTGTAGTGTTGTTCTGGGTAGTGCTGGCCCAAGACGACAGCTCCAGATACGTGCTAGCCGTCTAGTGATTCACAAGACAAAAGACAATTACTAACAGCAACAACAAACACGTTCTTCCAGGCTGACCGACTTCCCGGCCCTGGGAAAGAACTGTCAGACCAGCCCGTCCAAAGAACTCTACTTTCGCTGCTTAGCGCCCTCACCTGCCGGGAGGGAGATTTACAAGCAAGATTCATTATATTTCTGTCACAGGGCCTACAAATGCTTATACCAAATACAGCACACTTACCAAACTACTGTACATTACACCATATTTGAAGTTAATAACGACATTTTTTTGGAACCAAAAGTATCACACTGTTATGAGAGGTTACTTTCCAATGTAAAATGTTCTGCGTTTAAGAGCTCCAGCTAATCAATAAATAAAAAATGTGTCAGTAATTTGTAGACAAACTATGCTACAATTCTTAATATTTACTGTAATAATGCATACTGATATCTGCAGCCCTTATACAGGTACCGTAACACATCATCGCATCTGCACTGTGCTTTGCAAAGTATGACAGGAATGACCTACATTAGTTTAATCATGTTTGGGAAGTCACACTAAGCCTCCACCCAGATTTTTTGGCAATAAATGGCCAATTACTGCATGTCCAACTCCTGATAATAAGCCTACTTATTCATTCTGTGATAAGTGCAATCAGTTTAGAGTATATTTAGCAGGGGCCTAATCGCTGGCACCTGCTCATTTCAATAATATTGGGTGCATGACTAGTCTAATTAGTAGGAACCAAGTTTGTACCTACTGATAAATGTTTATTCATATTGCATCTACTGTTACAGTTAGAACATCCGACAGAGGATTAAGTATTCCATTACCTTTACCCCAGTGCTCGAATTATGGGACAAAAAGTAGGGGGGCCCTAAAATGTGAGCCTGAAGTGGCTGTTAGCACAGCCAATCAGACTTCACAAGGCTATACAAACTCCAGTATGTAAATCACAATATTCTGGGACACAAAAGGCTATTATCAGAAAATAAGCATATTTGTTATGTTTATTGGATGTATTTATTTATGCTTTTTTTCTTTCAAGGAAACAAAGTCCACAGCAACAAGATTTCTAGCATCCCTGGTTATAAGTAAGGGGGCCAAAACAAGGCCTCCCAAGCGCCTTTGAATAAGACAGAAGTACGATATCCCTTAAAAGAAGTGCCCCCATATTACGAGCACTGCTTGATCCGCAGGTCAAAGTATTCTTACTATGAGTGTTGCAGATAAAAATACAGGAGAGCAGGGTAAAGGTAAACATTACTACTCCACTACCATATTTCTTTTCTTTTTCTTTTATAAGGCAGGCCATTTTTAACATAAGGTGTGGTAAAGGCACTTTTAGCATTTCAATGTACAAACTTCTTTATCAAGAAACTGTGTTTTTCTTTTTTCTTTTGCAGCCTTGTTCTGCAGAATGGGTAGTCATGTAGGAAAGCATGAAGCACAAAATGAAGTGTCAGAAAAGGTAAGAACTTATTATTGCTTTTTCTATCTGATAATCACATCATTTATATGTGCTTTATGTATTTTTGTTTGCGAGCCATTTTTGGTCTCTGCTGATGGGCCTTGCTCTTATGAAGCAAAGCAAATTCTTGATTCTATTGACAAAGCTGCCCTTCAATTACAAATCCTCACGCTCCAAAGTTCAGATGTCTTGAAGGCAACATTTAGGGAAGTGGGACTGGGCTCATTACGCTGACCAGTACGAGAATAGCTAGAATCTATGCTTGGATCAACGTATCTATGTAAATCAGGTTTTTCAACGATTTAACATTATAAAAAAAACTTCACTGTAATCGGCTTACAGATGAGCATCTCCAGCAAATTATTTATTTATTTATTTATTTTTTTACAATTTAATTGTGCAGATGTTTTTATATATATGAATTAAAATCAACCAATAGAAGAACTGCATTTTCTCCGTGGCAGTCCAATCGTAAGTGAGCGGAGGCAGGACATAAACAGTTGGCGGTCTTGAGTAGGTTTAACCAATGGGAGAGTCAAAGATCTGGTTTTGCAGCTGACCAATCATTAGTGAGCAGAGGCGGGACCAAAGTATGCTAGGGTGCGCTGTGAAAGAATAGCTGTATTTAGCACGATATTGCTAATATTGTAGAGACCGTTATTGAGAATTATATTGAGAACTTCGAAGTAATATTTAGAATGGCTTTTTACAAATTTAACCCTTTCAGGACCAAGCATTTTTCAGTGGAATGCTCCCCCAGGACCAGGCGTTTTTTGGCTGTAGTTGACTCTCTTCCTATAAAAATTAACTAAAAATATATTTTTTACAGTAGCATTTTGGAAATGTTGTCCTTTTTTCAGAACACTCTGGAGAATATTATAAAGTACTTCAGAAACCATACAATCATTTTTGAAGTATTTATTATGTATTCTGCTTAGAGATACATGTATAAAAACATGTTACTCTATGACCCGAGGGACCTTACAATACTTCCTGAAGGTTTTATTGAAAAATATTGATGTTTTATTAACAAATTTTGTTTACGTAATATGCATTATACAAATCAAAAGATCAAATTTTGCATGTGAGTGACATGTAATGTGTGATTTATAGTATTCACACATTGTCAAACAGTTTCTGTTAATAGGAAGAAAAAGAAAAAAAAAACATACAGTGCGTGAACCTGTCTGACGAACCTTCAAAGGTTTAAAACAGTTTTCGAGTCCCTGGCTAGCGAAAACGAACCTTCGAACACAGCCCTAATGATAACTGCCTTGATTTTGCACCAATCTTCATCAAATGTTTATCATGTTTTACAGTAGTCACCGGCTAAGAGAACACCCCTCAGGAAGCAAGCAAAGTGTTCTCTTAGCTGAAGTGTTCTTTAAGATGGAGGTGACCACCAGTCATAATATGAATCAGCATATGAAATTAACAGATTAAGTAAGAGAAAAACAATAGGCAAGTTTATGTTAATAAACTATAATAATAAAGTAATAAACTAACTGTCAAACTAAATTAACACAGCATCCCTACACACGTTAAAAAATGCAGCAGCAGGGGCTCCCGTGTGGCACATCCAGTAAAAGCACTGCAAGAGAGTGCAGGATGCGCCTATAAATCTTGGACGTTGCGGTTCAAGTCCAGGCTATTCCACTGCCGACCGTGGACGGAGCTCCCAGGGTGACGCACAATTGGCCAAAGCTGCCCGGGGTGGGGTGGGGGGGGCAGGCAGGGTGTCCTCTGCTGACCGCGCACCAGCGACCCCTGTAGTCTGGCCGGGCGCCTGCGGGCTTGACTGTAAGCTACCCAGAGCTGTGTTGTCCTCCGACGTTGTAGCTCTGAGGTGGCTGCATGGTGAGTCTGCAGTGTGAAAAGAAGCGGTCAGCTGACGGCACACGCTTCGGAGGACAGCATATGTTGGTCTTCGCCCTCCCGAGTCAGCGCAGGGGTGGTAGTGGTAAGCTGAGCGTAAAAATAATTGGATATTCTAAATTGGGAGAAAATAATACAAATAATTGGCGACTACTAAATTTAAAATAAATAAATAAATAAATAAATAAATAATGCAGCAGCAGCGCTAGATTAATTATGAATACCTATACAGAAGCAATATTCAAGACATGGACAAAATTATTTAACAGAATGTTGACGCAACTCACCAGAACGGAAAACACCAAATTGTTCGGCGACTTGCATCTGATTCAGGTTTTTTTCAAGAGCGTGAACAATTTCCAACTTTTTGTAGCAAGAGAAACAGCAGTGCATTTTGCCGTTTGTTTACATGCCATTTTGTAACAATGAGCTGCACTTGTGGAAATCAGAAGAAAAAAACGAGGCAATGGTATAACAGCAGTTCTGGAAAGATTTGAATAAACCAATCAGTGTGCTTTAAGACACTCTCACGATGACAAGTCACTTTTGAAAAGACTGAATAATGCTTATGAGTACCCTCTGTACTGTATGTCCATGCGAAGGTGTCCAGTGCAGCTGTAAATTAGTTTTGTAATGTATAAGCTGCAGTACTGCCACTAGTAGAGTCACAATCACCCGTCCTCACTCAGATTCAAACCTAGGCCTTCGAATGCAGTACCTCCATTAATATGCACACTTTTCGAAATGTTAGAATAAGACAACATATGCGCATAATCTTCTGTTGGGTTTCTGATGAATTAACAAAGCGCCTTGTAATTTATTTGTGAAAGGAAGTCTTATTTGGTTGCAGCAGCTTCTAAATTGAAAACGTTATCAATGTTTAATAATGAAGGAGAGTCATTAAGGGAATTTGATGTCAGTACACAAACAAACTCGTAGAGAACTCATAAAACCATATGAGGCAAAGAATGTATTTAAGTTCTTTTAATGTGCAACCTTGTTTTCAATAGTCTGGTTAAATAAGTATGGCTTCCAATTGAATTTGTTTTTGTAAAAATGTAATTGGTTTTGCATGTTGTGGTGTTCAAAGCCTGTTTTGAAGAGGTGGTGGTTACATTTTGCAGAAGCAGGTGTTTACAGTAGAGTCATTTTTGGCTTGTAAGCCAAGATGTGTATCAGGTGTTAAATTTTGTAAAACAAAACTTGCCACCTCCAAAGTGCCCGCAGACACTTGTTTTTGTTTCAGGGCATGTGACTAAAGCACCCTTCTGCCTCATGTTTTTGCATAATCTCTTCTTAAGCGGCCTACCATAGGATGCACACACCCCTAGCCCCCACCACCTCACAAAAGTCACCTACACCACTTACACCTTTTTAAATATCTTTCAAAATGAGTGAATGTTAATACTGAAAGATTTTATCATTGCTTTGGTCACTTTTTTTTTTTTTGTATATCATTTTTTTCTAGTATTCTGTTATTTAACATCATTAGCTATTGGTCTTTGGTCTTAATCCTGATGACATCTTTTAGCGAGCTGATTGACTGGCAAGAGTTGAATGAACATAACAATCACTTTTACAGTCAATAATTTATTTCTTTTACAAGAATGACACTGTCTGAACCAGCCTGACCAACTGAAAACCAACTGGCTCTGACTAGGATAGACAAGTGATAGTCATTGCTGGGATTTACAAAAGGCTTCTTTTAATAAGAACAATGTTTTACAGTATAGACTGGTGCCTCCTTTTTTACCACTGATGCATTTTTGAAAACAGCTGAACAATTTTCACCACAATTAACAGCAGTAATTAACGGTACATTTGGAGATGTGGAATATTCAGTAGTAAACAGAACTAGTACATGGCTGAAAACTACTAAATGTATTAAAATGACACCGGATAACAAAATATAAATAGCAGAGGACAGTCTGTAGTCAGATTTTACATTCCAGAGTTGTGGATATAATCTGATGTTCAGTTGCGTCCACGATGCGACAAATCCAAAGCCATTTGTGTTCAGATTTATTTTTAAATCAGCTGCGACACCACAGCACTCCATTGCTGTAGAACTTAACCTTAATTCAGCCCAGACACAGAGGAGGAAAAAAACTTGCACAGGATTGACCATCGATAGTAAAACAATTGAATGCATGAGAGGCTGTGTGGTCCAGTGGTTAAAGAAAAGGGCTTGTAACCAGGAGATCCCCGGTTCAAATCCCACCTCAGCCACTGACTCACTGTGTGACCCTGAGCAAGTCACTTAACCTCCTTGTGCTCCGTCTTTCGGATGAGACGTAATTGTAAGTGACTCTGCAGCTGATGCATAGTTCACACACCCTAGTCTCTGTAAGTTGCTTTGGATAAAGGCATCTGCTAAATAAACAAATAATAAGGATTGATACATAGTCCCAACCTTAGTACAATGGGTCCCATGGTAGGCACCGTCACTGATACCGCAGTGCACAGAGGGTTACCAGTCAATTACTGTGGAAACTTTTTTTTAAAACATGCGTCAACTACATTTGTGAAAAATCCCTCAAATACCACCAGGTGGTGCGTTTTGCTTTAACTTTTTTTTAAATACTATGTAATATAATATATTGGTGGGAGAAAGAAATAGGGACAATTACATTAAACCTAAATATAACATAAAAGCAGCATCAGATTTAGTGTTACTTTGGCTAATATTTATTATGTTAATACTATACTGTATGTTACATTGCTGCAATGCCTATCGTGAGGTCAGCGCTATGTTGTATAACAATGCGCAAGCCTACAACAGTAAAGCTCATTATTTTATTATTATTATCACGTACGTTTGCCTTAAATAGCTAAGCTAGAGTAAAATGTGATGTTCCGGAGAGGTGTGGTGAGGAGATTCTATAGTGTTCTTGTTAAGTAGCCAAAACAGTTTTTCAAGTTCAAATTTCATGCTGTGGTTTCGTCTGTTTTTGTATTTGTACGTAATGATCTGCCTAACCCTGCATCCAGTATATACATGCAATGATCTTGTTTTTGTGAACTTTTGAATTGAGATATGGCCTACAGTAAAAAAGATATCAAAGTTAGTATACTATGACTACAACTACAATGACTAATAATAATATGCAAATATTAATCCCTCTCATCATTCGTTTCGTGATCAATTTATTTCAAATATGACAAAAAGGAAACAAAATAATCTCTGTGAGCCTTTTATCGTCAAGCCGTTATTGTTTCTTTTTGAATATCTATCCGGACAAAGTGTATACATTCTCATTTTATTGTATTATTACTTTTGTATTCCGTTGTATCTAAATATAGGTGTGCTATATTAAATGCATCATAAACTGCTGATGTTATAAAATTGGTCACAAACAAAAAAGCAATTTTGAGCCCTTTTATAACTGGTTTTGTAAAAACACTTATTTTCCTTTACCAAAACATAATGCACTTTGAAATATAGACACACATGGTTGGGAATAAAACTTAATTTGTGGAGGAATTAAAGATGATGAGCTACTCTTCTCGGCATTCCATGGGGAGCAGATGAGGGATTTTATACTTTCTGGTCTCATGTTTTAGGGCCCAATATACCTACATCCGACCCCTGGAACATCAATTAGTTCTGTATCTCCTGTCTTCAAAGCAAGAGTGGGGGAGGTACTGTATATTTTACCTGGCGCAGGCTGTAGTGGGGGAGGTGCTGTATATATGTTTTATTTTACCTGGGTCAGGCTGTGATGGGGGATGGTTTCGGTACTTGTATATTTGAATAGAAATGGTTAAAAAGTACTGCACTGGTCATTACACAATACACATTTGTATGCGATTTGTATATAAGTTTATTCTTGTGTATTGCAACATTGTACCAGCCATTGTCATTTTAAAATGTTGCACCCGATTTGAATTGAAACATTGTGTTTCAACCAC